>CAOLHI010001767.1:0-334580 GCA_948474755.1 Ctenosaura bakeri
CTAATATTGAGCAATGGTGAGCAACTTTTATTGAAAACCGAAATACAGATAATACCATTTTTTAAACTGCATCATCTTTCTGGGAATGGTGAGCCCAGCCAGTGACAGGTTACACAGCAAGAGTAATGATTTTGTTGAGGGCAATGAAGCCAACTACATTGCCCTCACTATGAATTATTGGTGGGTGGGGAGGATAGCAGGAAGCATGTCCCTGTTGCTGAGGCAACTAGACTGGCAGTCTTTTTATCACTACACTGCCTTGGATTGGATTTGTTGCCTTTTCTTGCTATCTCTATCCCTGTACAGCAGCCAAACAGTTGATCTCCTTTCTCCAGATCTCCACACAAATCAGCAGAATTTGGAGGGTTTTGCGTTTTCTCACTACTGAGAACTTCTGAGAATTTCCTTCAACTTTTTGGCCCACTCCTAGTATACACTTAAGATGATGCCAGACCCACTTCTACCAGAAGAACAATAGAAGCATATTAGATAGGTGGCCCAGCTCTGTTTTTTAGTATTGAGTAAACATGTCTTAATTGTTCTGCTTTTAACCAGCCAGCTGAAGACTTAATGAGCTAAAATACGTATTGCTGTGTTTCAAACAATAATTTGGCTAAATGGTACAAACAGACTGTTAATAATCTGGAAAATCATGTTAAATGCATTGACTAAATAGAGAAAGACACTATCTTTTTGGCAACAGTGTCTCTGAGCACTTGAACAGCCTTTTGTGGGGACAGTTCCAGTTAAAATTGATAAGAAATCCAATTTTGTAACCTAAAAAATAACTAATCAAGCAATTGCATGATTATCCATGGGTTATGTTACTGCTTTTTCATAGTGCTAAAGCACTGTTGTTTAGCTCACAAATGCCAGTGATGTACAGAGTGTTAGATATGCAGGAAGTTACAATTGGTGAAAGTTTTGAACATCCAGTTTACAAATTTAGGATGTGGGATGTGTCACTGTGACCTGGCTCCTTCTCAAGTTCAGAATGTTCAGGCAGCTCCACAAAGTGATACTTGCAACTGGTAGTTGTGATTACGTTATCATGCTTCTTGGTGTGTCTACATTGTAGCCTTTCCACTTATATGATGTGTGGTTTTTGTCATATTGTTTACTGCATGTTTACCTTTCAACAGCTGCTGTACCCTTCAGCTCAGTTTTTCTTTTGTATTATATGTGATGATATGTAATTGAGTTTGACCCCCAGATTGCTTGGGTGAGTTTACTTTCCAAGATAGATTCCTTTCTCAATGCATGGTGAAGTAATGTAATCACAGAACACCAGAGCAAGCAATACTGTGGCAACCTTCAGATGATTGCTGTGATTTGTGCTGCGCATTTAGGGTGTCAGTGCATTCAATATAGAGTCCTTGTGCCACTCTTCTTTCACAATGCTGTAGCAATACAGTTGTGTTATGAAATGAATGTGTGGTAAGACTTTTCTTGTACCATACCACATTTCATTTTTTGTCTAGTCCCTCTTACTGAATGTTTATTACTTTTTCTATGATTGTTTATCTCATGGTGGCTCTTAATGGTCACGAATTATGATAAGATCAGTTGTATTTTATTCAATAATGCTAGTTTGTGTAGAGCTATTCACTTTATGTTCCATCTGTTTTCCTGCTTTTCATTTCCTCATTTCAGTTTTTAAAAATTCAGGGTTTGGGGTTCTTTTTGCAAAACTGTTCTTAACTACAGATGTTGTCACTGCCATAGCACAATCTCAAGTATTCAGTTATTCTGATCTCTATAAGCCTGATTTTATACAGTCTCTTGACACAAACAATGTACAATTGGTTCAAATGGCTCTAGTCTGTGCAGTAATGAATATAGCTAAAGCTTTCCAAACCACTGTTAGCTTTTTAAAACAATCAGATACCATGTTACTTTTTATATATACACACCCAATTAATAAGGGGCATTATGCAAGTATATGTAATATTCATAAACTGATATCAAAGGTAAGATGTAAAGTGGCTTCTGCTGATCATGTGATCTTAGTATATGTACTCTCCTAAGATGCTATCAGAATCGAAAGTGGTTGTCTTAAATGAAAACTAGACATTTATGAAAAGACAACCAACTTTGTTTTCTGTGGTTTGAACTCCACATTCAGTGATAATGATGACCTGATGAAGAAGTGAAGTTTCTACTTGTAGTACAGACTGTGCTAGTTTACAGTTGGAGAAGCACACAGGAGTATGTAATATATTTTGACAGCTTTAGAACTTGCATATGACAACATTAATTGTGTCCAAGAGATATTCCTGCTTAAACTACAAAGAGAAAGAAAGAGAATGAAAGAGAGAGAAAAATCAGAGTTAAGCCTCAGAGCAATTGCTTCAGTGCTTTTTAGTAGTTTCCATTAAGTTTAATGTATCAGATGCAATAAAACAAATGTCACTGGTGCAGCAAGCAATGGGCAGAAAAACTGTCTCAGAGAGACTATTGGTTTGCTCTGTACTGGAGCAGTTTCAAGTTTTTTTCATTTTCAAGGAAGAATTCATTTTTTCTTTTTCTTTTTCGGTCCCTGATTTTCAAGACATTTCATAAATCCACACAGTTTCTCAATTAGTTACATTTTAATTCATGGGCAGATTGTAGGGTTTTAGGGCAACAAATATACTTGGCCTTCTGTGCTTTCTAAATTTATTGGGGTGATTTCCATCTTTCAAATGCAAAGCTGCAGGACTTAGATTTGCAGTTTAGAAAATATCTGAAAGTGCAACAGTCTCCTTAGGTTAGCAGCACAAATTAATTTTTGTTGATAATTAAAGAAGAGAACACTGAGATCCTTTGTGAGACAGCCAAGGCAAATTAATATTTTCATTACCTGAATTGAAATTAATTGAGTTCTTTTACTGCTACATGTTCAGTTGAAATATTTGTCACTATGTGATTTGATGTTCTGAATGAAAAGATAACCCCTTTTTCTGGTATAGTAAAGAAGGTGTTCTAGATCAGGGTGAGCAACCATGAAAAGTCCGGGATCTATTTTTTCCACACAACTGGACTTGGGGTAGGCTGCACCAGCCACTTCTGATGGAAGTTAACTCTAGTTTATCAAATGTGACTTTGAGGGCTAAAATGGTGAAGAAGGGGTCCATCAGGTTCTGCCAAAGAATTGCTCTCTGTAGAGTTGTCTCTTTCTTTTAAAAAAAACGTGGTGATGTGTGTGGCAGCTCTGGGGGCTACCAAAAAACCTTGATTAGTTGCACAGTTCCCATTATTTTAGATTATTCAGAACTGCCCCTCCTGCCAAAAAGATGCAGGACCAACTTTGTCTTGTTATAAAGAAAGACACTTCTTTTCTTCTAAACCAGTTCTAACGTGTGTCTAGGAATCAGGATCTGTGTCATACAACCACTTAATAAATATGTACATTTTAATTGTCTAAAGCCATATTTTCTTTTTATTTCAATAATATTCTGTCCCTCTTTCCTTTATCTAACGCATTCTAGAAAGGGATGAAGCTATTTCAAATGGGTGAGAGCAGAGGAACTTGGTGGTGGATCCCAGCATCCCTATCCCATATCTACTCATCAACTTCTGCTTGCAAAGCCAGCCTCTTCAGGAAGCACATGGCCATGCCAACTGCCCTGTGATTGCTTTGCCATTTTTCTATGCTGCCAAGCCTTATTCTTAGGCAACAATGGGTCAGAAAAACAGACATTCAGCAGTAGAGAGCAATGAAAAATAACTTGCTTTCTTCATCTGCTCTGAATTCCTGAAATGAATCAACAAGTTAATGGCCCAAGGAATGCTAAAGCCATCTTATGAGCTGGTTAAAAGGAGGACAAGATACTCTAGAGCAGTGGTTCTCAACCTTCCTAATGCCGCAATCCTTTAATACAGTTCCTCATGTTGTGGTGACCCCCCAACCATAAAATTATTTATTTATTATTTACAGTGCCTCCCCCCCCGGCAAAGGCTGCCTCGCTGGCCAGGAACGGGGGGGGGCTGACAGGGAGGGAAAGAGGAGCCGCGCATCTCCCCCAGGAAAAAACTCCCAAGAACCCCCCCCGGGCTCTGCTTCTGCTTCACTCTCGTTTCCGCTGGGGGGGGTAGTGTGGGAAAAGTTTCCAGAGTGTTGACCCTGGCCGGGGGGGGGGCGAATCCCAGCGCCTTTGTCTTTTGCACCGGGCGCAGCTCGCCCCCCGGAAAAGTGCCGCCTTGTGGCCCCTCGGCTCTTCCGCAGTGCCCCGCTCCATGGCGAGTGGGGCAGGGGCCGTGGTGAGGAGGGGGCCTGCCCCTCGTGCTGCCGCCCCCCCCCATGCTGGCCCGTCAGATGGGAGGTTCTCCTGGTAGCAGAGAAGGGGAGCGATTTCAGCCCCTTCTGAACAGGGGACAGGAGGACGCGAGCGTGTGGCTCGTACTTGCGCACCACCACTCCTGCTATGGCGACACTGTGGCCGCACACACTCCTGCCAAAGGGGGCAGGAGGATGCGAGCGCATGGCTCCCACTTGTGCACCACCACCGAGGAGGGATTGGAGCCTAAGACCATCGGAAATACGTATTTTCCGATGGACTTAGGCGACCCCTGTGAAAGGGTTGTTCGACCACCAAAGGGGTCGTGACCCACAGGTTGAGAACCGCTGCTCTAGAGTAAACAAATCCTATTTCCACTCACATTGTGGAAATACAGCTTGTAGGCTGTATGTACTTCCACTGGGCTTCCTTGGGGCCCCCAGCTTCCTCAAATAACTCTGTTAGCATCCACACCTCTTAAATATTTTTATTTTCCCCCATGGCAATTCTTCCCTGAATGGCTGCTAAACCCCTAACACAGCAAACTGTTGTTCTAGGAGTAATGCTTTACTCTTATCTGTATCTTTCAAATTCACCCCACTCTTAAAAGTCCCCAAAAAAGGCCTTACTGGAAACTGAAAGTCACAGAGAGTGGTTTTCAGGGTTGATTTGGAATCAATGTAGCCTGCTGCAGGGTGATAATTGCCCACTGCTACAGCAGATACTTTGTACTTTCCCTTTTGTTGCTTGCCTTTAACATATCGCCAAATCCTAATATCTTGTACTTGAGATCTTTTTAAAATGCATCATATACTTCTGTCTTGTGTTATCTGTTGTTCTTCTCCACTTTCATCCATAGGGAGAGGCAGGGAAGAAATGACGATGATGATAATGATGGTATCTCCTTGGTAGATATCTACTTCCACACCCATACACCTGTGGCTTAGAAAGGGGAAGCAAAAGCATGCATGCTGAGGGGCCTACCTGTTGCCAAAAGGGTTCAGATTCATGTTTCTGATGCTTATGTACAAGACAATCTTGCTGACATGCATCTGACCAGAACATATCAGATGTTGTTCACTGTAGCAGTTGATACCTCTGGAACTGAGATGGTTGTCGGTCTGTAGAATGAGCTGAAAGGATACTCTGTTGTCATGCACCTGTTTCTTGTGTCAGAATAGCACATTTAGTTTAGGTGACAAGATATTTGGTCCAAGGTGTCCTGTGCAACAAGTCTATACTATCCTAAACTGTCCATGTGTCCAAGGCTACACAAGGATGTGTAAAGAACTTTACAGGGCTGTTCCTCTATTGTTGACTATTCCATAGGCATGCACAAAAGCCTGGATGGCTTTCAGAAGTATTGTGTGATGTTTCTAATTTTAGGTTATACTTTTAGAAGTTCTTTTTTATTCTTTTGATATTTCAGAAGAGTAATTTGCAGTGAGCCTTTGTGATAGAGCAGATTTTATTCCACTAAAATTTCAGCCACCAACTCAAGAATGGCTGAATAGGTTATTAATCTATTTTTTTATTGTTATATGAATTCAGTGAGGTACAAGGTAGGAGACCTAGGGTCAAAGCACACTTGTTTGTTCTGTTTGTTGATTATATCTGTGCATGCTTATAGAAAACTCTCCAATTTCCACAACTTGATTCCTTAAAATGGAGTAGAGGAACCTCATGCCTTTTCTAACATTGAGTCTTAATGTGATGGGATTTGGAAAGCAGATTGAGGTTTTTGTGATGCAGAATGTTGTCAGTTCAAAGTGATGCTGTTGATTAGCCCTGTCATTAACCATCTGTTCCAGCTGGATAAAGCACCACCGAAGATTGTTGAAGAACAATTAAAAGAGTCTGCATTTAGAGAGATTAAATTACAACTTTTTGCCTCTGAGATTAAAGGAAGAGTTGTCACTTGTCAGCTTTCACGAGTATTTGATTATCAGCATTTTATACTATTTTTCTGTTTTGAATCTCTTGAAACCAAAAGAACAATAGGCACCCACTGATTCCAGGCATCAGAGGCAGGAGCATGCACAACAGGGAGGCACTGTGCAAACTGGCCTTCATGACATTTGGTATTAGTCTTGAGTATCCAGGCTCACTGCATTGGGTCAGTGGTCCAAACGCCTGCAGCATATTTGGACCATAAAAGTAGAGCCTGCTGCTTTGTCCCTCTTTGCTTCTCCCTGGATTATCTGCCCTGCGTGGGTGACAGCCATTCACCAAAATGACAAACTAGGTCATCTGATCTTTTTTTGCTGCTAGAAGAAAGAAGCAAATCAACCACTTTTAGAACATCAGAACAAATGCTTGTGGAGCAAAAAGGTGCAATATCTATAGGGAAAACTGCGTGAAAGCAGAAGCACAAATTCTGCTTTTTGTGGTTGGTGTGCCTCTGACTTTCAGATTCAATGCATTAAGTTCAAAGATGTAACCAGCAAAGCCTGTCAGCCCCAAGATGCTGAAAAGGATGTTTTCATTCCACTTGAAGGGAATTGTGCTTATCTGTGCTGAGATGTGTCACTATTCTGTGTTTTACCTGTCCTGGGGACCTAGGGGACTGAACAGTTCTAGGCACATGAAGGACTAGATATCAGGTAGGCATCAGATTTCTTAAATAGAAAGCTCCCAAATTGTTGGTGTAAAGAAGGCAGGGTCCAAAGAAACTGGACATTAGAAAGCTCCTTGAGGTGGTCAGAAGGCTATCTTCACTGTCATTACTGCCTCCAGCAGAATACAAGATTGAACTCTAAACTCCAGGAGGAGGGACAGCTTTGGCTTTTCATCAAGACATTCATACTCTTTCTGGCCCAACTTTTTTTCTGGTCTGTTGACACCCCCCCCCCCAACACACCTGATTTCATTTGATTTAGAAGCTGAACAGGACCTGGTTCACCTTTGGAATTCCTAAGTAGGCCTAGGAAACATTCCTGTATGAAGCCCTGGAGAAGTGCTGTCAGTCAGAGTTGACAGTGTTGGGCTAGATGAACTTGTTTTGACGGAAGATAAGATGTCAGTATCCCACTAAATGATGCCCTGCAAGAGAGACAGTCCCCTAGAAGAGAGCCCTCCAGCAATTCCTAGGATTCCATTATCTCTTTAACAGAAATGCAATGGGGGAGTAGTTTCAGCAGGAGCATAAGCTTGTTTTCAGTGTATTAATCGAAGTGATGTCTTCTTTGAAGCCTCACCAGGGATCCAGGAAAGAGAGGGGACAAAGGCTAATCCAACTCCACAGCCCAGAGGGCCTAGATCTGACTTTTCCAAGGAGATCTCACACACACTTCCATATGTTTTGTGCAAGGTTGCTTGATAAGATGGATTGGGTCAGATGTTGCAAGAGATCCTTTTTTTACTGTATTTCCCAGAACCCCCTGGGCAAGATGGCCTTGTATGCAGACATTGTCCTTGGTTGTCAAAAGACATTAAATATTATCTGTTGCACACATTGCTTTATAAGCAGTGATTTCTTTGGCTGACAGAGCAGCTGATAACACTTACAAAGGTGTTAATTTTGTAGTGTCTATGTATTATACATTTATTTTATTTTAAGTAAAGCCCAAAGTTAAATCCCTGGATATTGCAGGAGGATTTTAGTAATGGTCTGTAGGAAGGAGTCAGTCATTTGAATGGCTTAAACTAGATAAAATCAGTTGAATGCTGTGGAAAAGTATTCTTCAATTTCATGGGATCAAGATAACTCACAGTCAGCCTAGCTTTTGCAGCTTGATTTCAACCAGCTAATTGTTATAAAAATTATCAGCTATAGAACAAATTCCCTTGGAAGTACTTTGCTTCCATTGTGCCAGTATAGATACTAGGAGCTATGGCCAGGTATCCGTCTTGTCAGATGAAAAGCCTTTCCTGTCACTTGGCATGAGTACTTGCAGGAGACCGGCAGATGTATGCAAACACTAACGAGAACAATTGGTCCAAAATCCCCATGTGCATGTATGAATTTGGAACATTTTTCTTCTAGTTTTTGAGCCAGTTTGCAAGTATATGAGCCGAGTATAGACCAGCCATTCAAGGGAGATGCCATTTTGGAACAAATGCTTTGATCCTCTCTTCCCCATTGTGGGGACATTTACTTTTAGCATTAGAGGGACTGTGTACTTCAGGCAAGAGGCAATCACCATAGTGACTGAACAGGACAAAAGCAGGTAGAATTTTGTGGTAAATAACACTATAACTTAATGTACTTTGCAGGAGAACCTATATTATGCTCAGTAGGAGTTTAAAGCTTCAGTATTGAATCTTTTAATACTGCATTTTGATTTAACCCAGCAGAGGAATGGGACTCATGGTTTTGGTTATCTTGTAAAGATAAAGCAAGTTACAGTAAGGAAACAAATCCTGTCTTCTGGCTGGTGAAACTGACATTTGGAATACTCTAATTTGTCAGCTTTCAGCAGGAGTTACATGTGTGATTTTCTTTTCCTTCTAAGTATTTGTCTCTGCATTCTACTCCCAAACTTGAATTTCAGGAAATCTGAATGTTGATAGAATTGCATTTCATTATTATAATTCATTCTGGTAGTTTCCTATGTGCTCTTAAAGGTGGTCTAAAATAATTGTAAATAAATTAGGCTTGGCAAAGTATGACATTGTCACAATATGAAGATTGCCTGGATCTGAACATCCTTTAAAAAATCATCTACTTTTATTCCAGCTTTTAAGTAAAGAATTAGAATTCACTGGATAGTGCGCTGGAATTTGAAAAACATTTTACTGAGGAATGCATATGACTTGTACATTGCCTATGTTTAGTTGGAAAGATCTCAGGCATGGTTACCCATTCCTTGCTCACTCCTGTAAGTTACGATCTCTCTCATGTCTGACATCTCTTCCACTTTGTTCTCATCCTTACTCAGTTTTAACACACACATGAAATGAGGCTAAGTTGCCATTTGAGGAATAGCAAGATCTGTTCCCATTGTGGCAGGCTGGAGTAGCCCAATCCTGTTCCTTCTGGTCTAGTAGTCACCCATACTCTTCTGTGCACACTGCAGAGCTATTGTTTCTTTCTCTTGGCAGCAGAGGGACTTTGTAAAAGCATAATATAATAGGATTGGAAAAGCCAGGGGCCAATTAATCCAACCCCCAGCCAGTGCAGGAATCCACAGTTAAAACATTCTTGAGAGGTGGCTGTCCAACTTCTGCTTAAAAACTTCTATAGATGGTGAACCCAAGTTATTCCTAATGTTCTGTTGTAATCTTCCTTCTTGTAATTTGGATCCATTGGATCCTCTGAAATGCAGCAAACGAGCTCGCTCCATCTTCTACATGACAACTCTTCAGATAATAATACTAAACACATACAACCCCTTCAAGCATTTCTCATAAAGGCTTGGTTTCCAGAGCAAGTTGCTGGCCTCTGTGTCTCCCTCACTGCTGGGTAGAGAGGTAGGAGCGAGGGACCCAAATATGCTGCCCCCTTGTTTCCTTGCTTAGGAATGTAATACAGTGCTCAGGCGGCTCCTAGCCTTCACATTTTGTTCCTCCTATTCTTTTACAGTTTAGAGTTTGGAAAGTAGTGTAAATTTAAAGGAATAGCTTACAGAATATGGCCTTGTTAAATATGGCTGTGTTCTGTAGACAAGATTCAGGACTGTTGTTCTCTCCCTCCAGGAGAACTCTTGCCTTAAGAGCTAACAACTCCCATTGAAGAAGGCAGAATAGATGTCCAACAAATCATCTCCACACAACTCTCAGCCCAAGCAGCTATTTGCAGTCCTGCATTTATTGTCTCATAGGACAAAGTGCTAGGCATATATGAATTTGTGATGCTGCTAAAAAAAACAAGGGTCACTGAAGAGAGGTAGTAATTTTAAAAAATTAAAAACCACAGGAGCACTTGTGCCTAAGACAGGTTCAATTGTAGCTTTGATTAAAGTCTTCTAGGAAAGGCAGTCTTTTTATGTGCGATTTCCCATGCTCTTCTTTTGAAAGATACCTTTATAAACAACAAAAGCAACATTTTAAAACTATGTGTCTTGTTTCTAATAACACATTTAGTATCCGGAACTCAACAATATGGTGATTTGAACAGCTTTATCCCTCTGTTGACTACTGGGCAGGAAAGGGTCCATGTTGAAAGTACCATATGGTTCCTTGGCAATGCTAAAGCTCATCCTCCTGCACTGGGTGCCACTAGTAGCAGCTTGTGAGTGCTTTGCTCCAGTGAGGCAAGTAAATAATCAAAATAAAACAAAAATCCCTCCCATAAGCAAGATGATAATTTATCTTCTTGACAAAGAGGCAGATGGTTCCACAGACAAATAATGCCCTTTCCCAAGATAATCAGGGCTTTTATTTTCTTTTTAACAGGAATTTGGTGTGGGACAACAGAATCTGTCACTGCTTCCTCTATGTTAGAAGATTCCAGATCTAGAGAGATTCTTAGAACTGTTTAATTTCTAGGCAAAGTTAGATGCCTTTTCTCTAGCCCTTCCAGAACTGGAGGCACAAGGCACTGAGGCATGTTGTAGCTGGTATAGCTCTAATTAACATTTATCCTGCCAGATTTTCTGCACTTCTAGTTCATGCTGTTGAATGGGAATGTACCTATTCGTGTGAGAAAGCTAAATGCTCTTGTACCTTTATGGATAACATTTTAGTCCCTCTGATTTTTCCTTTGAAACATTTTTCTGTGTGTGCATATGTTTTAGGGAAATTGCTTAGAGCAGGAGTGGGGAAAGGAAAGTCCAAAGTTGCACAACATATATTATAGGAACATAGAATGTGAGGAGCATAAATCAGGGTAAGCTAGATATTGGAAAAACTAAGAAATGGCATGTATAAACATTGCAGTAGTTGGGGTGAGTGAGTTAAAGTGAGCAGGAATGGGCCAGTTTGAGTCAGATAACTAACTACACACTGTTCTACTCAGGAAATGAAAATCCAAGAAGAAATGGAGTGGCATTAATAGTGAGGAGAGATGTAGCAAAAGAAGTCAAGGATATAACACAAAGTCTGACTGAATAAGACTTCAAAGAAAACCCATCAATATATCCATATTCCAAGTTTATGCTCCAGCTACAGAGGCAGAAGAAGAAATATTATATGCTGGTGTCCAGGAGGAATTTGATCACATACCAAAAAGAATATTTTGATGATCGTAGGCAATTGGAATGCAAAAGTAGGAAACTGAGCAGGATCAAAGACTGTTCTTGAATTTGACCTAGGATCAAGATATGAAGCAGGAAAGCAACTGATTTAATTTGCAACTGATTATTCATTGTTTAAGTCACCCAAGAGGAGACAGTATACAGAAACACCACCTGATGGCCAATATAGAAATCAAATATATTAAATAATCAGAAGCAGAAAACAGAGAAAAGAAGCTCCGTTCTCTGCAAAAACAAGACTAGGAGCAGATTATTGCAAAGAGCATGAGATACTAAAATAAAAAAAATAAGAGTAAAGCTAAAGAATCATAGAGTCATGGAGTTGGGTGGGGCTTCATGGATCATCAGGTCCAACCTCCTGCTCAGTGCAGGATCCCTAGCTAGAGCATCCCCAGCAGGTAACAATCAAGCCTCTTTTTGAAGACATTCAGAGACCCCACCAGCTGTCTAGGCAATTGTCTCCATTACTGAACTGTCTCAGTGTCATGAAATTCCTTCTATGGCTCAATCGAAATCTACCCTCCTATAACTTAAAACTGTTACATCTAGTTCTACCCTCCAAGGCAACAGAGAACAAGCCTGTACTCTTCTCTTTGTGGCAGCCTTTGAGGTATTTAAAGATCATGTTACCCTCCTCAGTCTTCTCTTCACCAAGCTGAACATGCTGCCCAGCTACTTCAATCTCTGCTGTTATGTTTTGTTCTCCATACCTCTTACCATCCTCGTTGCCCTTCTCTGAACTTGTTCCAGCTTCTCTATATCCTTCTTAAAATCAGGCGCCCAGAACTGAACACATATTCTGACTCGTGCATAATATAGAGAGACTATTACTTCCCTCGACTTGGAAAGTACGGTTCTATTAATGCAAGCTAAGATAGCATTTGCCTTTTTTGCTGCAGTATCACACTGCTGACTAATGTTCAATTAATCATCAACAATAATCGCAAGGCCCTTTTCATAAGTAGTGCTGTTGAGCCAAGAATCCCTTATCCTGTACCTATAGGTTTGATTTTTGTGGCTTAAATGTAGAATTTTGCATTTGTCTCTGAACTGAATTTCATTTTATTAACTTAATCCCAGTTTTCTACTTTCTCATGGTCCTTTTGAATTCTGTTCCTGTGTTCCAAAGTATTAGCTAAGCCTCTTAGTTTTGTATCATCTGCAACCTTGATAAGGATTTCCTCCACTGTATTAGCTAAATAATTGATAACATTATTGAAGAGCATTCACTAAATCAACCATTGTGTCAAAATACAATCTGAAAAACATCCCCATAGAATTTAAAGATAATGTAAAAAACAGATTTGCACTATTAAGCCCAATTGATCAGGAGCCAGAAGAACCTAGACCAAAGCCAGGAAACTCTTCAAAGTAGTTAAGGACAGATGAGAAGCAAAAGGTGACAGAAATAGGGTCAGAACTGTGTATGCAACTGTTCAGCAACTTGTGCACAGTGAGAAAGAGAACTACTATAATAATCAGTGCACAGAAATTAGAAGATGACAACATAAAAGGAAGAAGAGGAGACCTCTTCCACAAAATCCAAGAAATCAAAAGGAAATTTAAACCAAGAGTTGGGGTATTGTATGACCAACACGTTACATGACCAAGCATAAATACAAAGCTGATGGAAACAATACAGTGAAGAACTGTATAAAAGAGATGTAAGGCTGACAGATTCATTCATGGAAGAACCATTTGAAGATGAACCTACAATTGTAGAAAATGAGTTGAGCACTTGAGAGAAATAAATAATCAGGAACAGATATTATATCAATAGAACTGCTTCAGGCTACAGAGATAGAATCTACTCTAGTTCTAAATAAAATTTGTCAACAACTATGGAAAATGAAAGAATGGCCCACAGATTGGAAATGCTCAATATGCATTCCAATCCCTGAGAAATGGGATACCAGGGATTGCAGTAACCATAAGGCCATTGTATAACTCTCCCATGCAAACAAAGCAATGCTGCAAATTCTGCAACAGTAACTTTTAAGGCCCAGGAGGGGCTTTACTTCCAGCCTTTGTAAGGCCTTTCATGGGTATAAAATACCCGAAGCAGTAGTGGATGCATGGTAAAATTCCGCCATGTTCCCAGGAGGGTGTAGGAGTCATTCTGACATGGCTTTTTTTAAGTTTAAAAAAAAACTCAAAAATTTTGGGAGGTAGAGGGCTGAAGGGGATTTTTTTTTTTTTAAAAAAAAACTCTTTATGATTTGTGAATAGAGTCGATCTGCTCCCATAACAACCATGATCTTGGGGTATGTTTTTGGCCTCATGAAAGTATAGACTGAATGCAAACATGGGAATGATGGCTGAATCTGTTGCTGTGCAAAGGAATATTCCATAGTGGAAAAGTACAAATGATAATACTTTCCAGGTAAATCTTTTCTGGCCCACACACTCAAAGGTACTCATATGCTGTGCTACAGAGGAGGCAGTTTGACATGATGTGGGTTTTATTTTATCCACGTTGAGAAACTTTCTTGCTATTGCTCTGCTACACTTGCTGCACTTTACTTTTCAGGCAGTTTTATAAAAATATAAAGTGGGTCATACTGTTCTTTTTGTGTTTTGTGTAATCCCAAATATGGAAATGTGTCTGTACAGTCTGGAATGTTCTGGAAGATTAGACTGAGACCATACTTCCTTGACTGAGGTATAGTACTGTTCATAACATGAGGTGAAGGGTGGAACAAGACCACCTCATCAGATTTTTGAGAGGGGAGGTGATCAAATAGTGAGCAGAAATTAACTTATTTTCATTTGATAGCTCCTTCAAGTTATTCGACCATCTCCTGTTAGAATCTCTCACTTGGAAGGGTGGAGTGCTCTTTAACAAGCATAATATCTTTTCCAAAAATTCCTTAAATTTTACTATGGTTATTGCTTATTTTGACAACACTGGAAAGGACATACAGTTTTGTTTTTGTACCACCTTTTGAAGCCTAGGCTCTGAGGCCTTTCATCCATCTGATGCAGTTACTGTGTCTTTGCTAATTTAAAGGGCTTGTAGTTAAACTTCCATTAACATTTCTTATGTGTAATATTGTTCAGAGAATCTTTATAAGAGACCTCCTTCTAATGTCCTGCTGGCTACCTGCTTTGTTATCTTCCTCCCACCTTTCTTCGTTGTGAGTGCTGCTAAAGTCAAGCATCCATCTGCTCAACGTTCACTACAACACCAAATGTTGTAAGCCTGACTGTATAGTAAGACAGGGAACCCATTACTCTCCAGATGTTGTGAGGCTACAATGTCTGTCAGCCTCAGTCAGTGCAGCCAGTGGCCAGGGAAGATAGAAAAGTTACACTTCAGTCATTATGAATATGTAATTATTGAAGACTTTTGGGTTGGTGTCAGTTGTGTTTGCGATAGATAATGTTGTCAAGGAGAACTGAGAACTATCTTTGTGTCATTTTTCTGATTGGAAGGTAGAGGCAGCTTCTGAGTTCTTTAGAGATAGGGCCTCATCCCAAACAGGACCTGTCTTCTGTAGGTCAATTTTTCTTTCTTTCCTGGAGCTCTGTGAAGTACTGATGTCTGACTTATACTTACCTTTTTTTCTTTTTCTTTTGTTATGACTTCCATCCTTGCCTCTCTTAACAGTGACAGCACATGGTGCTTAGAAAGAAAGAAAGTTCTCTCCTCTGTGCTCCATAAGTAAGAAATAAGGAATTAAAATGACTGCAACCTTTTAAATCCCCAGTCCCTCAGTTGAAAGTGTTTTGTCCTTCAAGTCTGGGGAGAACACAGACATGAAATCAGAAGCAGAGACTATCATGGATTCCTGGAAGTTGGAGACACCCTCACAACGATAATTTTTGAATGGATGAGGCAGGCCACAGGGCAGAAAAATCTTCGAAAGCAGTAGGTGATACTAGTCGCTGTCCAGCAACATATGTAAGAGATCATTGTTAATGAGCACACTTGAAATCCATGACTGTTTATATGTTAATGTTAATCCTTAGGGTGGTCCTCTAGGTATTTTTTCCACACCTTTTCATGTTGCTTCCTCATTTAGTTCTCCCTCCCTTCTTTTTTTTAATAAAATTAAAAAAGATAGCTGCTGCAGTAGTGGTGATGGTAGGAGAGAAATCAGCAAATTTATTTTCTTCCTGCCACTCCTGCTTCACCCCAACAACAAATACCACTATCTACTGACACATTGGCCTTGTCTAGAAGATCTCAGTGTGAGTGCTGAATCTGATAAATCAAATCCTTATTTAAAGGACCTGTCTCACCAAGACTGCAGCCTACATACCATTAAAGTCAATGGTAAACCTCCTGTTAACTTGATTGACTCTGAATTGGCAAGGACACCATTGCTGTTAGAATTTAGGTCTTTTTTAGGCTGTGCCATAGGAGTGTTCTACAGAAACAGTGGTTTTTAGATAGAAGCCAGTGAGAACGTATACTCTCGTCTTTTGTGCACGACAGTTTCCCAAATAATGTGCACACTCCAAAATAAATAATTGTACTGTAGTTTAAATGTAGGTGAACATTGTGAACTCTTCTTCTATCAAAGTAAAATGTCATTTAAGAAGCAGTCTTAATTGTAATTAGACGAAGTAGCGGAGAAGGTCATGAAAGAAAGCAAAACAAGGTAATAAGACCATAAAGACAAAATAATTATATAAAGCATGCTGTTTTCCACAGTACAAATTAGTCATCTAAAACTGGGAAAAGCTGTTGACGTTAATCTCTGCTGCAAAGCCTCTGTGTTTTTTGCAAATGACTTTTGAATGCCATCTAATCCTTCTGAAACTTAGGAAATACAGACCTGTCACAGTACCTAGTGCTCCTGTAATCAGAGGAAATTAACCAGACGAAGTGAAGGAGACATAATTACATAGATAAATCATTGACAGTATGGAGCTGTGTAGCCACTATATTTAATTGTATTTTTATAAATTAATGTACAACTTCTTCTGAAATGCTGCTGTGTTGATTGCATATGCTAAAATGCTTCAGTGAGGCTTTGAAATCTGTTTCATTGATTTCAGTGTACATCAGCTTCAATTGCCCTGGACAGCTTCTAACATGGACTTTTTGCAACCAAGTTGAATTTATGCAGTGGAAATTCACAAAAGAAATTGAATAAACCTTGGAGTCATGGAATGAATCAAATCTCATTTCCCAATGTATAGAGAGTAGGCTCTTTGTCCTTTGTCTCTTTGTCTTTCCAACAACTTTCAAATTGCAGTGTTTTCACACTGCCAGGCCAGAATCACGTTTCGTTTTAATGATCAGTTCTGAGTGCTTGGCCACTTCCCTAAGTTTTTCTTTAAAAAAAAAATCCATTTGAGCTAATGGTGTCTATGAATCCTCGTGCCTTTCTAGAACTCTGTGACTTTAAATCCTCTATGACACTGTTTTGGCAAAAGGAGTTATGGGTATTTTCAAGCCCACTTGGAACATAGTAGAAGCTGGATTCCCAAGTGCTTTCTGTAAGTAGTTATCTGAAAACAAAATAATCATATAACAGATCAATTCAGCTTAGAATTGTGGGGACACAAATACACCCAGAAACTCCTGCTGTGCCACTCTTTCTTGTGGTGCTTCTTTTTGGTAGAGTTGTTTGTATATGTTTGAATTCTTAGTCAACCCAGGTTCAGCAGGCCTGGATAGACAGAACCAAAAACTTAATTTATTAGATAATCATTTAAAATCAGAGCAAAATATGAGTGGTAGCAAAATGCAACTATAAAAAAGGAATTAATTCCTGACATCCTAAGCCAGCGCAAATAACTATTATAGTACTTCCTGAAGCTTCACAGGCTTAATCTTACAGATCGTTAGGAATCTTGAGTTCCACAGTTATGTGGTGACATTAAAATGGGTTCTTTTCCTCCCTTAGCTGGCACACAATTCCCACCTTTGATTTAGGAGAAGGATGCAAATACTGTAGCATCACCATGTTGTCTGCAGTGACCTGCAGGCTAGAGAATGGCATAGTCTTGAAGGCAGATATTTGGGTGCTATGACTTATTAGGAAAGAGGCCTCACCTCTATTTTGTGGTTTTTATTATATCTTTGTGAACTTGGTTGATACTCTGTTTCTGTGTAGAGAGAAAGGTTGCGTAGGATTTTCATGTACCTATGAGGCCTAGATCCTTGGATGTACCTACCTTCTGTAGAATTATACAGAGTGGCTACTTGGTCTTCCAGTCAATATAGAATACCCTGCTGAATGTGGCTTAACTATCTGATTTTTCATACTGTGCAGATTTTGACTATTACTATGATTCAAGCATCTTCCAAATTTTAGCTCACTGAGGGGTATTGGAGAAATGCATTTTTGAAATGTTAGTTGTGAATATCCTACTTAGTGCCTATTCATATAGCATTTTATCATGCCTTCTTTTCCTTTAACCATTACATGATGACTTCTTTTGCTCAGTGCAGCAATCCTTGTTTCTACTTCCTCCTCCTCTCTCCTAAGCTGCACAGACTGAAGGCTGTAATGATGAAATTGGCTGTTTTATTACTTAATTCATGGCCTGGACACTTTGTTTGTTCTAGTGCCAGCTCTGATTTATTACTGTACAGCATATCCCCCACTTCCAGCCCATCCTTGGTGTGGAGCCCTAGTTGTCTGAGCTAAACACCTTCCTTATGCTTTCATTCTCTTCTTTAACATTGCAGTGAGTAGAGGATTTGCTGTATCCTCCTGCCTGACAGTTCAGCAATGCCATTGATTTACTGAAGTGTTCAACTGTACAACTGGTAGCTCTAGCCTCTCTCGGGAAAGCCTGTCAAGTTCTGCACTTAGTTTAATTGCAAGTGATGTAAACATATTAAATGTTCTAATCCAAGGTAGTCTGAGCCATGTGCTTTTTCAGTCCTGGCAGGCAGGACTACCAGTGCTGTCTGCCATATACCTAGTTCTGCAAAATAGCCCAAAATAACATTTATGCTACCAGCTGGAGAAGAAGATCTGTAGTTTCCAGGTCTCTAATAGCAGCTCTTGCTTTTGCTTGCATTGTTTAGAACCAAAGGTTGATAATAGCTCTTTGTTCTATAAAGAGTATTTCCTGAAGAAGGAATCTATCAGGGTTTGTATGTATGCACACAGAAGGATTAATGGTCCTGCTTGGACCTGCAGCAGCCTCTAGGGTAGAGATTGGCAGATGTCCTGTATTAGCAGTGGTTTCATAATGGGTACAGCAGTGAATTGCTCCCCTGATTGAATCTGCAGGAGGGGAACATCTTAGGGATTTGGGGTCAAATTACTGGAGCTGGGAGTTGTCCAAAGGCCAGATGATCATCTCTGCTGTGATTAGCAAGAAAACAAACCAACTTTTAGGTCTTTTCTGCTTCAGACATTGACTTCCAGATAGTGTCTGTCCTCCTAAAGTTTTCAAACACATTGCAGAAAAGAGAAGTAGCAATTACTATGGGTTCTGTATATAAAAATATCTGCATTTCCGCCCCCCCCCAACAATACTAAACATTAGATTGGTGACAATGTGTTGTAACAGAGTACCTTGGATACAGTAGGAAACTTTTCCAATCCTAACAAGTTGAAATCTGTGATAAACTAATCAACCTAAAGAAAGAGTAACTAAAGAGGTCCTATGGAGAACTAAGATGCCAATTCTCTTCTCGTGTCCGTTCTTAAGAGAATTAATAATATTGTCCATAGAGTCAGGGATCCATACACATGGTGATTATCTTGGGTGATATTTGCCAGCAATGCCCTGTTGCTTCTATGTAGAACAAATAGGCCAGCCACTAAGGTAATAATAAATGACCTTAGAAATGATTATTGTTGTTTTTTTTGTGTGCCTTCAAGTCATTTCCGACTTATGGTGACCTTATCACAGAATTTTATGGGTGCTGAGAATATGTGATATGCCAAACGTCACCCAGTGGGTTTCCATGGGTATGCGGGGAATGAACCCTGATCTCCAGAGTTGTTGTAATCCAGTATTCAAACCATGACACCATGCTGGTTCTCAGTGATACAGCTGTCACTTCGAACACTTTGACCTCATGTTGCCTGTTCTTGAATCATCTCCTGCTTCTCCTCCTCTGATTCAAATGATACCCTCTTCTTAGAGGGCCGGTTGGTGCCGACTTCGGTGTTATTCTGGTGTAAAGTAAAAACTTGGATTTTTACTCAGGCCATTGGTGCCTAGTTAAGCCCATTCAAATCTGCACATTATTTTAACTTGTCAGAATGTTTAATATGCTTTTATTCTGTTTAAATTATTTCTTTTGTCTTGAATTTGTTAAATGACTCAATTGTTCAATCCCCTGAGATCCCACAATGTAGAGCAGAATATAAATATTTTTGAATGAATGAATAAAAAAACAAAGGAATGAGTATAACAGCTGAACAATATTTCATCAAGCGATTCAGCTTACTAAGCATTTTGGGTGATGTTCCACACAATATTGATGCTAGAAAATAATCCAGCAATAATGGTGCCTAGAGGGGTTGTGTTGTGAATACTGCTGTAGCTGAATATATGATTGAGACTCAAGAATTCTGACAGCATCTGAAAGGTCATGCATTAATGGTACTTTCCCAATTGAATTGTAACCGTGTGACCCTCATTGACTTGCATGGGTATCATGCTGCTAAAACACTTTAAAATCTAGTCCATGTAACAGCTATGCTGGGAGCCAGCAAGGGAATTACAGCTTCTCATTAATATGCATGTAGTTTTGCAAACTGTGAGTATAGCTAGGGAATAGTAACTCCAACAATACCTTCCCCTTTCTACAGTGAGGCCAAGACTGTAGAGTTCTCTTATTTTGCTGTGTTACATAGTGCACAAAGCCAATTGTTAACCTTGATCTGTCACTGTTGGTTGCCCAGCTAGGTCATTTTAGATCCAGAACATAATTCCTGAAAAAAGCCACTACTTAAAAAAAATAGTGAATGGGTCCTAGAGCAAATCAAGCCTGAACTCTCCTTCAAAGCTAAGATGACTAAACTGAGACTGCCAGACTTTGGCCATATCCTGAGAAGACATGACTCACTAGGAAAGATAATAATGTTTGGTAAGATAGAAGGCAGTAGGCAAAGAAGACCACCACATTTATAGATGGATAGACCCAATCAAGGAAGATATGTCTCAGAATCTGCAAGACCTGAGCAGGGTGGTTGATGATGGAGTGGCTTGGAAGTCTCTCATCCATAGGGTTGCCATAAGTTGAGATGGACATGATGGCAGTTAACAAAAAATTAAGTCAGTTTGAAGCACGTAACTTATATTTCTATACATAAAATCCCATGCCTTGTTTACAGTTGCTTCTAAATTCCTGTTATGTTTTAGCCAATAGCCTGTTTGCCAAACCTGATTTAAAATAAAAATACTCTGAGCATTTGCAGTTATGAATTTAAATTAATTGAAATCATAGCACTATCTAGGAAGCAGATTCTATCTTCAGACCAAGATGCAGTAGCAGCAAAATCATTGTCTTGTATAAACAGAGCATGTGGGGATTGTGCTCATTGTTCTTAAGGTAAATCACACTTCTTGGAGGCTGCTAGGAGCTGGCTGTTATTTCTTCTTTTGGCTGAAATGACTTTGCTGCTAGTTCTGCCCAGTCCAAATTCTACCACAGGAGAGTGTGTCAGCTGGGACTGCAGAAACCATTGGGGACCTATGGGAAAGATGTTGGCCATCCTTGCTTAGCTGCTTAGTCTGCAAATGAAAGTCAGCAGGAGGAAAAGCAGTGGTAAACTGGGGGGGGGTTGCAGAACACACGTGAATCTTGTCATTTACTTAGTAGTAAGCAGCATTTGTTTTGAAAAAATAAATAGCTATATAAAGAAATAATAACATGAGCATCTATATGCATGTAGATGCCCGTCAACCACTCCCTTTCTCTCGTTAATAGAAATAATACTATGACAGCAGTGTCAGTCCCAGTGGGCCCTGCTATGCCTGTGTTGACCTAGGTGTGGGTGGCAGGCCTGGTCATTCCTGTCCCCATCATCTGCCATTTTCTGAGTGGTCATTAAGGGCTCTGGACTTTGGCTCCAAAGTCGAGCCCTAGCTGCATTACCGACTGTTGTCAATGTTACAAGAAATATGGAGTGTCTGCTGATCTAGGCTCTATAGCTTTATACTCATGAGGAACTGGGCTCAGTTGATACATGGTTTGCAATTTTTGGGAAGTAATGCAGAATAATGCTTTCTACAGGGTAACAAAGCAGGTGGCAGATGTATTTCTCCAAGTTTACTCTGTGTTGTGCAACTAACTGTATTCATTTTGCTGTTCGAACTGAATGAGGTCTTGGTTCCTTTGTGCTAGGATAGCAAAGCTCAGCCTTCATCTCCTTGTAATCAAATCTATGTGGCAAACTTCTGTATAAGTAAGTACTGCTGAAAGCTCTTCATGCATCATGACAATCATTACATTTATGACTTTTAGGAACATTCCCATGAAAGAAAAGGAAATGTAAATGCAATTCTCATGCCTGGCAAGTACTATTAGAGACCAAAACATCCATATTAGGTACCCTTTCCATTCTTCTATTTTGTTAATGCTATACATCCATCAACTGAAAAATCTGGTAAGTCCAAAAATGTGACAAATCCCATCTGATAACACTTCCAAGGACAAATTTGACTCTAATTTTGTCTCAGCCACATACTCACTATTTGGGCGGAAGGGGGCAGTGTTGCTAGTTAGCCTCAAAATTTCTTGCAAAAAAACCCCCTAGGTGTCCACAGATTCACTTCCCAGGCTGAGTGTTACTTTCTTGGCAAGCATGAAAAGGGGAACATGAGCCCATGAGTTCACTTGGGAAGAGGGCATCAAAAAAAAAAAAAAAAGCCTTGAAGATGCTTGATGCAGGATGTGAGGGCAATCTGACTGCAACATCTGTCACCCCATTGATTGCCAGGGTTCATTCTGGATGGCTAGGCGGGTTTTCCCTTCCTCCCTCACCACTCCATGTGTGTCCCTCCTGAAGCTGCGTGCTTAGTGGACGAGGATGACCATCCTAGATGGGAGTGTACCATTCTTTGGTTAAGGGTATACAATAGCTGTGCTCCCCTGCTAGAATCTCCAGACAAGCTCAAGGAGATGCTTGGTGTACTTCCAGAAGCTCAGATGATGTCACAGAAGAATGTCATAATCTTCATTCCTTAATCTAGTCAATACTCTTGCAACATTACATTTTTGTGTAGTCCCATCCTGATTTGGCTGAGGAAGAATTGAACATTGGCACAGTGTGTCGTCCAAAGCTGCCCAAGGATTCCACCTCTGAGCCAGGATTTTTAGCACATGTTGTCTAGGTCCACACAATGTTAATGAGTAATGCTACCTGAAATTGTTTTAAAAATACTTTAAAAAAATGGTTGCATTCACTTTTCAAGAGGCTAAAGATTGAAGAGAACCACATGCTTCAAATAATTCTGCTCTCTAAAGCACCCTTTGTATAGTATTGTAATGTATTCATTTATACCCCACCTTTTCACCATATATGGGACTTGAGACATTGTCCAAAATAAAAGAGATATAAGTAAAATACACATATGTAAAAAATTTACCAAAGGATTTATAATAGCATTGAATTGTCAATAAAATGAAAAGTAATTAAAACACATTCATTTTAAAGTCAGTGATAAATACTAGTACAATGCACTAAGGGTTGGTAAAATAGAGCTTTGGTCCTGTTTGTATATTGATTATGAAAAAACGTGAAGTTGTTGCAGACATCACCCAAACGCAGGTCACTGAAGGAAAAAAGTATCAGAGATGAGCAATCACAAGTGAGCAACTGTGATAGTGGTGGGGAAACATTTTTACCCCTTGCCCAGCCAGTGGGCCTCATAATCCCTGTTTTGGCTCCGGAACAGCTAAAAATACAGTGTAATGTGAATAGAACTGCTTCAAGGATTTATTTCTTGTTTTTTTCCAGCACAATTTCCATTGATTTTTGCCAGTTAAAGTAAATTGTAGGGGGTTATGGTGTTGTGAGTAATTAAAGGCATAATACCACTCCTGGCAGCATTTTGGAGCACTCTGTGAGTTATTCTCAATTTGGGGAAAAAATTGAGGTGGGTGGGTTTGGGGACTCAAGAGTGCTAAAAGGGTTGTTGGCTACTTATAACCCACAGCCTACATTTTTCCAGCTCTAGTTTTCACCAAAAGAAGTGTATACACAACAGTGTACAGTGAAAAAACTCCATTTTTTTAAAACCAAAAATAATTGCTGATTAAGACTTGGTAGGTGAAATTCATTGCCTTCAGGCTTAATTATCTGGAGAGAGGAGAGATACCAATCTTTGTGGATGCTTTGTCTTCTTTTATTTATGGAAATCTGGTTCCTTTAGAGTTCTCAGATCCCTGTGAAACATCTGACAGGTGTATATCACCTTGGTTTGGTTTCAGAAAGCTAGAAAGGGGCATGAAAATTCCCCCATATGCTTTTATCAGTCTTCAAAACCCTTTTGTTGCACTGAAAAATGCAAACCAAGGCCAGGTGTCAGTGCAGTTCTGTTTTGAGCAATTGAAGTTGGCAGATGATGGGTTTATTTTGGAGAGTGTGCCCTTGGTTAATGCAAATCATTGACTTCAGCTACTGAGGGATGTTTTATAAAGCTACAAACTCTTAATTTATATGCATTCTGTCCAGCTGAACTAATGAATGTGTATAGTAAACAATAGGGAGCATGACCAAAAGTCAGGGCGAGCCAAATTTATCTGGGAATAGAATGTCCTGCCAAGTTCCAACAGCACTGTTGAGTTTGTATCTTCTTTGAAGGACTTCAACTCTCGTGCTGTAACAAGAACCCTCCAGCATTGTGCACAACCTTTGCAATACATGCACACACTGCAAACTGAGACGATCACTTATAAATACGCTTTGTAAATAGTAAATCACTTTTCTGTTCATCACAGCCTTCAAAGCAATGTACATAAAATCATTAAAAACAGACTTTAAAAAAAGCCAGAAGGTCTGGGAGGGTAATACAGTTTTGACTGGCTGTCAAAAACTCTGTAAGGATGGAACCTTGGGAAAGAAGTTGCTGCTGCAGAAAAAGCTCTGTCACATATAACCCTACCTCCCTTATTGGGGTGGTGGAATATGCAACAGGGATTCCTCTGACCTCTTTTTAAGTACAGTTGGCCCTCCACATATATGGGCTTGAGTTGCAAGAATTTGATTATTTCTGAGTTTTTTCAACCCTTGCCCCCTCTATCTCAGGCACTTCTTTAGCAGGGGAACCTTCCCTATCAGTGGCTCCAATCAGGTTGCTCCAATCAGGGGAACCTTCCCTATCAGTGGCTCCAATCAGGTGGCTCCAATCAGGTTGCACAGTCCAATCAGGTTGCACAGTCCTTTAATGTACCTGTCTTAAAGGATTTTGCTCCTCCACCTCTACTAGCTACTGCCTGGCTACGGAGGCTTGCTTGGAACCACTTGCACACATAGCAAGCTGAGTGGAGGGAAAAGGTGCTAAGCCAGCTGAGAGACTTTGCAAGCAACACATGCCATGGTCAGTAACAGCTGAGCTACCCATATGTCCTTCATGCTCTCTACAGTGTGATACATGGATTCCACTTTTCAACCAATGCTGTTTTCTGACAGTGCTCTGGTTCCAAACCTGTCAGATAAGTGGGAGAAGCCTATACTTTCCTCTTGACCACCATCAGTTTTCTAGAATCCTAACTGCTTCCTCCAAACTTCTGGGACCACTAGACTCGGTTATTAGTATCTGTTGTCCCTAACTGTGACACAGGTTTTGGAGGAAATGTTGAGTCAAAGGTTTTCCAGAACATATTCTGCTATTCCAATAAAGAGGGCTGATTTCCTTGTTTGTATTTTTTCTTTAGTGAACCAATTTTTAAAGAAGGGTGTTAATTTTATGTGTACAAATATCTGAAAAGTGTTTCTAGTAGTCAGAAGTAGTTGATGTATTTGATTCAGACAAATACTTCAATAAAGCAGCATGGAAAATTATTTTGAGACAATTTCAGCAATTTTAAAAACTGGAACCGTTGCAAAGATTTTAAAGCATCATAGCATAGAGGTCCCTTACATTAGATTTTAAGAAAAAATTGAAGAGATTGAAAACTTAATGTACCTGTCTTAAAATATGAACAGAGCTGTGTATAAGCAATATGGACTTCCTAGAGTTAATCAACTGTGAAAAGGTAATTGCAAATTGATTTTATATTTAACTTCACTCCATTTGGCAAATTTGACTGTATTGTGTTAATGCATTATCATGTAAGTAATGTTATAAAGCAGTACATTTTTAAAGATGAAAAAATATACTGCAGGAAAATATTGTAATAGAAATAGCTTACTCAGAAAATGTTCTACCCCACATTTCTGATCTCCAGAGGTCAATTAGTTCTTCTGAGTTAATGGGGACAGGAGAGTTGATTTGACTTGTTGACAGAGACTGGTGGATTGTGACTGTGGAGGAAGAGAATGGAAACTGGAGAAAATTCTGTTGGGTACTGGGATCAAGCCTAGTGTTCCTGTCTACTATTTTGTACTTCTTTCTCAGGTTGAGGTGCTCAAAGCATGGTCCCTCTCCAAGAGGTTGAATGCAAAATGTTAATAAAAGATCAGCCATCCATGATTTTATTCTGGATGAAGTCACTGGCTTTGCTAATATCACTGAAGCTGTATATTTGATACATTGGCAGAAGTTTCACTTGATAGAGAAATCTGTCTGTGATAATTCGTGGGTAGCCAACTGTGTTTCCTTGTTATTTTTGCAATGTACTCTTTTCCACTTTATGTTGGTTTTGCTTTTTTCAGTAAACTAAATTTATTGTCAGCTCTGTATCTGTAATGCAATGTCTGAAGGGCTTTGAATGGGATGAAGCTCCGCAGCTGGTAGTCTCCTCTGTTTGAACTCTTGATTTGGCTATTTAGAAGAAAGCCATGGCAAAACTCCTTTGAACAAATTTAGCCAAGGAAACTCTGTAGGCTTACCATAAGTTGGAAACAACTTTGAAGGCATATAAGAACAAATTGTGGCATATAACAGGTGAATAATTAATTATCTCAAGCAGGGATGCTATAAAAGCCTTTCAGTGTTGGATGATGAAACATGAGATGTAGGGCAGTTTTGTATGTGGAAAAGTGAACTCCTGATTCCGGTTCTGCCGACGTATGTGTTCTCTTATAGAAGCAGCTGCTGGGGAGGGTTGGCCTCTGGAGGACATTACAGCAAGGCACCTCAAGTGATGGTGTGGTAACTAAGCAACTACTGTCAGTGCTGATTTTAGTTCATCTGGGATTGCAAAATAGTAGGCAGGTGACAAATCGATAGCAACAGGTTAACTGAATCAACTTAGAAAGCCAAAGGTTTGTCTAAATAAAAAGATCCTTACTTGTTTGCAGAAGTTTCCTAAGGCAGCGGACAAAGTGGGTCTCCTTAGCAAGGGAGTTGCAATACTCTGGAGCCACTGAAAACACTTTCTCTCAAATATTGGTGGGATAAGGTAAAACCTGGGCAAGTTTATATGGGGAAAGACTATCCTTCAGGTAACTTGATTCCAACCAGTTTGATGCTTTATAGTCCAAAAGCAGTACTTTGAATTGTGCTTGGAAACAGACCAGTAGTCTGGTGACCATCCTAATTTCAGTAGTTATGAACCAGGTAGATTTTCTGAACATTTTTTCAAAGGCAACCCTAAGTACATGATTGCAAATGAGATGTAAGTAAGGCATGTGTCACCAGGGCCAATTCTGACATTTCTGAGAATGAGCACATTTAGTGCACTAGCCTCAGGTGTGGAGAACTATTCATATGCGTGCCTTGATAAAACTATCCAATTTGGCTTTTGTTGATTTTTTTTTAACCTAGTACAGCATCTAAAATTATCTCTAGCTTTGTTACTATAAAGACTGAATAGTTTCTCTTTGTTCTTCACTTATAAAGCAGCCTGTATGCCTCACTCAGGAAGGTGACAGTTCTGAGTAAGAGCTAGATTTTACATTTTCAAAGGCTGGAGGGGAGGGGGAATCAAACATTGCTTTTTTTTCTTGCTTGAAGGAGATTAGCAATAGCTCCAGCTGCAACCTGCTAGAACCTGATTTGAATGTCTGTAGACCAGGGATGAGAGCCACAATGGTATAGTGATTTGAACATTGACTGTGATTCTGGAGACCAGGATTCAAATCCCCATTCAGCCATGGAAACCCCACTGAGTGGCCTTGGGCAAGCCATACTCTCTCAGCCTCAGAGGAGAGTCACATTAAACCCACTCTGAACAAATTTTGCCAAGAAAACCCCATGATAGATTTGCCTTAGGGAAATGGTTGGAGATGAGGTCCAACATCTGAGGCTCTCCAGCCCTGGAATACAATGATCCCAGTCCATTTTCAAGATGCTTAGCCAAGGAACATAGGGTTGCCACAGGCTGGAAATGACTTGAAGGCACACAACAACAACAACAACAACAGCAACAACAACAACAACAAAAACAACATGGGGAACTTGTGACTCACAGGCCACAGTGTAGATCCTTTCCTCTTTGTTGTGGTGTCCTGACCCCCAGTTCAATGCGCTCCCATCCCCACCCCCAAATTGGGATAAAAATGCCTGGGAAAGGTGAGTGGCTGCTCCTTTAGGGCCCAAGAAAAAGCAGATTTTCTATCACCCTGTGTCCTGACAAATCGCAACCAGAAGTCACTTCAATTTGCCATTTTTAGTAATAGAAATTTTAGAATTAGTAGATGATCTCATAAGATACAAGTTTGGGATTAGATACGTTTTCTGCATCTTCCTGGGTTTTTGGGGGAGAGGAAGGGGCAACTAGATCTACATAAAGCTTTTTTATTTGTGAGGTTTATTATAGAGTTTTTAAGCAGAAGCTGGATGGCCATTTGTATGGAGTGCTTTGATTGCATTGCAGAGGGTTGGACTGGATGGCCCTTGTGGACTCTTCCAGCTCTGTGATTCTATGAGATCACCAGGTTTGATTTGATCAGAGCTTCTAATAGTCAGGAGTAAAATTTATGGAATGTGAATAATTCCCTATCCTGCTCTAAGATTTGTATTTGTAGTTTAAGATTTGTAAAAATCTCTTCCAGCTTTACTTTTTGCCTT
Organism: Ctenosaura bakeri; assembly: GCA_948474755.1. Lineage (NCBI taxonomy): Eukaryota > Metazoa > Chordata > Lepidosauria > Squamata > Iguanidae > Ctenosaura > Ctenosaura bakeri. The sequence continues at coordinate 28,445 of CAOLHI010001767.1, forward strand.
CCTGCCATACCTTATCCAGATATTTAGCACACTGAGAAGTCCAGTGTCACTGCAGTAAAGTACCCAATTTTTGAAATATAAAAATGTGAATATTTTTATTCTGTGAGAGAAATTTGGATTTTGGTCCAAATGAGCTAAACTGATGGGTTTGCTTAGATTACTGTTAGGGATAGCCTGATCCCATCTAGTGCAGAAGTCTACAAACAGTTACAAAAATGTGCTGATGGTTCTGTTTTTATTTAAATCTAATTATTTTGATTTGTCTTTGCTGATGCAGGGAATTCATTCCAGCAGAGATTCCAGCAACATCAGCAAATTCTTAAGATGTTGCCTGCAGAATATGATACATTTTTTTACCCTTTTCTATATTAATTAGAATGTACTCTAGTAAAATCTGTCAATTATCTGTTGCTTTATGTAAAGATGCAGTCATTGCTCTCCAGTTAAAGTGATAAGTCTTTCAATTACAAGAAGAAATTCTGTTAGCAGCAAAATGCATCTAGAAACATCCTTTTGGGTAGTAAATTAGCATGTTAAGTGTGGAGCTACTTGTGCGTGTTGTGACATCCTGTGCTTTATTAGCTTTATTGACTTGAAGGAATAAATAAAAAACGGCTGGTACAGCTACACACGAACACTCCCTCCTTAGACTGGTCTTTTCTGTATGACTATATTTTTGAAGGTAAACATGGTGGATCATATGTTTCTTGTATTTCAGCATTCATTGGAAACCTTTCTTTTTCTGGGAGAATTTTTTTTCAGACCTCTTAACATTAAGAATAGTTTTCTTTACCATAAATATTTCACAGTTCTTTCAAGAGAACAGCTGAAGGAGCTCTCCATCCTGTTGGAGATCTGTGCTGGGATGCTTGGGGCTTAAGAGGAACTGGTACTTGAATGAGCACTAGTCTGATGTCCTTGGTAGCCAGTCTGTGCTGGGAAATTTGCTGTTACAAGAGTTGGTGGGTGTTTCCCCTTTCAGAGGAAACTAAAATAATTGCTGCTTTGGCCTATCTCCTTCCTAGCTCATTAAGAAATAACTCCACAGGAGATATGATGAGAGGAAAACCAAGGGCCCGTAAGAAATCCTGAAGGGTAACTGTGGGTTTGTGTGACCTTCTCTGTGTGTTCAAATTGGACGATATGGGGAAACCAAAAATGGTACAAACTAATTGCACAACCTTCCTTGTTCCCAAGGCAGCTTGTAAAATCTAACATGTTTCTATTTTCTATATATGTCATTCTGTAATCCCTAGAGCTACAATTATTTCCTTGCTATGGGGTATTTATTTTTCCCTGCTACTAAGTCTATAAGACAGTTCAGAGAGTAAAGTGCAGTTTAGTGGTATAGTGGCAAAAAATAGGTGAGTATCTTTCCTTACAAATTCTTGATCTGCTTGAGAGTGGATACAAATCACTTGTTAGAACAACAGTCTGTGTGAGGATTGCCATCGTAAGCTGCATAATCTTTAACAATAAAAGAAAATGAGTGTGCTTCTGTGTCTATCACTGCTGTAGCTCTAAGATTATAGAGTCTTGACTCCTCAGACTTGGCATGGGCATTTAGGAGACTGTAAAATGTGCACTACAGAACTATATCATTTTAAAACAACTGATTAATTTTACTTAATAAAAATGCAGAGCCTTCAGTGTGATCTTCAGTCACTAGGTATAGACTTCCCTAACATTTCCTAACCAGCAGAGAAAAAGCTAGAATCAAGCCAGGAATAATAATGTCTCCAAAAGGCATGTAGAGAACTCCACATGATGTTTCTCTCTACAGGATCCCTTTCATGTGAAATAGTGAAAGAAGAAGAGGGGATAATCCTGCTGTCTGCTAAAGGCAGGGCAGAGAGTGAACAGGGGAAGGGGCTGGGCAAAGCAGAAAGGAGAGAAAGATGAAGGAGAAAGACCAGTAAGTAAGTAAGTTAAAGGGAGAGAAATGATAGTGAGATGGAGAACATTAGAGTGGGGCTTCTAGTGAGTGAACCAATGGGTTTTTATCTTTTGGGAATCTTGGGAATTTCTGCTTTTGCCCAAAAATGGTATAAAAGTGGCATTTTACATATATACCAGAAATATGACCTCAACCTGGAGACATTTGGACTGTATGACACTTCCTACAATCTCTCTCCCCCTCCAGAGGACATTCAATGATCATCATAAACGACACTGTTGAATTATGTGTCATTTTTTATAGAAGTGTGTATCCTGACGTGTAAAATATAAAATGTGATACAATTTGAGTGCAATTTTCCCTAATCAAACACTGGAAATACAACCCACACTCTTCTGATACCTAATTTATCTGGACACATGTCTTAACAGTATAAAATAGCCATACACTGTTTCTGTTCCTAACAAGATATAGCTTTTTTATACCACTTATTCCCCTAGATTATTTGAGAAGTTTTTTTTAAATTTTGAGGGTTTTAACGTTTTTAAAAAGGCTAGATAGCCATCTGTCAGGAGTGCTTTGACCGTGTATTCTTGCATGGTAGGGGATTGGACCGGATAGCCCTTGTGGTCTCTTCCAGTTCTATGATTCTATGAAAATGTGAAAGTGTCAAAATTCATGATGTGCATTTGATGATGTCTCTAGCATCTCAGATTCAAAAGAGACCTGTGTGGTGCAATAAAATTCCAGAACACTCAGCATCTCTGACTTATGATCTCAAGAACACTGAGGATTGCACAATAAGCTGAGTGTGATAGGAACTTCACACAGTCACATAAGACCTTGTGAGTGGAAAACTGCCTTTGACCATAAAAGCAAAAGAGCCTAAATGTCCACAACTTGGTTATTAAGACTTGTGTTTTTGGTACACAGGACCCAAACCCCAGTTGCTTTACTGAGTGAGTTAGAACACTCGTGTAGAGAACAGTGAGACTCATGTTATTTATTAGAGAAAACATTTTCCATCTTCCCACTGAACAAAACTAGTTCAACTGTAACTAAAACCTCTTTGATTGGCAGCTTGCATTTGTTCCATAGCAACTGTAACATGCTGCAGACTTAGCCAGGCTGCAATACTGCAAATTGTCATGAGCATCTCTAGAGTATGTTTCTAAGTACTCATACATCGAGAAACAATGTGTCAAGGTTCTTGGGAGAAGTGGCAACTTGCACAGGAATAAAGGATTTTGTGGCAAAAAGACAGGTTCGCCTCACCGTCATATATTGGAGACCTGAACTATGGGAAGCAGGAGGAGGGGTTGCTGGTGATTTTGAAAAACATTCCTGCAAAAGAATCTAGAGCAAGACATGTCTGAAAAACAGTGTAAAACTTAGCAAGGAAGCTAGCTCTGTTCCTGCTGCAAGTGATCTCTTCAGCTTAGAGCTTCAGAAATTCTGAACTACACGTGTCAGTAATGAAAGAAATGGAGGTTCATCAGAACATCAGCAAATACCAATCTTCTAATGACATGGAAGGTAACAGGGTTATAAATAATGGTTTTTAACTAAGGGTAAGAATGCAAACCCTGATCTTTTGAGGAGATCTTCTCTGCCAAATTCCTGGCCTAAACCTTTGCAGCTATTCACCTACCTGCTGGGAGTCTCTATTGCCAGAACTCCAGCAGTTCTTTTTGTTTGCCATCTGTGCTCACAAATTAAGGTTTTTTTCTTTTTCAGATTTTCAGATGGTGCGGTGAGAGGCGAGTTGTCATTAAAGCTGCACTGATCTATCAGAGATCATTAAGTGCTCTCTCTCTCTGTGTTCTGAGTCAGGTGTTGTGATTGCTCACTGTCCCATCCGCTTACCTTCCCCACCTCACCCTCTATGTGGTGGATGGTGGATGGCATTTTCTCTGCAGTTGCAATCCATCAGGAAGGAAACAGAGCTCCCTGTGCAGCAGGAACAGGCTGGCATGGGGCGTGTCCCTCATAAGAGCAAATATAACTGCTTAGAATGATGTCAGGGACTTCAGATGAGTTCTCAGCAGTGGCCCAGGATTTAAATGGGAGATAACTAAAATGTAACTATGATATCCGTAATAAGATACACAGTTTGAGAACTTGTGCATGTGTACATTCTTTTACATTATCACTGTCTCTTGAGTTCAACTTCATATTTAAAAAAAAAAAAGATCATATGAACTTTTTCAATTTTTCGAAACTGATAGGAACACCATGAGAACCAGCATGATGTAATGGTTTGAGCATTGGACCCCAACCCTGGAAACCATAGTTTGATTCCCTGCTCAAACATGGAAATTCACGGGGTGACCTTGGGAATGTCACATTCTCTCAGCCCAGAAAACCCTGTGATAGGTTCACCTTAGGATCCTCACAAGTTGGAAATGATTTGAAGGCACACAACAACAACAGCACCATAAATAACAGCTTTGAAGAAAATATCAGGTGGGAGTTCTACTCAGACCTCCTTTATTTTTTGAGCACGCTTGGCTTCCTATTTGTGATTAATTGCAGGTCACTTGAAACTTTCCAGCTGGCAAGAGGACAGAGTTCTGATTCATGGAAGCTGTGATGTAGTCCTTTATTTTACTGTCTGATGGGGGGTGTATTATTCTATTATGTTCAGTCCCTAGTGACTAGTTGCATTCCAGAGTGAATTATTTCTCCTCCAAGGTCTGCTCTCTATAGCGGAGGGTTCTGCACTTCTACATTTATTATTCCCATCACAGCTTCAGCACGTGTGCAAGAAAATGGCCAATTGAATTTGTAGATAGCTGTTATTGCTGAGAAATTTTTTTTCCTCACTCCCAGTAAACCTGACAAACAAAATTAAGGAAGAAGTCTGTTTACAGAGGAGGCTGCATGCTCTAGCAGCAGCAGGATATCTGACAAACTATTCAGAAGTGACCTTGTAGTGTATCAACATTTATTCATTCCCTGCACCTCCCTGTTCTCTGTTGTGGTGCATGGATTGCGCCTGCGGAGAGCATCTGCTAGGTGCTAGGCAGCATGTTCTAAAATCTCTCTTGGCAAAGCTTCTCTTGAGGTTTCTGGCAAGAAGATGGAAGGCTAGCTGTGTGTATGTGTTTGGGTGTTTCTGCTACTCAAGCTTTATAGCTGACACATGACTATCTGCTGTTGGATAATGATTAATCAGAGAATGGCACAATAGAAAGCAGGGACCTTCCCAAATTGTGGAAAGTTTTTCTGTTTTTTGGGCCACAGAAACTTCAACATGTATGTTTTTGAATTTTGGGGTCTGTGTTAGCCAGTGGGGGTTTGTGAGTCTTCCAAGAGAACAAGTGGGCATTTTTCATGCTCAAAGTAAGTTTGTTCCTGTATTCTGGAGTGGGGAATGTCACTCAGTGAGTTAGTTACATCTTGATAAATATGGAAGATCTTGATTTTCTTTAAATTCACCTCTCATGGGAGAGACAATATTTCAAGATAGCTTATTGTTTGTTAAGGCATGTTGCCTGTTAAGGCACTAACAGCCACACTTTAGGAAGGGTTGAGATTTGGGTGGCCCTTCAGGGGGTATTGGATTGCAACTCCTAGCAGTTCTAGCCAGCATAGCCAGTGAGGAGAAATGCTGAGAGCTGCAGTTCTACAACAATTGGGGGTAATACAGTTCCCATCTCTGCTTTAGGAATCTGGTTATCTGGCGGTTCTGGAGATGAAGAAATTATATAACATAATGATACACCTTGTTTCATCCTGTTTGTATTTCAAAGGGTCATATAATAAAATACAATAGAATAGTAAAACAGCAAATATATTACTTAAAAGCAGAGTTTGTAAGTAAATGTTCAAATTGTCTGTTTAAATAAGAATACTTGCAAAAGACTGCAGTGTTGACTCTGGGTGAGCCTCTTTAGGTCAGACATTCCATACCCAGGATCTACTGCTGAAAACATCCTCTCCATTGTTGTTGAATAAATGCCCCTAATAAAGGGGGCATATGAGGAAGGGTCTCAAAAAGGATGAAAGCAGGGCAGCTGTGTTGAAATTTGAACATATCTTTTTCAGACAATATAACAAAGATATTTTGTATAAGGTAATAGGAAGATGCAGACCAAGCATCCTCTTTGCTGAACTCTCTAGCTCAGTTTTGAGAACTTGAGGGTTAGAAAAGTTAAAATCCCAGTGACTCTTCTCTGTTAAAACTTGCCCTTTTATTGCAGAAATTGACTGTGATATGTTGAATCTGAGTATGTTGACTAGGTTCAATGATTTCTAGCTTTACTAAACACAGTCTGTGAATGTGTGTGTGTGTGTGTGTGTACCTCATACAAATACAATACCCACACATGTGCCTTGAGCCCATTACTATTATTTTATTCCCCAGATTGTTTCAGGAAGATCTGATCTCTCTAGGAGTTTTGGAGAAATAGCTCTGGGCTAAATGCTTCACCCATGCATAGTCTAGATAGCATTCAACATGTTGATGCTTCTTTTCATTGTTTGTTTGTGATGTAGGTTTTGGAAGTGGTGCGCTCCAACTATGACACACTCACCCTAAAGTTGCAGGATGGACTGGACCAATATGAACGCTACTCTGAGCAACACAAAGAAGCTGCTTTCTTTAAAGAACTGGTGAGTTTTAACTCTCAGATAATCACCTCAAAGTCTAGGACCACAGTCTGACTTCCAGTGCCACCACAGTCCAACCTGAACTGGCTGGGTATCCACAAAATACATGGCTGGTAGGAATGCAGAAGCACATGCATTAGTGTGCTTTTCACAGAGTAATTTCCAACTACATTCCAGACCAACATACCTAGGAACAGAGGGGTTTAATCTACGTTTCTCTGGGGCTTCTTTAGCTCTTTGCAGCATGGTAGATGGCAGAATTATGTGTCTGGGAGTTATTCTTCTTCTTCGTGGTCTCTGTGCCTCACACACTAGGAGCTTTTGCACGTGCACGGTAGCATTCGGAAGATTCTAGAGCTTAGTAGCTTGGCAGGAACCCCTCCCCTGTGCCTGCACTGAGCATGCTCAGCCCGCTGAGCAACGGTCTGTCCTTAGTTCTTTCTCGTCCGCCGTCGCGAATGAAAGGTTCATTGCTTAGTGGCGTATTGGCTTATTCTTCGATTGCATTTTTTTTGTCTATGTCGGCCTTTTTCAAGAACTGCATAACCAGTGGTCATAAGGTCGCCCTGTCCAACGGACACCACGGGTGCCTTTTTTGTTTGGGTGAAACCCACAACGTCAAGGCTTGTTCGATTTGTCGGGAGTTTACAGCCCAAACTTTAAGAAACCGTTCCTCCAGTTTGAAATTTTATTGCAGGGAGGAGTCCCTACGAGCAAAGGAACAGCCTGAGGTTCGCGCCGTCATGTCTATGTCATCAACATCGGGGCGACCAACAACCACTCCGTCGGCGGCTGCCGCTCCGTCTGTGACTATGGTATTGGGCTCGGTACCACCCTCGAGGCCGCCGATATCATCGCTGCTGAGGATCCTGAAGTTGCCCTTGGCTGCAATGACTACTCCGGAGGCACCTGCGAGCTTGCAGGCAACAAAATCATCCAGGCCTCTGACCACCGCACAATGGAAATGTCCTGCCTCTCAAGAAATCTCCAAAGAAAAGGAGAAGAAGGAGAAGAGGAAGGAGAAGAAGCGTTCCCCTTCCAAGGAGACCTGGCTCCCAACACCTCCACCGACTCAGCACACTGAGGATCCAGGCAAGCAGTTGGACCAATAAGAGGTCCAAGAGGTGTCGGATGAGGAGCAGGCCGTGGAGGTCTTGTCCTCAGAACCGCCCGTTTTGACAGCTGTGGTACCCCTGCCGAGTCGCCGCAAGACGGTGGACCGCAGGGAGGAGATAGTGGCCCAACATCAGCCCACGCCCAGTCACCGGGCGGCGTCTGGAAGGAGCGCGTCTCGCTCTCCAGAACACAGAGTCAGACCTTGGTCACCACGCTACCGCGAAGCGTACACCGAGAGGGCCCACTCTCACCCCTCCACTGACTCCCCGCTCACCTCCGCTTCCCATATCGCGAGATACGGTCAGGAGCATATGTGGCGAGAGTACCTGGCCTCATACCTCTCCTATTCGACATCTTGCAGGGATAGGTACCACCGAGACCCAAGGCACTGGTCACCCTACCGGAGGTCCCGTTCGCCATCCAGGGAGAGATACCACTCCTGGTATCGAAGGTCACCGAGCCGGTCGGTTTCCAGATCACCTCATGGTCGGAGATCCAAGGAGCCCACACCCCGGTATAGGGCTGTGTCTCCTCCCCCGAGGGTAACCTCGACTGCCACCTGTCCGGTTTCCGAGTCTGCCGTGACTCTAGACAACAGCCCCAGCCATGATGGTTACACAGGCGATACAGCGTCCACGGCCTGCTGTGGTGCCGATAATAACATCATTGACACCTCAGTCAACAACCATGGCTGTCTTGCTGTCTACGGCACCGGTATCCACCACGGCACCAACGGTTACCCTGGCGTTACCACCCCAGAGGTCATCAAGGGAGAGGTCCACCGATGAGTCGTCACACTCTTCTCAGTCGTACAAGACTGATTCTGACTCCAATGGCTCTACGCTTACGTCCCACGAGTTGCCACCCATGGTCTTTGGGGATCCAGGACCTGAGTCAGCACCAGAGGATGTGAAGCAGTTCTCCGCCATCCTCCTTCGCATGGCTACAGCACTCGGGCTGAAGGTCGCAGACCTGGCTCCAACAGTACAGGACCCAGTTTTCCAGTACGTTGATACACGACCGCCTTCCACCGCACCGTTGCCGTTTCTGCCAGCCCTCATGGAGGCCCTGAAAAATCCTTGGGCCAAGCCGGCATCCACCCAGCCAATTCCACATCGGCTTGAGCATTTGTACCGCACACAGAAGGAGGATGCTGAGTTCCTCTTCAACCACCTGGTGCCGAACTCCATCGTCGTGGAATCTGCACAGACCAAGAGTGGCAACAGGGCGCACACTACCCCGCCAGATCGTGAGGGCCACAGGCTAGACACCTTCGGAAGGAGGTTCTACACTGCCTCCTCCTTGATTGCGAGGGTGTCGAACACACAGGCTTGCCTGGCGGCTTATCTGCGGAATTTACTCCATCGGTTCTGCCCGATTTTGACCAGCCTTCCTGAAGAGAGCCGCGCAAGTGCCATGCAATTCTTCAATGAGGCGGTGGCACTTGCGAATCAGCAGATCATCTCTTCGAGGCATACCGTGGAGGTTGCAGCGAGAGTGATGGTCGGCTCCGTCTCCCTTCGATGGTACAAGTGGTTTCGATCGTCGGGGCTGCAGGAAGACAGCAGGAGGAGGATCGAGGACCTCTCCTTCGATGGCCAAGGGCTATTTAATGCCACTACCGACGAGGCCATGGATCATCTTGTCAAGGTGCAACTAACCGCTAAGAAGATGGGCATACACCGGTCACCTCAGCCTCGCTGTGGCTTCAGTTCTTGGCAATTGTGGCTCAGGTCCTTGTCCACCACCTACCAACAACGGTCTCCTTGCTCGGCTACATCCCGACCATCCACCGCGTCCTCAGCACGAAGGCCTCTTCGGAGACGCCCGTCTTCTTCTTCTAAGAAGTCTTCGTCTGGGACAAAATCCCGGTTTTGACCGCCTTCGTAGGTCACCACAACAACGGCCAACCTTCAGCCTGCCAGCAGCCTTCGAAGATCAACTGAATCTGGCCAGACACCTCACCGAGTGGCACCAAGTCACCACGGACTCTTGGGTTCTTTCCATCATCCGTCTTGACTACGCCATAGAATTTCAAGATATTCCACCACAAGGCGTCTACTATTCCACTCTGGCCAGCCCGGTCCTGCTGGAAGAGGTCCAGTCCCTACTTCAAAAAGGAGCGATCAAGAGATTTCGTCCTCAGCCAGAACCACCAGCTTCTTCTCCCGGTACTTCACAGTACCGAAGTTGGACGGAACCCTGAGGCCTATCCTGGACCTCAGAGGGGTGAACGACTACATCCGCCCCAAGAGGTTCAAGATGGTCACCCTAGCCTCGATCCTCCCCTTCCTCCGATGAGGGGACTGGTTCGCCTCCATCGATCTTCGGGATGCTTATTTCCACATCGCCATTCTGTCAGTGCCGGGCAGAGGACAGGCAGAGGCAGGGGAGCTGGGTGGAGGAGCAGAGCTTTAATGCAGCCAGCAACCAAAAAGTACAGCAAACTGTCCTTAACGCAGGCAGAGCTTTAACACAGTCTTAACAGAAATAAAGGGTTGCGTCACCCAGGAAATAAAAGGCTGCAAAGGAACAAAAGGCTGGTTACTTCACCAAGGCAGGCGGAGAGGCTGGACACCGGCACGGACAGGTACAAGGCACGGACAGCAGGACCACGGTAAACCGACGGTTGTTGCTCCGTACCCCTCCCCGCCTGGCGCCTGCCTCAAGTAGCTCTCTGAGCCTGGCGCCGGCCAATCCGGCGTGGCCGCGCAGCTGAGGGCTTGCAACTGTGCTGTGCCTCACAGCTGGGAGCTCTCCGCCCGTCGCCTCCTCTCCAACAGCCGCCAGGACCAGCAGATGGCTTCCTTGGCCTGTCGTCGCTGTTGGAAAGGAGGAGGCGAGGCGGAGACGTCAATCTCCTCTGGATCGGGGCCACGGGTGGAGGCCTCAGCTTCCCACGGATCGGGGCCACGGGCGGGAGAGGCAGAGGCTTTGGCCTCCTGCGGATCGGGGCCGCGGGTGGGCGGAGCCCCCGGAGCAGGCCCGGGACCCGCCCTCCCTGGCGAGCCGGCCTCCGCCTCTGCCCCCACACCCGACGGCCAGGGACCCGATCCTGCGGCCTCCTGGTAAGTAGCGCCAGGCCCAGCAGCCTCCGCGGCCTCCGGCCGAGGCCCTTCAGCCGCGGCATCTTCCGCAGCGTCCTCTGGGGCCTCCACCGCGTCCGCTGCTGCCTCCGAGGCGGCCTCAAGGACACCGGCAGGCCCAGCCCGGCCCGTGCCCCTGACACATTCTCCCGCAGCACAGACGATACCTACGGTTCGCAGTTGACGGCACCTGTTACCAATACAGGGTGCTGCCGTTCGGGCTCTCTACCGCTCCCAGGGTCTTCACCAAATGCATGGCCCCAGTGGTATCATACCTGCGGACGAAGGGCGTCTCGATCTACCCATACCTGGACGACTGGCTGTTGGTGGTGTCCTGCAGACAAAAACTCTACAGAGACATCCACCGGACACTCTTCTGACCTGTCTTGGTCTCCGGGTCAACCCAAAAAAGTCCCATCTAGAGCTGGCAAGAGTTCTCGATTTCATCGGGGCAACCCTAGATTTGGTATCGACCAAGGCCTACTTGCCAATGGACCACGCACGGATCCTTCGTCGGGCCACGTCTTCAGTCTTCGACGCCCCGACGGTATCAGCGAGGAGAATCCAGCAACTCCTCGGGTACATGGCCTCAACTACCGTTGTTACCTACCTGTCCAGACTCCTTGCTCGACCTCTTCAGCACTGGTTCGTCCGAGTATTCAACATGCTTCAGGACAACCAGAAATGTTTGCTTTGGATACCCCTGCAGGTCTGTCACTCCCTGCTATGGTAGCAGTCCTACAGCCATCTCCTCTCAGGGATGCCTTTTCAGGAACTGTCTCCACAACTCACGGTAACATCGGACGCCTCCCTTTTCGGATGGGGAGCCCATTGCAGCGACCTCAGGATCCAGGGCCGGTGGATCGACGACGAGACCGTCCTCCATATCAACACCCTCGAGCTGCTTGCCATCTGGAAAGGTCTGAGGGCATTTTGTCACCTGGTCGCGGGCCATACGGTGTTGATCTTGACGGACAACATGACGGCGGTTTGCTACGTCAACAGGCAAGGAGGGATTCATTCAACTACCCTCCTCAACATAGCCCTCGACCTCTGGGACTGGTGTGTCTCGCTTCAGATCCATCTGGTTGCGGTACACCTGGCCGGGCAGGAAAACACCACAGCGGACGCCCTCAGCAGGGGCACCTCGTGCCACCACGAGTGGTCCCTCTTGAGCGAGGCATCTTGGATGATTCGAGACTTGTGGGGTGAGCCGACAATCGACCTCTTCGCCTCGCACCAGAACGCAAAGTGCTGCTGGTACTGTTCGAGGGCTGGCCGGGGTCGCGACTCCATCAGCGACGCATTCCAGTTCAGATGGAACGAAGGCCTCCTCTACGCGTTCCCTCCGTTTCCCCTCCTGGGCTGAGTGGTCTCCAAGATCCTCGCGGACCGAGCCAACGTCGTCCTCGTAGCCCCATACTGGCCATGGCAGCACTGGTTCAGCCCCCTGTTCAAGGCCGCTCACGGTTGACTCCTCAGGCTTCCGACAACACTGGACCTCCTGCCGCACTCCAACGGTCTCGTTCTCCACCCAGACCTTCCGCTCCTGGCCCTCCATGCCTGGCGGATATCGCCCTAGATGACCCTGTCATCGGTAACGTCTTGCTTGTGGCCAGGAAGGAGTCGACATGCTGCAACTATCACTATAAGTGGCAGCAATTCGTGGCCTTTACAGAGACACGATGGGAGCCGGTATCGCCCGTCAATCTGCCTACCGTGCTCCATTTCCTTCTACACCTTCGGCAACAGGGCCTAGCCTTCCCTTCCCTGAAGGTCTACCTCGCCGCTATCGTGGCTTACCAACCTCCACGGTCTCCATCGGCAGCTCTCTTCCGTGATGATACCGTGAAGCGGTTTCTGAAGGGCCTGCAGCACCTTTATCCGCTGGTATCGCCACTGCTACCGCTGTGGTCGCTTTCCTTGGTGCTATCGCAGTTGACGAGACCGCCCATCGAGCCCATGGCCACCGCTGATGACAGACTTCTCACCATGAAGACTGCCTTCTTGGTGGCTGTCACCTCAGCCAGGCGGGCGAGTGAGTTGACAGCCTTACGCTCTGACGAACCCTACTTCGTCTTCCATAGGGACAGGGTGGTCCTCCGGCCTGACATCTCCTTCTTGCCAAAGGTGGTGTCCAACTTTCATCTCAGTCAAGACATCATCTTGCCAACCTTTTATCCAGACCCGACTACACCTTTGGAGCGATTCCTTCACTCCCTGGATGTTTGTCGGGCCTTGGCCTTCTATACAGACAGGACTGCTTCCTTTCGACAGACCCCACACCTTTTTGTGTGCTATGGAAGGCGTCGAAGAGGCCATAAGGTATCCACCCAACGCTTCTCGAAATGGGTGACCCAGACTATCCTGCTGGCATATGAGATGGCTAGGAAGCCTCCGCCAGCCTTGCTTTGGGCTCATTCCACCAGAGCCGTGGCGACATCAGCAGCTCTCCTGCGAGGAGTCAACCTGCAGGAACTGTGCCGCGTGGCGACCTGGTCCCAGCCATCGACCTTTGTGTGCCACTACAGACTTGACTCCGGTCCCGTAGAGATGCCCGTTTCGGACGTGAGGTGCTGGCTTCCGTTCTCTAGGACCTGACCCACCATCCAACCGGTAAGCTACAAAGTCTCCTAGTGTGTGAGGCACAGAAACCACGAAGAAGAAGAACAGGTTGCTTACCTGTAACTGTGGTTCTTCGAGTGATCATCTGTGCCCTCACACACACCCGCCCAGCCGTCTCCTCTTTCTCAGGTCCCTTATTGGCGGACTACAGAACTGAGGAGAGACCGTTGCTCGGCGGGCTGAGCATGCTCAGTGCAGGCATGGGGGAGGGGTTCCCGCCAAGCTACTAAACTCTAGAATCTTCCAAACGCTACCGCGCACGCGCGAAATCTCCTAGTGTGTGTGAGGGCACAGATGACCACTCGAAGAACCACAGTTACAGGTAAGCAACCTGTTCTGAGACATCTCATGATAATTACATTTCCCAGAAGCTTATTAAGCATAGGTTTCCAACAATTCCATTGACAGAATAGGAATCAGAATACTTTTACAAAAGACAGACTTTTCTCCGGGATTTGAAGTTTACAAGCTGTGCATGTCTCAACCACACCCAAACAGCATTCTTAAATTTTCTCTTTACCAGCTTGCAGCTGTAACTCCTTTGTGTCTTTGTGAGATACCTCCACATTCTGTATTGCAAGTGTTTGAACAATGGAACACGGGTAGTGTGAAAACTTTCTTCTTAAACCAATTTGTGTTTAATCAGGGAGATAGCTGAATAGAGATGCCTGTGCTCAATAGTGCAGAAATAGTCAAGGTTTTGTTCACCTGTACAGATGAAATATTCTCCTTTCTTGTTGCCATACCCATGGTTTCATTTTGTACGTCACCTGCCTCCCTTTTTTGACTTTACATTACCTTCTTATGTTGTTCTTTCTGTGCTCTCTTGTTTACTATTTGAAGAACTTTTCATTTCTCCTGCTTAAAATAAAGATTTCTGTTTTCTAATTTGCTGATGTTAAAGCTTCCTTTCTGGAATTTATCCTCCTTAGCACAAGTAATTTGGATTCAGCATCATTGAGTATAGTTAACATCTTTGCCAATAGTCTTGCTTGTTTTTATGAGATATGACCAGTATAGTTAACATCTTTGCCAATAGTCTTGCTTGTTTTTATGAGATATGACCAAACAGATCCATTCCCAGTTGACTAAACATAGGAAAACTTATTATTCCTTATCCAATGATTAAGCAACCAGTTTAATCCCTACTTCTCTAGAGATTTAATGAGGCTGCACCAAACCAATCCCCCACTGAGAGCTAGAGTGAATGTTTAGTGTGTCTCTTGAGTTCAGTATCAAAGCAGGGAAGGAGAAGAATCAAGTTGATCTGGTTTAGTGCTTTGTTGACAAAAATCCATTTCCCCATTAGAGTATTTTCCTTCTAGAGCCAAGCTGCAAGATAAGATTTGGTTTGTAAACTGAGCTTTGGCATTAGATTATGTTACACTGAATGGTGGATGTTGCCCATGATGTCACTAATGCACATTCTAAGCACATAAAGAGCCTGTCCCTATACAAAATAGCTAGAGAAGGCACAAATTTGGAAACAGGAATCTGAGTTAAAGCCCAGTGCTTCTGCCATATTTGATGTTTAACATTTCTTCATAGCAAATAAAACGTTGAAGGAAAGTGAACAGAGTGCTGGTGTAAACCAAGACTGTATGTTTCATGCATCCAGACACTGTTGTTGCTTTTATTTCTAGCCCATTTATGACAATTTGATAATATGGAGGTACCGTCTGTTATCAACTTTACAAGGACTTGTATCGTAACTGGTATTAGAAGACCTGCTATAGAAGTTGCTGTAAGGTCTCAGAGTTTCAGTTCCTCCAACAGAATTTACAGCAATAACATATGTCAGTGCCCCCTGGAATAGATGTCTCGGGAAAGGAGTGAAAAGTCATGGATAGGTCTGTGGATGGTTGTTAGACAAAATAACTAAATAGAACACTCTAAGTTCAAATGGTGTATGCCACTGAATGCCAGTTGCTACAAGGATGGATAGTAATAACAAGGGAGAGCTTTGCCATTCAGGCTGTGTTTGGGATCTTCTCAGTTAACATCTGCCTGGCCTTAATCCCACAGCTAAAACTCTTGAGTTCTTTCTGGGCTTTTTTCCTGGGACTACTCCTCTTGCATGAAAAGCTACCCTAGCCAAAGCTTCCTTCAGTGCTACCCATGGCAGCCTGTCTCTGTGTTACCTGTAGTGACTGTTCGCTCTTTCCCACAGGTTCGGTCCATCAGCATCAACGTGCGACGGAATTTGGCTTTCAACACCCTCAGCCAGGAGGCTTTGCTTAAAGAATTTTCAACCATTTCCTGAAGTGGAATCACTTGCCTGCTTCCTGACTAGTCTTGGTGTTATTGCACCCCCTTCCCCAGCATTGACTGTAGCTCCTGGTTGTGGCAAGGCCTAACCCTAGCGTGTGTGTGTGTTTTTCCAGGGAAAATGAAGGGGAGATTTGGACTTGTCCCATATTCTTAGGACTAGTGAACCGACAATGTGGACTGCACTGGAGAGTGGGTGTGGGGAAGAGGGATCTGTAGTTATTGTTCTTCCTCACTTTTCTTTGTGCTAACTCCTGTGCAGGGGTAAGAGTTTGCTCCCCAAATGAGCAAAATTAGAACAAGACAATGTTTCTCAAAGGGCTTATCCTTCCAGCTCTCTTGAAGCTCTCTGTTGCTGGGCAGTAGCCTGAAGAGAGCAAGTGGTGCAGGAGCCAAGCCCTTAATAATATGGGGTAGACTAAAAGAGCTCCTGCCCTATGTACACATGGGCTATAAATCCCTAGTCATCAGCTTGGCCTGGGTGCTTTGAATTAGCTGTCCTTGTGTATTATTAGCTCCTTCTCTGCTGGTGTTGAAATTAACAGCTGAGGGCTTTGTCCCTCCCTCTGAGTTAGTGCCTCCTGTTCTGAATGGTGCTTGCCAGAGTTGCTTCTGGAGGGTTTTCCCAGTACCCAGCCTAAAATACTTGGTCTCTAGAGTTCCTTAACGAAGAGGCTACCTCTGTCAGCTTATCCGTGCTGTTACTACTGCCCTATTTCGAGACTCCAGAGATGAAGTGATTATTATGTATCTGTCATTTAATTTCAAAGGAGCAGTAAGGGAGGGTGTCCTGTGCTTCTTTTGCTCATACAACTTGTTTGTGTCAACATGAGCCATTTCATCTTGTTTCCAGGAGGCTGGCAGACCTTCTGCATTAGATTCTTTAATATCTTTCCACTGGCTTGATACGCATGGACTTCTGCCCCAGTACTGAAAAGATGATCAACTGCTCCTGTTCACATTGTCAATATGTTCTTTGTCAAACTGCCCAAACCAAGTTCCATGCTGAACAGAAGCAGGAACAACGTAACACAGTATTTTCTCTGTGTTTCAGTGGAGTGCTTTATTAGGTAGCTAGCTTTAGGGAGTTAATTTGCTGGATTTAGCAGTTGTCATAGCATTTTAAGGGAAGGAGAGCTTGGGAGAGGGGGATCCAGTGCTCTGCATCTGTAGCACTTGCTTGACACTAATGTTCAACAAGTGGTGCAACTGCTGATTACAGGAAATGTTGCTTGTGTTGTCCCATCATACTTTTGTCTCTGTGCAAAATTACTGTTTTCCCAGGTTCTTAAAAACAAATATAGTAGAGACACTAAATTACTTTCATTTATGCATATAAAAGAAATACAGTGCCCTGTTTGGAAAGCCACATTGGTTCTGCTTCTGGAATTGTACCTGGAGAGGAGATTTCAATCCATCAACATGCTGTTAACCTTTAGTAAAGGATGTTCATAGAATTTGGTGCTGTGCCAATTTAGGATGGGGGGAAAGGAATTGTATTCTCATCTGTGTTGCAGAATCACTTCCACAGGATACAAGCAGGTGTTGGGCAAGCAGATGTACATGCACCTTACTGGGGTCTTTCTTTATACTAGTTTAGTAGATTCATATGCAGACAAGCTTGGTTTCAATGACTGCTGCTGTCTTATGTAATTTCTGTGTTCTTTTGGAATGGATGAGAAGTGCTCCCTCTTTGTGCCCTTTCCCAGTGCATCAGTGAGTATCAGCGATGCCTAGCAATGAATATTAGCACCACAAGTTCATGGAAGAACCTTAGTTTTGTAGAAGGAACACTGACCTGCTGAAACAAAACCTGTAAGTGGATGTATATAGGACTCCTGCAGAGATCAGTCAAGAAGGGAGGAGGGGGTCATTCTTTTGTGTGCAGTGTACTTTTTTTGTGTTCTGTTTGGGATGGGTAATAAATTATTGTTACTCTTTAACATTTCTGTGGTAGCTATGGTACTCAGTATAAGAATGTAGCCTTTGCTTTATGGCAGTTGTCAGCTGAGAGATGCTTATAGCAGAGATGGGAACTGTCTTATCTACAGAGTCTACCTGCTTCTCTTCTCCTGCTTGACCTGTTCTCAGATGCGGTTTTTTTGTTTTTCCCCAGGAGGAACAGAATAACAGCACATTGCACATTCTGGGGAGCTTGGTCTAGACTGGAACCACAGCATGGAGGATTTAACTCTTTCTCTTCCCCTACCCTCTGTCTAATATGTAAAAGATAGCAGGGAACTGTCAAATTAACAGTTTGTAAACCACTCTGGGAGCCATTTGGCTCTAGAGCAGGTTATAAACACTGTAAACAAATTTGCATCCTTCGAAAAAAAGATTCCATTGGGGCATTTTTTTTCCCTAATGCAAATTGAAGGTGCTTGGGCTCCCAGTCTAGATAGAATGGGGATGGAAGTTTAATGCCCTTCTGTACCATGCAGCAGGATTCCAGTCTGGATTGGGCCCCTAGCTTGTTGCAGTTTGCATTAAGGGGAAAAGCACATTTACTGCAATAGGAAGGCTTTTTTTTTCTTCTGAAAATTGCCATAGAGGCCCTAAAAGTAGAGCATGAGACCATGGGGGTGGAAGCCAAGTGTTACAAGTCCTTCTTAGGCCCTCCTCCAGTTCTAAGGTGGCTAGGACCCCAGTGCCTTGAATTTGTGGGCACATCTCACATAAGCTAATTGGAGGCATTTCTGAAATGCAGATTGCAGCCAGGGGTTTAAGCATGGGCATGTGTTTTTATGTGAGTAAATGAATGTCCATGAACTAGTGAGGATGGATGGATGGATGAATGGATGGACAGATGGATGTTTAAGGAAAAGATGGGAAGCGGGAGGCCTCACCCACTTTTATTTTGGCCCTACCTACTGATGGTTTGGAGCTTTAGAAAATTACTCAGGAGAGGGGAATGCAGCCCTTGGACAGATAAAAGATGCACAATCCTGGCTTGTAGGATGGAAGGTGTGAAGCGGGAAAGGGTTACTTTTGAAAATGTGCTATTTACAAGATTAATTTACAAATTTTTGGAAGTTGAGGCACCTGCAAACATTTTCATTGTTGAAAAGAAAAACTTGTAGATTTCTTCCAGTCTTTTTTTGTCTGGATTTATGGTACCTCTTACAGGAAGACAGGGTCACTCTCTCCTGGCTTTACCAGAGGAATGGTCACTAACCTTGCCCTTCAGACCAGCCTCATTTGGGATTTTTATAGGATTGGCCTGAGATCTTTCAAACTGGCCCTTTCTCTTTCTTACTTAGAGTGTATTCAGTTGTTTATCCGCAACTTCCTTTTGAAGCAAACTTTTCATTAGAATAGGTTTCCCAGCTAATAGTGATTGATATTCTTATGACTTTTCCTATCTCTTTGAGTCTGTCTGATGCATTTGAAAACACTGTGAGTTAACAGTGTTATTTTTCAACTGGAATTCTCTGAGCAATTATGCATTTACTCTCTGCTCACATATCCCTTCATGATGCATGCTTGTGAAAACGATAGATGAGCGAAAGATGCCACTTTCAGTGTATGCATATGTCAGGTAATACAGGATAGCTTTAGGTCAACTGTCTCCATTTTTATTGCAATACATCTGTTTTTCTGAGCCAAACTCATGCCTTTACTCATGCTAAGGAACTGCATGAGACCCAAGGCTGCTGTTAATCATAAATAAAACTATGAGTTTTATGACCTTTTTCACTGCCTTTCCTTTTTTAATGCCTAAACTGGAACCAGAGGTTCCCTTCAGGCAGTACTTTGCTCCAGGAGGAGTATGTAAGGGAAGCAAAAATTGGTTGCTGCTCAGAGAAAGGGAAAAATCTTATTGCTACAAATTTGATTTATGCTTAGCAAATCTAGCATCACTATGCCTAGTGGCATAATAGGATCTCCCCTGTTCTGAGTGGAGAGCTTAGCCCTGCTTGAGAAAACTATAGCTTTTCATCTCTTTTCATTTCTCTTCTGTGTTTATCCACTCCTTCCATCTGATACTGAATGAGACTGTAAAGGCAGAATATGTTTAGAGTTAATGAGAAGGACTAACATGAGACCTGAGGTTCAGAATACGATGAATTTTGTACTGGTTAATTTATAGTTGCCTTCACCTTCAGTTTAGCTGCCTCTGAGACTTGAAGCTTTCATGTCTTAAAAAGAATGGCAGAGGCCAGCAGACAACATTTTAATATATAGTGACCTATTCCTGTCAGGGAGAAATTGGTTTGGGGTGGGTGGGGGTATGCTTATTACACTTAAATTTTTATTTCTTTTTGAAAGCATGGCTGCATTGAGAGAAGATTTTCTTTCTGTGGTAGGAAGAGTTCCTTTTTCATTTCAGATTTTCCCAGAACTATGTAACCCAAAGGTCCTGAATATTTCCCCCCCCCATATCGCAACACAGATGCTTTATAGATTAGCTCATGCTATAAATGTCTCAAACATACTTATATCAAAATATTCAGAGATCAAAGCACCTTCAGTTCAGGAGGATTTAAGGCTCTTACAAATTCACTCATGTAGAATAAAGCAGAAAATTTTAAAGTACCTGTTTTAACTTACATATCATGAAAATGGTAAATACATTCTATTGCCCCCCATAAGGTGCTTCTTTGCAATATAGTTTCTTTCAACCATATTTTCCCTTTGTATTTTCATTCCTGTTCCTCTTCCTCTATAGAGTGGAGGCAATTCTAAAGCCTAGGACCAATGACATGTCAATATTTAATAAGATGGATGCTTTTGAATTCTAAAATTTTAATTCTCACCATCAACTTCTTGGAAAGCTTACATAATTTCAGAGGGTGATACTGTGAATGCAGTAATGAAAAGTAACAAAAGAAACCCAAACTAAAACACACATGGCAGTGTACCCACCAGTACCAATGAATCAGAAATTCTTTCTTCTAAATTCTGTTGCTGAAGCCTGTTCAATCCAACAATGGCCTTTATTTTAAACACAGAGGTTTCTTGGAAAGCCCCAGTTTGATCAACAGATATATGCTCAGAACATGTCCTCCGTTAAATGATGGATTAAAATGGGAAGTTCGAAACTTCATAACCTTCAGGCGTATGCAATAATTTTTAGTAGTCAAGGGTAGATTTCTATAGCACCTTTACTCACCTGACAGAATCTGAAGAGATAAGAGGAGAAATGGGAGGTATCTTTTCAGTGGTCATAAGACTAATTTGAAATGGAGAAACCTTCTTGATCCCAAAACAACAGCTGTAACATAACCATTCATTGGAGATATACAAGCATTCTTCTGTGTATCCTAGAAGACTTTATGTGGATTCAAGTGGAATGTTAACAAACCGTTGAGCTTTTGGGAATTATTTAATTGGGACATCACAAAAAGCTCAGAGACGCTCACTACCACCTTCCCCTGCCGAAGTTATCTCTAGGCAGGGCAGAAAGAGGTGATGACAGGAGTGCCCTGGCAGAGCATCATGCCCTGCTGGAGAAGTCATTGAGACTGCCAATATCAGAATCGCTGGTGGAAAACTGAAGCTATTTGCGTAATTTTTGCTGGACTCACAGGACCTTTTCCTGGTAGTAACAGTGCACAAAGGTTTAGTTTGCAGTCCCTCTCCCCTCTACAGTGGATAGAGATGTTCCAGGATGTGGTGAATACTCACTGCTATGTCTCCCTCCTGCCCAGGTAAGTTATTTGACTTTGAGTACATAAGCTGGAGCCAATGAAAAGCCTGTTTAGTCCACTATTCCTACCATGTTAGCCACCAAACAAGGGCATTTGGGTATCAGATCTTGTTGGAAGCCCACAAACAAGACATAAATGGGATAGCAGTCGCTTGTCTGTGTTTCCTAGCAACTGGTATTGAAAGGCGTATTATCTCTGATAGAGGACTTAATATACAGCCAGTGATAGCTTTGTGTTCCATGAATTTGGCTAATCCTGCTTTAAAATCTAAGTTTGTGGCTGTCCTTGCATCTTGTAGCAAGTTTCAGAGTTAAACTCTACCCTGTATGAAGAAATGCTTCCATATGTCAAGAATCTCCCATCTTTCAGCTTCATTGGATGATTGTGGGATTTCATATTACGACAATGGGAAAAAATATATCCGTATTGATTTTCTGTATACCATGTGTTACTTTATACATTTCTATCATATCTTCTTGCCCTTTTTTAAGCTCAAAAAATCAAAATGTTGTGATTTTGCTGTGTGGAGGGATTTTGATCATTTTGGGTGCTCTTTTCTGTACTTCTTTCATCTCTAAAATACCTTTCCAGGGATGTGATTAGAACAGAACACAGCATTCTAAGTGTGATTGTGCCACAGATTTGTGTCATTATGGTATTGGCAGTTTTACCCTTAGTTCCTCTCACAATCATCTCCAACAGATATTCTTCCTTCTACAGAAGATGCCCCCTCAAGGAGACAGTGATAGCTCTTGTAGGGTTGAAACAAGCATTGTTCCTGCATAGCAGATACTAGTAATCTCAGTTTGGCTCACAAACGTTAGAGCAGGGGCTCACTGGGATTTACTGAAACTTGGCAACAAGCACATTTTTTTCCTGCCAAATTGATTACTAATAGGATAAATCATCATAAATTTAGAACAATTAGGGTTTTCTGACTTTGTCATTCAAAAATGCTCTCTGCTTTAACTGCCTCAAGTGTGTAGTTTTCTGCTGGTTATGTACACACAACAGTGCCACAAACAGAGTGTTGTTGAACCCAAGAGAGAGAACCCAAACTCCCTCTTATCAGAATTGTCAGCTACACAAAGATTTTCAAATGAGTTAGATGGCTCAGGTCAATCATGCTCCATCATGTCGGGTAGAACTGAAACTGCTATCTGATATGGGAAATGATCTCTTCCCCTGCAGCACTTCAGCAGCTGGATGATGTTGGTGTGTAGTCATCAGGTCCATGGGCAAATCACTGAGTGGAGTTTTCTGTCCATGGCCCTGCTTTGTTCCTCCTGCCTCTTTGTTCCTCTTTGTTCCTCCTTCTGTGCCATTTGTGGATCTGTCTCCACAAATTTGTCCAATACAGAAAACTGGTTTCTCTATTGGGATTTGGTTCTCTGAGTTTGTTCCTTGCAGAATGCTCCCACAGCTTATAGGATTTACTCTTTGACTATTTTGCTTTATTTTATTTATATTCTGCCTTTTCCCCAGTATAAGATCCTAGGCAGCTTACGACACAGATTAAGATAGAATATTAGTAAAACCAATCATATGTATGTATGTATGTATGTATGTATGTGTCTGTCTGTCTGTCTGTCTATCTATCTATCTATCTATCTATCTATCTATCTATCTATCATTAGTATGTAGGTCAGCAGTCCAAAGATCAGTCCATATGCTCAATGCAGGCTGTCATAATCAAATAGATTTCCCCCTTTTGATTCAGCTATTGATCACTGTATTCTCCAGAAGATTGCATCTTCCACATGAGAAGATATAACTCCACCCTATAAATGAATTGGTTTTCTCTATCCTGAAAGGAAAGGCTGTCTCACCACTACTAGAGAAAAGAAAATTGGAACAGACTGTAAATGTATGTTCTCTGGAGTTCAATGGTGGGACAGTCTTCCTATCCTCATTAAAAGAGAGTGAGTGCGAAAGGGAACTTGACAATCAGAGGCAAGACTGCAAGCCAGTAGCCTGTGGTTTGTTCTTTTTGGATGTCTGAATTTATCAGCATCCAGCTTAGCTACTCTGAGTCCAGTGGGATCTCCTAATGCTTCCTTTTCATCAGCGTATACTTCTTAGTGCACTTACACTACTGAATATTTTTCATGTTTTTTTAAAAAATGTAGTTTTCACTTTTAGAGCTAAAGAACTTTCTTCCAAGATTAGAGATGAAGGAAGCCTTTTCCCAAAGCCAAAATAAAGGCTACCCCCATCCTCATTTCTTCTGACTAAAAGGTGCAAAAAGCTCAGATTTTTCCTGTCTTCGAATACACTGGCTTGGCCTCCTTACTATATGTGGAGAGCTTGCCAGCCAACTGCCTATGAACTGTAACTTGTCCTAGCAGTCATTCAGCAAAAGAAGAAAACGATTTCAGACCCATCTATATACACACGTTTTGTTTAGTGTGCTAACTTTGGTTCAGATAGATTCAACACTCCTGATCCTGGGTCTCACTAAAATGTTCCACTTCAGACTGCAAATTTGGGGTCACGTGACTGAATGCTGCTCCATGTGTACATAAGCACAATTAGTTCCCATAAAAAATACTGGCAGAGCAGGGAGAAATCTGGGCATGACCTCTTCACTCTAACCAGTTTTCCAGATACAGAGGATTGTTATTTTAGAGGAGGATTATTAAAGCCTCGTTAGCCATCTGAAGTAATGTAACCTAGACATGAGTCTGTCATGTCAGTGCAAAGTAAGCCTTTATCCGAGAGAAATAAATGCAATATTGTAGCCAGTGGCGGTGATGGTATTGTAGCCAATGATGTTAATCTGAGGTGTGATAATAGCTAACTTTTCCCAAGTATTTCAAGTTTCCCCTGACAAACTGAAATACAGGCCATTTCCGCACTAGGCTGTTATAGCACTATGATTCCACTTTCAACATCCTATGGAATCCTGCTGGCCCCTCCCAAAACTGCAAACCCCAGGATTCCATAGGATGTTGAAAGTGGAATCATAGCACTGTAACAGCCTAGTGCGGAAATGGCCACAGTCACCAATGACAATGTATTTTCAAAAGAAAGAATAACCACAACTCTTTGTATGAGAGAGTATTAACATAGTAAGGTGACTCTGGCAGCATATTCTGCATAATTGCCTCTGGGTGACAGAGGATATCTTGGTCAGCTGCACCATCTTGGTGTGGAACAAGAAGAACACAACCATGCATCAACAGCCAATGTGGTAGTGTAGAGTACCAAGAGCCAATGTAGAGTCCTTCCCCAACTCTCCATGGGCCTCCTGTCCCCTGAAGGAGTATCTTTCCTGCAAAGGTTGATGCCAGGATTGCAAATTGAAAATTTCATTACAAGTTTCAGAATCCCTGTTTGGAAACTGAGATTATTTGCACCACTTCTGCCTGGGAGAAGGCCTGTGCTTCTTGGACTCTGACTCAATAGCCCAAATCCCAACTCCACAAGAAAAAGGCTTACTGATTGCCTTGTTCCCTTGGGAGGCAATCCTTTGGATCTTTACAAATGTTTAGATTTTGTCTCATAAAATTGAAAATAAGCAGCTGTGCCTTGCATCGTACTCACAATTTAAGTCTGTCTATGCTCACAGAGAGAAGGAGCCTAAACACCACTGATCTGCTCACAAGGAAGTGTTATCAGTGGACCTGGCCCAAGATTTGGCAGAGTGTAGAGTTCCTTCAGCAAACTTACAATAGAGATCCGAGAGGGGAATAGCTGCTGCTTCCTCCTCGAACTGTGCAATGCCAGGATGCACCAATGCCGATCAGTGCCCGAGGGCCACTCAGCTGCCTTTGTGCAGGCAGGGAAGAAAGTACCCTCTCTCACCTGCCAGATGTCTGGGTTTGGAAGCAAAGGTTTCTCCTTCTCCCCTCCCTCCACTATGCAATGGCAGCTGGATAGCACTGGGGTGCATTTCTGCTCTCTCTACATCCCTTGGCAACCTGGATGCACCCTGGGATCATTTGGCTGCCATTACACAAGCAACCAAGAAAGCACGGATGTGTCCTTAACTCAGTGTCCTCAAAGTATTTGTGCTAGCATAATTCAAAATTACAGCTTCACAGACCATGAAGGGGATTCCAGCTTTGGAAAAACACGAGGTTTATTACCAAAAAGAAAAATCTAGGAAAGAACACAAAAGTGATAAGCAATATTCCCAGAAACACCCCTGTAACATCTCAGTGGCACTGAAAATTGAAGAGGAGAGGGACACTGGAAACCAGGAATGGGAGAAATGGAATGCACAGGAATGGGAGAAATAGAATGCACAGCTGGATGTGGAGAAGAGAGACAGGAATGAAAAATGTGTATTAAAAACAAAGAAGCATCTTGTCTTGATGGATCATTTCCTGATTGACATTCAGAAGCTATCTTAAAATATTCCCATGAAAGAAGTTAAAGCTGCCCTCAGAAAACTCTTCAGAAGTAAATTTAGTGTAGTTGTTATTAGAGACAAGTATGTACAGTATCCATCTCCCACCACACAAAATTAAAATGGAGAAAAACTAATCAGTGAGCTTGAGCACGCTCATGAGGCACCAGAGTGAGAAGGGACATCAAAGGAGGGGGGATGGAGTTGTGCACCTGGAAATGAACAAAAGAACTTTGGTACTCAGGGCTGCCAAGATGGGATTGGGTCCTGCTGGTTTAGTTTAATTTTAGAAAAGAAAATAATCACTGCCACCCACAACCAGCATCCTTCATTACCCCACCTCACCTGCCTGACATCACTCTTTGACCTGCACCAGAGGCCGCCTCCTCTCAGGTCCCATGCTCCTCTGCAAGCAATCAAGTCAGGGGATGTTTGGGAGCTGCTGTCGGAGCCAGAGGAGTGGCAAAAAAAACACTGCTATACTCACCAAAATTTTATAGATTAAAATGGGAACACATGTGACCAAGCAACATCAGAGTGTGATCAAGATGGCAAAAGCTATTGATGAGGAAGAACACACAAGCAGTAACATTTTGCTTTTGCTTCAGCCTAATGGGCAGGGCAAGATTCCTCTCCCTCCTCTCTCGTTCCTGCTGCATTAATTGAATACAAAAATAGTTTGCCAATGGGCCCAATGTATGCACTTGCTAGATCAATGTCGGCTGACTGCACAGAAATCATCACCAATTTTCACATTCTAAGGCCACCCCTTAAAATAAGGTAGAGGAACATGTGAGCCTCCAGATGTTGCTGTATTGCAACTGCCATCAGTCTTAGCTAGCATAACCAGTCATGGATGATGGCAGCTGTAATCCAAAAAACATCTGCATGGCTCCATATTCCCTAGCTTTGCATTAGAGTTCCTGCATGCTAGTGCTTGTTGGGGTTAAGAATAAATCAAGGCTGGAATTAGCTTTCTTTCTCTAGACTTGAAGAGGCTGAAGAAAGCATATTGTTCATGAAGAACTACATGTGCCAGAGGCATATGTGATCTCCATGGTTGGCACTAATTAAACTTGGAAACATTCATTTTTTGGACTACAACCCTCAGAGTACTTCAGCCAGCATGACCACTGGAGTATTCTGGCAGTTGTAGTCCAAAATGTTAACTTTTCCAAGCTCTAGTACTGGGAACTGCTTCCTTATAGGCAATGGCTGATGAGCTCAGCAGAGCATTTTTCTATTAGAGTTGTGCTGATGCTTACTCTTGAACCCACTGTCTCACTACTGAGTGTTGTATGGGTGCCAGGCAAATATTTAAACTGGCAGCATGAGAAGATTTTGAATGTTGTACAACCAAGCAAGTTATGTGACAACAGAAGGAAAAAGAATCCAGTGTAAATCACTGAAAGTGCATCTGACTGCAACTGTGTAGCATGACAACTAATTATCAACGAAATTATTTCTCATTGCACACAGAAGAAGAAAAAAAGAATCCTTTTGATCCTGGTAATCCAAGCAAAGATTCCCTGCTGTATCAAAAGAATGAAAACCACTTTGTCCAAGAATGCCTATTTCTGCCTCTTTGCTGACTATGCCAAAAACAAAACTGTTAGCACTTGGAACTTGTTCCATTTTTCAAGGTGGTTGGGACATCTGAGCCGAGTCTTCTGGCACAAGCTTGTGTCCCAGAGTCCGTATCTGTTTTTGTTTATTGTCTGCTCGCTCTGTCTCTGTGATCCGTGCTGGCTTTTGAGCCAGCTGCAGTGCTGGGGATGAGCCAAGGGAGGTGCATGAACCATATGGCAAGAAAGCATGGAAGACACGATACCCTACAGCATGATAACTGATGTCTCACCTTGTCTTCAGAAGAACAGACCTCCCCAGGTAAAGCAGGACTTGATGGATAAGTACTGTGATTGATGGTGAGCCCTTAGCATGGGGATTAGCTATCCATTCTGGGTCAACTTGGCTGCTTTGCAGTTATTTATTCCAGTTTCATCTCTTAAAGCACCCCTGTTGTCTAGCTGCAAACTAGCATGTGGCATGACATATTTCATTCTGTTGGCACAGAAATGAGGCTGCCAGCCTTGGTCCAAAGCTGTTTGTGTCCCTGACTCACAAGTGGCCAGTTCTTTAAATAGGAAGGTGGCGGGAAGAGTACTACACTTCACAACACAAGATGAAATCCCATTCTCTCTGCCTCACTTTGGATCCTGGGACACTTTTTATTCAACTAGTGTGATCTACACATTCCATCGATCAGAATCAGCTGCTGTGTGTGGTGCTGGGGGAGATTGCATGAGAGAAACTAGTTTGACAGGTGTTTGCATACTGAAGATACTGCTATTACTTCTGTTGAGGTACATTTCACACCAATACACAAGTACCACTGAGTTTGGTGGGGCTTACTTTCATGTAAATATGAGTGGAATTGTTTCTGTGGTGTTTTGTTTTGTTTTTCTCTTGCTGGAACTCAGATGCATCAGGAGAAAAGGAACTCCTTTAGGGAATAACAGGGCTCCCTTTTGCAGATTGATTTATTCATAGAAATTTGTCCCATCTTTGCTGATCTGGAGAAGAATTCAAACCTAGGCCATTCCACTGCCAAAGACAAGTGGATTTTCCCACATCACCCTGTTAACTATTTGAACACAGATAGATTGGTTTGCTTGTCCGCTGCCATGGCCTATCCTTTAGTCACTGCTGGGGGTTTGAATCAGTTCCCTTAAAAGCTCACCTTCCTCTCATTAGACTGTCTAGCTGCTGATGAAGTGCTGCATGACTTGGCCTCTTTCTCCCTTGGCCCTCCTGGGCTAATTGAATTAAACGGATAGAAAATGAATCCAATTGACTAGATTAAATGAGCAGGCCACACATCTGGCTAGATCTTGGAGCGCTGAAAGTAGCAAGCCCTCCCCCAGGGCAAACCAGTAGCTCCACTGGGCACAGCCTGCAGTTGCCCCAAGAATCTCACCCCAAATCTGCCCTTGCTTCATCACAAGGTTTCCTTTTGTGGAATTTAGCCATCTGTGGACTTCCAGCAGCCCCTGCTGGGAAAAGACGATGGCTTCCCTCTCCTCAGAATCTCTGTGTTTTGTTGCACAGGGCCTTCTTACTCTCCGAGGTAATTAGTATATAATTAGCAAGGCTGTCTGGTTTCACCATGGTCCCCTTGGCTCATGCTTTCCTCATGCTGGGACTTGAGGCTGTGTGTATGTAATGAACTGAAAGCTAGGGAAGGTCCAAGTTGCATTTGCTCATTTGATTTCTACTGCCTCAGCTGTTAGCATAATACTCAGAGGCTCTTGCTGCGCTTGGGGTTTGAGACTTCTGAGCTGCTTTTAGGCTGCACTTGATGGGTGTAAACAAGTGCCAGCTGTGGATGTCACAGGCTGTAAACCACTGCCTTCTCCAATGCCAGTGATCCCTGTATGTTTTCTTCCCAAATGTAACAACATTCAGGAGTGCATAAACTCCAGTTGTTGCAGAGTTTGGCAGGAAAAGTCTTGATTAACTCTCTGTAAGTTTGGTTTTTCAGCTGCTTTTAAAATGTCCCAGTTTCTCTCTCTTCCTTCCACTTTACTCCTTTGTTCTTAGTTTACTTCAGTTGCTGCAAATTGGCTCAAAGTGCAAAAGTTGTTTGCATTCAACTCAGCAAGGGAGAGAGGGGAGGAGTGAGCAGAATCTTGCTCTTTCCAGTAGGCTCAGGCAAAAGCAAACTGCTGGAGTCTCTCCTTGCTTGTGTGTTCTTCTTGATTTTTGCCATCTTGACCACATCTGATTTTGCATGACAGCATGTGTCTCAATTTTTATCTGTGAGATGTTAATGAATATGGGAATCCTGAGCCTACCCAGGTGCTGCCATATTGTCCCAGGTAATTTTAGGAGGCTGCTTGTTGGATCCCACCCAACTCATAAGCCAGGGAAGCCTAAGCAACAGTAGTAAAGGTTTGCCATGGTTGCCCAAAAGGGGGAAAAAACCCTAAAGAAGTGGCTGGACAATACCTTTTCTAGGACTAACCAAAATGCACATGTGTATGCAAACTGTTATGTTCTCCAGAAAAGGATGTGGGAGAATTGACAGAAAACTCTAAAAATTAGATGAGATATTGGGATCATGAGATGTGCAGTTAAACTCAGTTCCAGGATGGATATTGCATTGCTCCCTGAATTGGAGAACTAAAGAGCCCCTTTGCTTGCTGGTGAAGCAGGACACAGGTAGTGGAAGAAAAGGCATGATTCAGAGGCATTGGATTATAATTAGCTGTGGATGAAGGAAGTTCAAGTGTTCAGGATTTCGATAATGGTGAGATGGACTCTTTTTGGAATGTACTAACTCTGAGGTCCGGTGCTTGGCTTCTACCCCTAGAGTTAAGTTGTAAGAATGGAAATGTGCAATTAGCGACAGTGGGCTCAATAAGAAAGATCAATGCTCTGTGTTAGCTTAATGAGCTGTTAAATTGCATCTCAGAGACACATTACTTTGAGACTAACCTGCTATTGTGGCTGCAGGGAGAGGTGCTGCATTGATGAGGGCCCCATGCTCTAATTCTAGCATGAATGAACCTTTCTGTCCTCATGGCATGACCAAAGGCATTTAATGTAACTGTTCATTTGCCCTCTTGTTTTACAAGATCACAGCATCTTCATCCTGAAAGGGACTTATGAGAATGTTTACTTAAGTTGCAGCATGGTCCATTGGCTATCTCTTGCCACTCCCCCCATGACTGTTTTTATGCCCTGGAAACCAGTGTAGCCTAGTGGTTTGAGTGTTAGACTATGCCTCTGGAGACCAGGGCTCAGTTCCCCATTTGGCTATAGAAACTCACTGGGTGACCTTGGGAACATCTCAACCCCCAGAAAACCCCGTGATAGGTTCTCCTTGGGGTTGCCATAACTCAGAAATGACTTGAAGGCACACAAGAACAAGAACAACGAACAACAACTTCAGTGGCCTTGGAAGAGCACATAGAACAACCCAATTCATTTTCACTTCAGGTTGCTTTAACATCCCAGATTACAAGCTTTGGGTATAATGCTTTTGCAAAGCCCACTGTACCTGAGACCTTCTCAGCTAAGGTCTTGGGCTTTCCTGCTTTATAACTGGAGATGTTTGTGTTGGGTCCATTCATTAATCTTAACTGACATTTTAAAAACCCCATTTTTTAGGTTTTTCTAAAAAGACATAAAGAAGATGAACTAGCTGTCTCCAGGATGGGGGAACATGTAGCCCTCCAGCTGTCACTGGTCGTCAACTGTAGTAGCCTAGCCTGTGATCAGGGCTGATGGGAATTGTAATCCAAGAGAGTTAGGAGAGGCATAATTTCCTATTTGTGAGCTATAGTGTTCCATGGGATCTGAAACATGCTCAGATGTTTTTCAGCCCTTTTAGGCCACAAACTTGTTATTTTAAAGTTTGTGGTGCATAATGCTACACAGCACCAGAGGGATTTCATCTAAGGCATATCTCCTCTGCCATACTAACTGTAAAATATCTATCTATCTACTAAACTATACAATTCAATTTTGTTTGTCTGTGTCAGGCGAGAAGACCTCATGTGATTGGCTGCCTAAGAAGATTCTATGGAATCTTGGGGTATGCAGTTTAGGAAGGGGCCTTTGGAATTCTCAGTCATAGAGCTCGTGGGCCTGTCTTGAATAGCTGGTTGCTATGAAGATGAGGCCTAGCAGCAAGGAGGAGATCAATGTATTCCCTCTCTATGTTAATATGTTATGTTAATAACTCTGAATACAGGTTGGGTTGGGGAATATGAGGAAAAGTTACAGGTACTGGACAAGACAGTTTGGGGAATTAGAGACACAGGATCTCAAATCTTTCTAACAAGTATTACCTATGGGAAAATAAAATCCCGGGCAATGCTGGGTATATACACTAGTTTCCAATATTTCCAATACCCTATTTGTTACTAATATTGGAAAAACATATATGACATTTTTGTGTGCCTTCAAGTTGTTTCCGACTTGTGGTGACCCTAAGGTGAACCTCTCACAGAGTATTCTGGGGCTGAGAGTGTGTGATGTTCCCAAGGTCACCCAGTGGGCTTCCATGGCTGACCAGGAAATTGACCCCTGGTCTACAGGATCGTAGCCCACCCCTCAAACCACTACAACATGCTGGCTGTCATATATAATAGACTTTCACAATAGATTATTGATGGTGAGTGTAACTGATTATTTAAATGCTCTCTGTGAGGGATGGAGAAACTGTGGCTCTTCATATAGTGGACCACAACTTCAGTCATCTCTGACCATTGGCTAGGAATGATGAGGGATGTAGTTCAACAAAGTCTGGAGGGTAACGTTTCCCCCCTCCTGAAGTAGGTAAACCACTTCCTTGAGGAAAGGAGTTAAGTGGTCTCTCTGCCTGAGAATGTTCCATTTGAACTCAATCTAAGTTATTGTTTTGCTTTTAAAAATAAAAATAAAAACTGATGGAGACAAGATATGCATGATTGCACATTGCGTCTGGTATGGTCCTGCCTGCTAATGCATTAAGGCTGTCCGAGCAGCTTCTTTTGTGTCCAAGCCTTTGTGAAACTCTTAACACTAGGGTAAATCAAATAGCCTGAAGAGGTTTATCATGAAGCAAGTTACTTCAGACAGCACAGGTATGGCTTAAGGCAGATTAACATCCTGCAAAGAACTTGCTAAGCAGAAATGACTTGGTCATTTGAAATATCATTTCTAAATTTAAAAATAAAGAAGTGCAATACATCATTCCCCCCCCCCAATTTCTACTGAAAAGAATGAGGAGAAAAGAGAGTTGATTTTCTGTGCTGAACAACCAGAAAGATAAAAATTCTGTTCAACAAACCAGATGGAAAGTATCTTCGAACGGGTACATGCATTGTTTTCAGTGCCAGGCAGAATATAAAAGGCAAGGAATGGCAGAAGAACCATTCAACTATGCTTGTGCAGACAGCAAGCATGGATGGCTGAATGCAGCATTAATCTGGTGTCTCTCTTCCCATATATCAGGGGTGAGCAAAGTGTGGTCTGGGGACAGACCTTTTGCTGATCTTGGCCTCTCTAGGCTGCCTGGAGTACTCCATTCATCCCCACTCCCTCTGAAGATACCTTCAGAGATGAAGGGGCTGATTCTCATGCTTCAGAAAACTGCCTTCCACTCTGTGTATTCTGGAGCATCCATTTGCCCTCCCCTGGGGGGTGTCCTCAGGGTGAGGATTTGGTATGGTCATTAGCAGCTGGCAAGTGGCAGCCTTCCTGGAAATCGCACGGATATGATTCACCATCTGAAACAAGTGCTTCAGCTTGCCTTATGGAAAGGCAAGGCATATTTCTGTCTTCTGTTGCACAATATACATACTACAAGGACTCTTATGGTACCCTCAAGAAGAACGAGATTCATTGGGCATAAACTTCTATGAGCTACAGATCATTTCAGAGGACTGTTCCTGGAATTAGTCAAACAGAATTACTGGGTGCATCACCTGGGGGCTGATAGTCTTTCCTTGCAGCAGGAGTTTGAAATGAATGACTGCCTAGATGACAAGCGGTGACGGCTGAGTCATAGAAGGCAGTCAGCCTTGAGAAGAAAATTCTATGGCCATTTTGCACCAACTTGGTTTAAAGAACTCAAGTATGGTTTGGCTTGAGGCAGTAACAATAATCATTACAATCACAGTTAACATTTACAGAGCATTTGTAGAGTCTTGCAAATGTAATATCCTGCAAACATAATATCTTGAAATCCCTGTGTCATTGTGGGCAATTGAGGCTGACAGCCAATTTTGATGGGGTATTATTTGTGTTGTTTGGCCTGGTTTGTGTGTGTGTTTTAACAAATAGCCAGCACGAGAGAGGGGACTTCAAGCCTTTTGTTTGTCTCATTATACTGATCTGAATTGCCTCCCCTGGCCATGTCTGCTGCTAACAATCAATCAGAGTTTAATTTCAGCCAAATGTCAAGGATGCTTAAACTCAGAACCTATATTCAATGCCTGGGATCTGCCTCTGCTGCATCACCGGTTATACCCAAGTAGAAAGAAATCACAGAGTTTATTAATGAGAAGGTGAGTTGTGTAAGAGGGAATAAGTTGCACAATAAACAAAACATAATTGTGTTTTCTAGGCTAATGGTAGCTCAAAGAAATGAGCTTAATGTCCAATATTGTAACCCCTCAGAGACTGTGGCATCTCATTAGAAGTTCCAACTAAGCAAAGTACTGTAGTATATTTGTTCTTAAGAAAGCTCTGCACAAAGTGGAAAACCTCCATTTGGATCAACAAATGGAAGATGTCTTAGATCAGTGGCTCTCAAGCTTTTTCCTCCCTGCTGTTCCAAGGACCAGCACCATATTTATGCACATTGGCTACAGCTGTTTCTTTCTTTCCTGGAAACTTACTGCACACTCGCAGATGATGGCTCATGGACTGGCACCAGTCCATGAGCCACCAGTTTTACAAGCACTACACTAAGTGTTTTGGATTTCCCAGACATCGCAGCCAGCTTGGCCAAAGGTCTGAGATTCTGTGAAATGAAGTCCAAAACATCTGAAGGAATAAAGAGCGAAAGGCACGGTCTTGGATTTTGTACCTTATGATTGAAAAGAAAATTGGAAGATAAAAGTAAAAGTGTGTGTGGCAGAATTTCTACAAACTGACTGTATGAAGAACAGAAGACCAATTTTTCCCATTTGTAGTTCCACCTGCTGTATTTGGTTCTTTCTTTTTTCCACTTTTTTTTCTTTTTGCCATAGTTGCAAAATCATTTGCCATAGTTGCAAAATCAGTATATGTGTAAACTACAGTTCTAAATTCTTCATTATGCTAAAGACAGAAGAAGAAGAAGAAGAAGAAGAAGAAGAAGAAGAGGAGGAGAAACCTGGGATATGCAAGCTTAGGGTTATGTTCTAAGTCGCCAACTATATAACTTGAAAAATCCATGGACAGATTCTTGTGTTAACATCTCTATACCATTTTTTAAAAATTCATTTTAATAATTTTCTTTGAAAATTCTCATTTGCATATATGCATGCATGCAAACATGAACAAAGAAACTGTGAGATACTACTCGAATGTTAGGGAACAGAGAACTTGGAATGTGCTTGTGATTGGCAACTCCATACCTCTGGTATCTGATCAACCGTATCCCCTTCTGTTCAGAACAGCTAAGGTGGAATAGGGCTTGGATGTGAAAGCAAAAAGGTGACTGCTGTTATACACAACTTCAGATTAAAAGTGAATACAACTTAATTGATAGTTAAGGCAGAAGAGATTGTGCCATTCAGTGACAGGTAAAGGCTGATTAAATCAGGTAAGTTGTTCATGAGGAGGCTGGTGAGGGGATACAATGTCACCTTGAGGGAGGGGTATAATTTAGAAAAAATTAAGTGCTCTTTAGACCTTGGAAATGTGGGCACCATTGTGTATATGTGTCAATGTGCCTTCAAGCTGCCTGTTGACCTGTGGCAACCCTATGAATTTCATAGGGTATACTTTGGGGAAGAATTCTCAAAGGTGGTTTGCCATTGCTTCCTCTGAAATGCACCCAACAGCACCTGGCGTTCCTTGGCAGTCACTTATCCAAGTACTAACCTAAGATGACTGTGCTTAGCTGCCAAGATCAGATGGGATCAGTGGACCCCATTGCACTATAATAATACCCTTGGACCCTGATATCCTGGTAAGACTCCAACCTTGAAGCTAAAACATGTATGAAATGTAGTAGTAGTTGTTGTTTTGTTGTTGTGTGCCTTCAAGTCATTTCCGATTCCTGGTTTGGG
Organism: Ctenosaura bakeri; assembly: GCA_948474755.1. NCBI lineage: Eukaryota > Metazoa > Chordata > Lepidosauria > Squamata > Iguanidae > Ctenosaura > Ctenosaura bakeri. Next base: position 63,826 of record CAOLHI010001767.1, read on the forward strand.
GGCTGAGAGTGTGTGATACGCCGAAGGTCACCCAGTGGGTATCCATGGCCACATGGGTGAATTTAACCCTCATCTCCAGATTCCCAGTCCAACGCTTAAACCACTATACCATGCTGGCTGTCTTATGCAAATGTACATTTCTCCAATTAGAATTTGTGTTTTTATATTCTTTGATGCTAATATTGATTCCCCCTTATCTCGTCTTTACCAACTCCTTACTCTTTTTAATAAACTTCTTCAATTGGATTTTAAGTGGTGACTGCTTCCTGGGGTTTTCAACTTGTCTGGGCTGCATAGACCAAATGAATCTTTATTGTTTCTGACAGCTCCACAGAAGGCCTGGGCTCAGTGTGTGGCTCTCTTTGCTGCAGAGGGAAACCACCAGGACTCATAATATCCCAAGAGGAGGTGAGCTCAGCATTCTGACTAGAGATGGGTGAAAATTTCATTTGGTTCATTTTTTTTATATATATATATATCCACTGTGTTCAATTTTTTTTCATACATTAAATAGGAAGAACGTGAAAAAAAATGAAAGTGGAAGAAAGCAAAACAGATTCAGCCGTCTAGGAAGAGTGCTTAGTTCCTCCTCTCCTCCTCCTCCTTAAGAGTTTGAATGCCTTTGCATCCAGGGGCATGGTTTTTATGCTGATTTAGGGACTGCCAGCCCTTTTTCTCCTCATAAGCTCCTCATCTTTAACAGCTACAACATGATAATCTCCATTAATAGGAATAGCTGTATGTATTGACTGTGGGTAGTACAAATGGCTGAGATTTTTGTACCATTTTTTTAATAAGAATTTAGCAAAAACTGCAATTTCTTCATGTATTTGGTGGAAAGAAATTGAGGTGGAAAAAGAATATGGGAAATCTGTCTGTAAGATAGGAAATGTTTACCATTTTTTCACAAGGCATATTAGAGAATCGTGTTGCACCAAGAAAATGGGAACCCCTGTCTGTCCCAATTTGCCTGTGGAATGTCAGGGCAAAGAACTCGATCTTCACCATGGCCATTTCCGCACTACAGTGTTAAAGTGCTGCTATTCCACTATCAACCTCCTATGGGATTCTGGAGTTTGTAGTTTAGGGAGGGGCACTTCGAATTCTCAGCCAAAGAGCTCTTTGGTCTCAGTAAAATACAAACCCCAGAATTCCACAGGGTGTTGAAGGTGGAATAGCAGCACTTTTAACACTGTAGTGCAGAAATGGCCCATGTGTACTCCCTACCTTTCTCAGTGGGATGGGCTTGATGATCTCTAGAGATCCATCCTCAGCAGAACTTGAAGAAGCTGAAGCTCTGACTTTCAGACACTCATTCCTGGGTACAGTTTCTCCACAACTAATTTGGCTATGGTACTTTGTCTCTCAGTGCTAGGTTGCAGAACAGCTTTGGTCAACCTTTGAATCTTTGTATGGCTCTCCTGTCTGCTTTGCAGCTTCTGCTATCTGTGTGCTCAGGTTTCCTTCAAGCCTTTGATCCTACCTCTTCTTTGTGCCTTACAATCACTCTTAGGACCACTTTGACGTTCCCCTGGTGCCTACAAAAGCCTTTGTGGTACCTCTTCTCTTCAAGTCTTCCTGTGCAACCTTCCAAAGAGCTCGGCTGATACCCTGGAGTCCAGTGGACCTGCACACTCAGTCACCCAGCCCTTTTTCCAAATTCCTCCTAGGAGAATTTGTTCTCCAAATCACGCCTTTCAACAAGGTCCATCAATGGCTTGTTGGATAGCCCTGCTGCTTGTGCATTTGGCAATTAGGTCTAATCAGTACTTCACCCTCCTCCCCACAAATCCACAAACTGTTCTTTAGGTTTACTGATTACAGGGAGAAGATGGAGAATTTTCTCTCCCTCCCTCCTGAGCCAAATATGTATCTTGTTGGCTGTGGGAATGCTGAACTCTGCATACAGTGTTTAGAGGGAGAGGAAGGCAAACTGAAATTAATAACCTTCCTACTCACCATCAGACTGAAAGAGAGTAGAGAGTGTGGGAAAGAAAGAGGTAGTGGTGGCATGCAACAACATGGGGAAAAATGTCTACAAGGAGATTTTTTATCAAAGGCAAGGTGTCTGGGAGAAAAAGCAAAAGACTAGCACTGGGAACAGAGTAACAGAGACTGTTACTCTCCTTTCTGGCTGCTGGTTTAGAGGTTGATTTGTGCCACTGTGCCATGTGGGATTCACCTGCTCTAAAATGGCATTCAGCCTAGAATCAAAATAACCCCTCTTCCTCCATCCTGCTTTTTGAAACACAGAAATACACAACAGCAACAATAACAGTGGACAGTGGAATATGCTGCCTTGGAGTGTGGTGGATCTCCTTCTTTGGAGGTTTTTAAGCAGAGGCTGGATGGCTTTGATGTGTGTTTCTGCATAGCAGAGAGTTGGACTGGATGGCCCCTGTGGTCTCTTCTGATTCTATGATTCTATAACAAAAGCCGTCTTTTTTAAATTGTTGGGAAGAATGGGAAAATAGTGGGCACATTTCTCTTGCAGCTTGAACACAGTACTAATGCTGCTGAAATCATGTTTGCTCCAGGGACTCTGTCTCTGAGGAATTTCTGATAGACAGAGGGTAAGGAATTGGTGAAGAGAGGTTAGGAGGGCTCTGATGGAATGACTCTGTGGACACAAAATCAGACCATTTCTGGAAACAATTCAAAACTGCTGGTTATGGCCATTTCTGCACTAGCCTGTTATAGTGCTATTATTCCACTTTCAACATCCTACAGAATCCTGTGGTTTGCAGTTTAGAGAGGGGCCTCAAAGGCCTCCTCTGCTCTCTTCTTGCTGGCAGACAAAGAACTTTTTATTTAAACAGCCCTTCAGCTTTTATTTGGTTGGGGCAGAAGAATTTTTGAAATGAGGTGTGCTGTATTTTCTTTCCACAATGCTTTGAATATGTTTTTAACTGTTTAAAATTTGTTTTGTTCTTGTTGGCTATTTAATTTTATTCAGACTTTTGTATTACATATTGTAAGCTGCCTTGGTCCCCTATTGGGAGGAAGGCAGGATATAAATTAATTACAAATAATAAATTATTAAATAATACAGGGGTTGATCATTGGGACTGTCAGTTACCAGTGACGAAACTCTTCCACCCTGCCTGAAGACTTGCCTGACTCCAAGCCTGGACAGCTTTCAGAAACCTTGAAAGAGTGGAACCAGCACGATGTAGTGGTTTGTGTGTGGATTAGAATCGTGGAGCCAAGGTCTGAATCCCCATTCAGCCACAGAAACCTACAGGGTGACCTTGGGCAAGTCACACTCTCTTAGCCTCAGAGGAAGGCAATGGCAAATCCCTTCTGAACAAGTTGTTGAGCAAGAAAACCCCATGATAGGTTTGCCTAAGGGTCACTGTAAATTGAAAACAACTTGAAGGTATGCAACAACAAGAGTGGGGAACTCCTTGCAACCAGATGACTGGCTTAAATTTTGAATTTCTAAGGGGTTACATTACAGTGGTACGCTAAGCAAAAGGCAAAAGGATAGGACTACAGATATTAGCTCATCCCAGAGGGCCAGATTCAGCATAAGGGCCTGAGATTCCCTCTCTTCTGTTGAGGCTCAGAATGAAAAGAGTAAGATTTTAGGGAAATTTGCTTCTAATCTTTGGTGTGTAACCTGCCTTTAAGCTCTAGGGGCAAGGTAGGTTATTAAATAATACATTATATATTGTCAAACCAAAGCTTGACTTCAGCTTGTTTTCCAGATTTCCAAATTGGAGATCATTAGAGCAAGGAATTTACATTCCAGGTTTGCAAAGATGTTGGACTCCTCCTTTTTCTGATCCAGAAGGCGCATCAATCACTGGGTGGGGGAAGAGTTGGATATGACTCCCAAGTGGTACACTGTGAGCCATGTGTATGGATGTCGATGTCATTTCTTGTTCTGAATTCTAGGATGGATTTATTCCTCTTTCCGATGACATGAATTGGTGTAGGCTGGAACTCTCAAGTGAGATGATTGGGAGTTCAAATATTCATGACAAGAAATGCCCATAATCCAAATTGATCTTTGCATTTGATAAATGGCACTTACTTTAGCTTCCCATGTGTGTTTCTTCTAGATAGACGGCTGCCAATCTAGTGTCAGCCGCTCCCTCTGAGACAATCCATCAGACGAAATTACCTCTGACATTTCACAAGCTGCCCCTAGCCCCTCTTCCCCATCCCTGGCTGCAGTTACTTGCATTTTCTTTCTGCATGATGGATGTTGTGCTCCTTTAAAAACAAATTGCTGTTTGGGGAGATCCTTGTCTTTCTTCTGGGTTTGTGATTCACCTCCCTTTACAAATTTCTTTTACTTGACACAAGGGAACACATACTCCCAGTATTTAGTTTTGGCAGCCTCATGTCATACAGGTTATACTGTGGAACAGAGGCTCCCATCTCTTTGAATTTAGGAGTACACAAACAACTGAAGAACAAAACTTAAATCTAAGTGTTCACTCTCCCAGACAAAATTCTAAGTCCAGTTGCAGCCACCCCTTTTTTCACTCTACTTGCTAAACTGAACAAAGGCCAGAGCCACTGAAAGGCTTACTGGGGATTCTGGGAGTTGAGTCCCATAGGTAGGGTTGCCTGGTGTCCCTTATTACAAGGAATGTTATTTATTTCAGAGTTAGAGAACTTGTCCCTGGTATGATTGGCAAGTATTCTGTATTATAAGGGATGTCCCCAATTTGAGGATTCAAAAGCTGCTTCTTCTATGTATATTGAACAAGATGCCTGTATTTTGGGGTGTGGGCCATTCATAAGGACAGAAATGTGTGCATTATGTAATTTATGAGTATAGATAATATACTAATTTCTTCAAATCAAGTTGTAAAACTTTGTTTTATTGCCACATAGAAATTCATACACATTTTCCTTAATGTAGTTTTCCTAATGTACACATCTACCTCATTAAAAGTGTGTTCATGTGTTTATTTCAATTTAACACATATTTTGGTTATTTATGTGGTTTTGTGTATGTTTCATTTTTCTCCAAAACATACTGTAAACCTTGCAAATGTGTGAATTACTGAGGCAAGGTGTAGCTTGTCTCACAAGAAGACTCTGGAGGTGCTAAATGAGGATTTCCTCAAGAATCTGAACTCCAGCAAAGTGATTTGCTGTTCCTAGCACTGCCCCTTAGAAACCTTATCCCTGACCAAATGGATTGCAAGAAGCCTGTTTCCCTGAATATTTCAGTGGATTTTAGGTGCAAATCAAATACCATTTGCTTAAAGCAGCTGAATTCCTATGAAGCATCATAGAGTATCATAGAAATACACCATTAGCTCAGATCTCAAAAGGCCTATAACTGACCATCATCATCAGTCCAAAAGAATTAGGCTACACTGCGGTGGGTAAAATAAGCCCTAGGGCCATATGTGACCCTCAAGCTTTTTTTTCTGTGGTCCTTAGTCCCTCTAGTTTCTCCACACTACCCTTCTTCTACCATGCTCAAAAACTGTGGGATCAATCACTTCTCCTGCAGGAGCAGCAATTTACCTTTTAAAAAGGTTGCAGACTCTCCCCTTTCCTTACACTGTTTAATTTTTTTTTTAAAAAAGAGTGACCCTGAAGGTACCAGATCCCATCTGATCTGGGAAGCTAAGCCAGTTCAGATTTGGTTAGTACTTGGGTGAGGAACTACCAAGGAATTCCAGGTTCTGTAGACCCCTGCTTCTCAGTCTTTGTGATGGGAGGAAGTGACAGCTCTTTTTTTTTACTGTGCCAGGGACTGGTACCACATTTGTGCCTGTTGACTGCAATTGTTTCTTTCTTTTCTGGAAACTTTCTGCAGAACAGCAGTCTATGACTTGTGGATTAACACTAGTCTAGGAATCGCAGGTTTAAATAGCATTGCTGCAGAAGATATGCCTATGGAAGGCAATGGCAAACCACCTCTGAGTATTCCTTGCCTAAGAAAACCCAATAAGATTTATGAGGATGTCATAAATTGACAGGTAACATGAAAGCCTGTATTTTACTTTATATCTTTCAAAACCAGATGTAGGCCCCCAGTCATTTCAAGAGCTTTTGTTTATGCTTTGGGAGTCCATGTGTCTCCTGGACCTGCTGCAGTTGTTCAGTCCTTTCTTAAACACACTTTCCTGGGAGAAAGTCCACTGAAACTCAATGGGACTTACATTTGAAGAGAGGTAAGTAGGACTCTAAGAGCCAGCATGGCATATTGATTTGAATCCTGGACTAGCTCTCTGGAAGATGAGGGTTCGAATCCCTGCTCAGCCATGGAAGCCCACTGGGTGACCTTGGGCAAGTCATACTCTTTCAACCGCAGAGGAAAGGCACAGGCACCCCCCTCTGACAAATCTTGCCAAGAAAATGCTATGATAGGTTAACCTTAGGGTCACCATAACTCAGAAACGACAAGAAGGCACACACAGGAAGCAGCAGAAGCAGAAGAACTGTGTTGTTGGGTTCTCTGGGAACCAAACAGTGCAGCAGAGAGAACAGCTGAAGCTGATAGATACCAATTAGCTTTTTCCTGAGTATTATCATACTGCTTGACAAATCCATACTCAATAATGGCATGTGTGGGAGGAGGGAATGTGTATCCTCTAAATGGGTGCAGCTTTGAGTTTCACCAATGTTTCTTTGCTTAAATAATTGTGAAGTGGCTTTTCCCCCCCACGTACATGTACTCTCCTCAGCTCTTTCAGGTGGTGTACAAACTTCAGCTTTCTGTAACACGGAAAACAAGCTAGAGCAAAGAGGACGTATTGATCCGAGCAGCTTGTGTCAGCCTGAGTTACCTCTGCTACAGCTGAATCTTACTGAATCTGCAGCCTTATATCAGCCTTTTCCTACCAAGTGTCATCCAGAATTGTTTGGACATTGATCCCTATCATTCCCAGAGTCTTGGAAGCTGCAGTCTGCACATCCAGAGGGCACATGGTACAGGAAGGTGTCCTTATGAAAAGAAATTATAACAGCAAGAGAAGGCCAATGCAGCAACAGTAATGACATCAGCAGGGACATTTTTGGTCTTTGGGTTATCCTTCTGCTTTGAGGGACATATTAAATCCTAGAGATGTAGTTACTCCCTGCCTTCCCTTTGCTGGTTTCCCATTATGCAGTCAGTGGTGGGGCAGAACGTTTTGTAGCATTGCCTACAATGCTGTATAGAGGTTCAGGGATGGAATCAATCTGGCCAGCATTTGAGCGGTGCAGCAGTATGAATAGTAGCACTCATTAATTAAGATTAATGGTGTGGACTGAGAAATGTGAAGAAGATGCTTTAACTGCATTTCCAGACTCTCTGGAAAGATGCTTTCTTTAACTTTTTTTTCTTCTTAAATCCCATCACTCATGCAGTTGTAAGAAACAGAGAAAGAGGATAAAATTATCAGAGGGACAGAAAAAGAAGACAGAGTCTTTCTTGCCAAGAAATAGCAAATCATGGCAATCCCTTCCTTACCCAAGTTTTGGGACACACCCAAGGCCGACCCACTGCTATGCTCCTCCCTGCCCCTCTTTGCAGCAATCCCAGGTCCATACACCACCACAGTGTGCCTGCTGTAAAGATGGGGTAAGTTGCTCAGGTTTGCCCAGTCACTCCTCATGAGATGAGTGGACAGGTATGAGCACAACTCCGTGGAAATTGCTGAGATTCAATGCATCCCTAGGGCAGTACTCCCAGCTTCTGAAATCCATTCTGAGCAAGTGTTCCTTTAACTTAGCCGTGGGACCCCTGATACCTGCCTGTTTTCTGTCTCTTGGGCCTCCTCAATGAGAGACTCACCATCCCCATCCCAAGTAGTATGTCAGATGTCTCCTTCCTTCCTTTTCCAGATGGGTTCAGGCTTGTCCCTTTAATCCTGGCAGGTCTCTTGTGCCGTTAGAAGCTGCAACAGGTAGAAATTCAACAGGTGAAGCTCTTCTATTCCTATGTCTTCTTTCAAAGAGGAAGAAAAAAAAAAGCCTTCTTCCCTTATCACTTATAGGCTAAGGTCACAGAAGTGCGGCCACTTTTCTCTTTCTTCTCAAGGTGGAAACTTTCCCTCCTCCTCCATGAACTGGCTCCGGGGAGGGCCAGACAATCTCACCAGCTCCGCTAAACAGTCCCGGAGCTGCTGGGCCGCGAAGCTTGCAAATATGCTCGCGCGCGAGAGGCTGTGGAGAACAAGCCCAGAGGTGCGTGGAAAGCATCTTTCCTAGGAAGACACCGGCGAGCTTCAGTAGCCACTTCCACATTAGGCTGTTACAGTGCAATTATTCCACCTTCAACCTCCTATGGAATCCTGGGGTTTGCAGTTTAGGGAGGGTAAATGGCAAACCCCAGGATTTCATAGGAGGTTGAAGGTGGAATAATAGCCCTGTAACAGCCTAATGTGGAAGTGGCCGGTGGCTAACGAGGGCGGACTGGCTCAGGGAGCGGACCTTGGGGGCCCTGCGGGTTGCAAAGGCTCTACTTCCTCCCTCCCTTCGCGACGCGCTCGGACCCGCAGCACGCGCCGCCTGCCCCGCCGCCTCACCGCCCGAGGCCAGGTCTGTGCGCGCGCGCGCGGCTCTTCGCCGGCAAAGTGTGGGAAGGCGCCGACGGAGCGCCCGCCGCGCGCGCTCTGCCTCTTAGCGACGGTACAGACGCACATGCCTCTCGGCTCGGGGAGACACGTGTCGAAGTGTATCGCTCCCTCGCCGCCCGCCCGCCCGCCCGCCTTTTTTCTCCCCCGAAGTCCTCCGTTCCCCGTCAGTGGAGCGCGACAGAGCGCCTCCTCCTCCTCCTCCTCTCCCCGGGGCAGGGGGAGAAAAGGGCCGCCCGGCTGAGCATGGGGAGGGGGTTCGAGGAGGGCGCGGAGGGGCACAGCGCCAGGGCCTGAGTCTCGACCCGGAGGAGGGAGCCTCTCTGGCTCCGCTCCTTCTTTACCGCCGCCCACCGCGGCCCGCTGGAGCGCGTCGAAGGCCGCCCGGGCGAAGGGGCGAAGGCGGCGGCCGGCTGAGCGCGGGAGCCGTCGAGGGAGGCGGCGAAGCAGCTCCAGCCGAGCGGCGAGAGCCGGCCTTCGCCGCTCGCCGGTTGCCAAGGAGGCGGACGCCGGCTGCCCCTCGCCCGTCCGGCGGCAAAAGCGCCCGCGGGCGGGAGCGGGAAGGAAGGAAGGAGGAGCCCGGCCGGGCTGAGCGGGGTGCGGGGGGGGAGAGGGAGCCCGAGCGCCCTGGGCGCGCCGCCCCCAGAAAGGAGGCGAGCCAGGCGAAGGGAGGCGAGCAGCCGGCTCTCGTCCCGTCCCGTCGCCGCTCCTCAGGGCATCGCCGCTCCGCAACATGCGTGGCAAGGAGCGGAAGGAGAGCCTGTCCGACTCCCGGGACCTCGATGGTTCCTACGACCAGCTAACGAGTGAGTCCTTCCCGGGCTGGCAGCGCTTCTGCTCGGGAGCAGCGCCGGGGCTTTGGGGGGATGGGGTGGGTGGGGGGGATGGGGGAAAAGGTGTAGCATCTCTGTAGCAGCGAACTACGGGAGGAAGTGTGGAGGTCTCGCTCCTGAAAGGCTTCCCCTCAGAAGGGACCCCCCCTCAACGCACGCGCACACATACACACTTGTCACAAGGCGGGTGCCTTCTTTCTCTGGGTCCGCCTCACGATCTTGGGAGCCAGGGGGTTCCTCGCACACAACGTGTGCGAGATTGGAGGCTGCTTGGTCGACTTTGCCCGGGTGGCCTCTGGGGCCCGTGCCGGGGGTGAAGGCACCGTAAACGTGCTGCCTGGAAGTAAGAAGTGTGAGTGTCGGTTTGTGTGCCAACATTCAGATGTGTGTTTGCAGGCTGGAGAAAAAGAACCTTGTTTATTTGGGATTGACTTGGGAGCATTTGGAACATGCTCCAGGTGCTGGGACTGTGTTGCTGATAGTGATGCCCTCTTTCCGAGACTCCAGCATATGTTTGAGGGATGGCATCTCCCAACTCCTGGGTCGAACACCGAGGCGCCACGCTGCACAAATGGAGCCTGGCATGACCCACAGGAGGCAAGCAAGTTGATCATGTTGGAAAGGGTGCATTTAAATCCTCCGGGCACTGACATGGAGTTCCACCTGAGAGATGCTTAGCTTGTTAAAGAAAGCGAGAACCCAGGAGACTTGGTGGTTGGGGCATTCATCCCCCACCTGAAAAGCAGTCTAGCCACCAAGGACTCCCTCTCCGGAGGCCTGGCACTGTCCATGGTGCTGGATTTTGTCAAAGCCATTGAGTCCTCCGCTATACCCCGCAGGCCAGTCCCCCGCCTCCGCCTTCTGTTGCCCCTAAATGTCCCTTGAGTGATTCATTGCCTGCAAAATTTTTTAACAAAGGGGGTGGGGGGGTTCTTTACCTACAGAGATGTGATGCGATGTTTTGAGCAGAGTAGGAATTCAAAGCCCACACAACTTTCCTGCCTCTCCGGTGACTTTAACACGTCTCTACAGATTTAAAATCAAAAGTGAGTTAAAAATAAATTCGAATCCCTCCCAGGCTGCGACCTTTGATTGCAGAACCTGCTGGGGAGTCATAAGCATTGTGCTGCTAATCCGCTGCTGTCCAGGTAGCAGCCTTGGTTTCACAGCAGGCAGGTTTCCTCCTGCCCTCCACTTTATCTGAAGGAAAGGGAGGCACGGCGGAGATCAAGCATCGCGCTTTCCGACCCCTGCTAGTGAAGAGCCACAGCCAGCTGAGGTGGAGGTGGTTGTTCTGAACACCATGAATTCATCCCCCCTTTCTCCCTTTTCCCCCTTTTTTTGCTTTCATTTCGTTGTGGAATGTTCTTTTATTTTGGAAATAAAGTTAAAATCACAGGGAACAAAAAGAGGAGGGGGAGAAAAACCAATTCAAAATGATCACTGAAGAAATTTGAAACCTCATTAAATGTAGCTCTTATATCTGAGGTATATTTGTTGGGTAACTAGAGTAAAACTTTGTAAGTTTTACTCTAGTAAAAGTCATTGGCTAAGGAAAAAATCAGTATAGAAATAATATAATGGCTCTTAAGATGTCTAGACTCATACTTGGATCATTTTTTCATTTTCATTTTCGTTTCTGTTTACTATTGGGAAAAATTCTCTCTTGAACTAGATTTTGCACCTTAAACAGGTGCAAAAAACCCCCAAAAACCCTGAAGATTTGCCTGATGAGTAGATGTTACCTTTACGACTTTTGCAGTTTTGGTTCAGGCAAGTCAGGATCTGAACCTGTTCCTCTGCTTATCCTATAGTCACTTGCTGTCACATCCTCTTCATATATCTGCTGTGTGTTTTCATTCACATTTCAGGTCAGCTTCTATGTTGTGTTCCCTAAACACACAGCAAGGGGAACACAACAGCATTTGTATTTTGTGACTTAAATCACAGAATCTGAAAACTACATAAACTTGGATCCTTTGGTCTGCTGTCACCAGCACTGCCATAAAATAATGACTCCCGCTAGACTTGGACAATATTCTTCTCTTTGTGTTTAGCTGGCACAGCATCCTTGATTTGTTAACTACTTCTACAGATGTCACAGGGAACAGTGATGAGGGGAAAACGCAGATCTGTTTGCATCACTAGGTACAGGTCAGGGCTACTGTCTAAATCCAGATTGTGACTGGATACATCCTTAACTAACCTTTCAAAGGATTTCCGTGAAAGGTATGTCCAAAAGCATGCAAAGTAGGTTGGACTCACCAACAAGTGAATTTATGTTTAAAGAAGCAGTTTAAAGATGGCATTGTAAACTGAGGTGAGCAACCACAGGAAATCTCTTTCTGCGTCCTTGTCTGTGTTCACAAGGGCCTCCCGAAACATTTTATTTTGCAAGTGCCTCTCACTCTTTGGCCAGTGGAGTACCTGAAAAGCAATACAGAGTTCTGGCCAAACATCCTACACATGTTCATAATGATGCTTAGGCATTACAGGAATGCCCATAAAACGGCAATTCACTTTCAGCACAATTACATCTGGCCAGCTTGAAAACAGCTGTGCTTTTTCAAAAGGATGTTTGAAGCCACCCTTGGATTCTGAATCTGGTTAGACCACCGTTGCTTGATCCTGTCGCCCCTGCCAGTCATCTGGAACTTGCAAGCACAGAAAAATCCACAAAACATTTTTGGGCCATCACGTTCCTTTTTAAGCCACTTCAATCTGTTCTAAAAGGGTGGGCTAAAGAATCTAAAAGCCACTGTATCCAGTCTACTTTGCTTTCTTTGGTAAAATCTGGGAAATTTTCAACATGTCATTGCTATCACACTCTTTCCTTGAGAATCTTGCAGAGGGGTGAGAAATATGAGGGGATGGTTAGAGCTATTAGGTGAGCTATTTGGAACTATTTATCCTCACAAGTGACATGAACAGGACTTTGAAGAGAGCTACCTGGAAATTAAAGCATTATGTAAAACAGTCCTGCTGCTGTCACAAAAGCTATGAGTTATTGCCGTTTGTGGGGAAGACCCTGAATTCTAGGACTCCTCAATGTAACTCAAATCTGACCTGAAAATGTACTATTAGATATGTATTGCTTTTGTCCTGAACAATTCAATTGTTGTAGCTGCTGGTCTATTGGTCTGGGAGGCAACTGTTTTAAAAAGTCTAGACCAGGTTATGACAGGACCATTGTTGGCTCTACTGTACAGCTATTACCTTGGACTCACTATGATTCTAACGAAATGGGATGTTCAGATTTTCAAAGCACCCCAGGCACTTGAAAAACATATAGGAAGCAATAGTCAAGCAAATCGCCATCATTACTTTTATCACCACCATTACCATCATCACCATTGCCTCCACCAATTGGTGTATCATGTGTCTCCTTCGGACAGCAGGACCTCCTTGAACTTTTCTGAATTTCCATTAAAAACTGTTCCCTGTCTCCATTTTACTGCTCCCATGATAAAGATTAAAATCTGCAGCAGACATATAAGATGTGGCTGACTTTGGCATTTTTCTCCATCCTGCATGGATTCACAATCTGTTCTACCACTCACCGTTCAGGTGTGGGTTGTGCAATAGACAGAAATATGTGATACAGAGCAGTTGTTAACTCTCAAGTCTCAGTTGTTCATCACTTTGTAAATGTCACTAGCCTTGGTAAAGAAGTTGGCCTCCAAGTCTTGTGCACTCACATGTTCCAGCTTTGGTAACCCCCTTTTCCTCTCTTGTGTGACTTGGTTTCCTCTTTCCCCGCCCCAGCCCCCAATGTCCAGCAAATAGTCTTCTTGCAAATCCTTTGTCATGTTGTTGATGCTGAACAGCTGGTGCGTTCAGCCCCAGAGACGGCTGCATTTTGGCAGTGGGTGAATGATCACTATAGAAACAGCCTACAGTGTGCTTTGGGACCCTGTCAAGGCATAAATTTATTTCACTCCATTACAGTGACAGGTAAAGAACTGCAGTAAGTCATATTGTCTCTTCCAAGCCACCCACTGGGAATGTTGGCATATTTATGGATGGGGTTACAAGTTAGCAGTTGGCCTGATTGTTCCCCCCTACAGCCCCCAGAGGGGTTGTGATTAAACTCCCTTTCAGCATTAGATGTAATGTAGCCTAGTGTGGCATGTAGTGTGGTCCAATCAGTAGGCAAGCAAGTGATGGAGGTGTGATTATTGCCCTCACCTGTTTGTCTGCCTGGGAGGAGGTGGCCAAAGATTATGATATTTAAGCAAGCATGGACATTTTATGTGCAAGGTAGCTGTCCGAGCTTGGAGAAGTTTTTTTTTCTTTTTTGACTCTGACATTCAGACTCTCCCAGGCAGCATGGCTAGTAGCCATGCTATCTTATGCATAAAATGTTTCAGTATCACAACCTTTAATTCCCTCCTCCCAGGCAGACATACGAGTGATAGAGATTCTGAGAGCAGGAGTCTTTAAAAATTACCTTTTCCAAATGCTGCTGATTATTGAGAAGTGCAAGATCTTTGGCAATCCATGTTAGGATCTGGGAGCTTTTCTTATAGTTATCCTAGTAATAAACTTCAGTGTATTCCCTTGCTTTCTCTGGCAAACAGTTTATTAAACAGTTTACTAAATAAGAGAGATCTGATTTTTGTGTGTACCTGGTGTGTAGAGTGTATGTATGCATATATTTAGCACAGGAATGGGAATTATGCAGCACTCCAGAGGTTGCTAAACTGCAACTTACAGCGTCCCTTATCATTGACTATGCTGTCTAGGGCTGCTGGGAGTTGGAGTCCAACAATGTCTGGAAAGGCAGATAGTTGCCACCCTGGTTTAGGAAGGATGCTGGTGTTACATGTTGCTGGTTCGATGGTGAAGTGTGTGGTATGAGGCAGGATGAGTGTGAGCATGGATGCCCCAGTCTTCAGACACAGACACACAGACACATAAGTTGCTGGTCCTTTTGCTGAGGTTCTCTTTTGCAAATTCTATGGCTGGATTTTGATCCTTTTTCCTGCCCTCACACTTTAGTCTTTGAGAATATCAGTTCTTGCCCATTTCAGCCTTGATTCAGCCAGTTTCATGCTTTCAGGACTGTGGGGATAAAGGCCTCTGCTTTATGGCCTTGTCAGAGGAAGTAGATAGGTGTAGCCGGGGCCAGATGAGACCCCAAGTAGTCCAACTCTCCTATGAGACTTCCACAACCAAGTGTTTTGCCCTACAAGGATGCTGCACCTTGGGAATTAAACCTTGTGCTGTACTGATTCATACTGTACTGCATGCCATCTCTTCTTTATGTGCTTTGTTCATTTCTGAGACTATCATCTCTTTTGCTATCCTGGCTTGGAAGTTCTCTTTTAGGTTGCCTAGTTGTGTCTGACTTGCTGTGGTTTCACTTTGCTCTGTAGGTTTGGGGAAGGGAAGGCGTTGGTGTGTGTGTGAATGTCTGGGTGCTGCTATCCTGCTACAAAATGGATGAGTTGTTGTGGAGTTTTTGCTTGGAGTTGGACAGAGGCTGGTTCACAGTAGCCAGACTTGAATCCAAGAGGACATGAGCAGAGGATAAACAGGACATTTATACCAAAATGCGTGAGTTTGGAGAGACAATAATAAAGTCTGCAGCACTGATGGCAATGTGCTGGTGTCAGCAGTGCAACTATGAGCAGAGCAAAGTGGTGTTGTGGGCTACCTCCCCCAGGATGCCTCTGGACCATATTTTCATCTCTAAGATTGTTTTATGCTGGTTCTGGAAGGAAGGGATGAAAGGTGGAAATTGTCCATCTTAGCCTGTCTGGTGGAATGCTTAGCAGAAAGGCTGGTGCAGTCCCACTGATAAAGGGAATTAGGCTGAGGAGTTTTATCTGTATCTGAATCTTTGGGTTTGCAAATTATTGCAACATTTGCATCTGTCATAACTGATCAACAATTCAGGGGGAATTCAGAAGAGCAGAATTAACAATTTTTCTCATTCCCATTTGAGAGGATGAGATTTTCATGTCACTTTGTGCCGTGGTTGCAGGAGTGCCAGCAGATTCTTTAAAAGTGTGTTCATTATTGCTTTGAGACTGCCCATATTACAAAAGCAACAAGATGTTTCAGCAGCCAAATAGGCACCAAGACATGATGCATGGTGACACCTTGGGGCAGTTGGGGTTTCTGCTGTGCAGGAGCCAGGAATACCAAAAAAATGCAGCTCAGGTTGGAGGGGCTTGAACAAAAGTGACAGGAAAGCCAGTCTTGGGGAAACAGGGACCAGTGAGTCAGGGTTAGGAGAGGTGGTGGTCTGACAGAGCTGAGCATGGCAACCCACGTGTCTACAAGTCTTCCATTTGGAACTAGTCCTTCTGCATAGGATGTTTCCTTTGGTGCCTGGTTCATTTGCGCTTGGATGCCCACATACGTCTTTCACACCCAGATAAAGCAGGATGAACAGCCCTGCCAGTACTCTTCTTGGAACCTGGGACATTCCTTGTCTTAAACTTGAGAGATTTTGCTAGGTATTTAAGAAGAAATGAGGAAGGATTGCTGTTGCCATTTTATAGCCATATATCCAACCTAATCCTTGCCAACAAACACAGTACTCAGGTACCTAACTGAGCTGGCAGGAAAGAGAAGGAATGAAGGGAGGCTGTGTTCATTCAGCCATTTGTGATGAATTCCTGAGTATTTTCTGTTCTTTTAATTCTGCCTTTCTCTCAGCATGGAAGAAGGACCAAACATTTGGAATGAATGAGTAGATGGATAGTGGGTTTAGAGTGTCAGACAAAGGAGATCCAAACTATGCAAGTGGAAATACAAACTGGGGTTCCAAATATGAAGTCAGGTCATGTGGAGTTTTGTAAATCAACACAAATGCATCTTTCTGCAGACAAAGAGCAAAAGCCTCCATGTTGCCTGTTGGTAGGCTTTGATTGTTATAGGAGCTTGGCACAATTTGATATGAGTACTTTGTGGTTTCTAGATCTTGGGAATGATCAACCTGCAAACCCTCCATGCTTGTAGAAATGTCTAAGCGGAGCTGGCAGCTGCTGTATTTGCAGAAGCTCAGAATTCATGAACAAAAGGGCAAAAATGGGGAATGGGAAATGGGAAAAAGCATTATAAATCCCTCTCACTCAAACAGCACTAAAACAAATGATGGTGAATGGGAACATTTTGTTTGTAGGGATGAGGGTGGGGAATAGCAGAGGCTGAAGAAGTTACTTTCTGGACTATAACTCTTGAGAAACCTCCAGCCAGCATGACAAGTTAGGAGATTTTGGGAGTATCATACAAAACTGTAACTCTGCCACGCTCTGAAAAATAGCATTTCAGACCAAAGAAACATAGCTAGCTTGGCTGAGCTCTGGGTGACCCTTTCTTATATATGCATCCCCCGAAGGGGAACTAATAACCTTGTAGAGTTATTTCATATGAGCTCTAAATTAGATTGATAAAGTGGGGAAAGCTGGGATAGAGGAATGGAAAAAGAGATTGGTCTGACTCTTCCAACAGACGGGATTTTCTCTCTCTCCCTCTCTCCATCCCTCCAGCTTTCCTCTTTATCAGCAATGATTTCATTAAGCAAAGTGCTTTTACTTTGGTTTAAGGCAGATTGCTATACAGTGAAGCGGTGATTAATCAGCCAGGTCTGATGGCTGCTTCTTTTCTTAGGGATTGTAGAAATAAAACTGCTCGAAGAGGTTCCAGATCTTCCTTACATAGATGGATGGATGGGTGGGTGGGCATAATTTTTGACAAACGTGATGGCATCTTGCTTTTAGCACATTTTGGCTGAGGCGGAGTTTGGAAATGTCAACCTTTCTCAGAGTACAACCTCTAGAATCTCACTGGCCATGCTGGCTGGGCAGATTTTGAAAGCCATAGTCCCAAAAGAGTGTTCACCGGGGCAGGTTACAAGGGCCATGCTACTATTACAACAGTTCCTGTTACAACCGTTCCACTGGCTGCCAGTTTGTTTCCAGGCACAATTCAAAGTGCTAGTTTTGAACTATGAAGCCGTATATGGCTCAGGCCCAAGCTATCTTGCAAACTGTATCTCCCTGTATGAACTTGCCTGGGCCCCAAGATCATAAAGCGAGGACCCAGTCCTCCCTTACACTTTTTCTATATCCTGTTTTTCCTCAAAATTGAGGCTCAAAGAGGCTCATAGTTTAAAAGAACAATACATTTGAGAACATGCAAAAAATGACTTTTAAAACTATTTACAGCATTAAAACAATTACATCTGAATAAAACAATAAAATGCAATTTAAACAAGATAAAAAGCTCTTAGAAACAACAGTTAAAACTGTACAGCAACCCCTAGCCCATTCTTTAAAAACTTTCTGTTTTCAGAAAGCCTGTCTGAATAAAAAGGTTTCAGAAGAACAGCAAGGAGGGAGCCATTCTGTACTCCCTGGGAAGGGAGTTCCAGAGTCTGGGGCAGCCACTGAGAAGGCCCTCTCTTGTGGCCCGCCAACTGTGCTTGAGATGTGGTGGGACTGAGAAAAAGACCTCTCCTAATGATCTTAGAGCCTGGACTGGTTCAGGAACAGTCTGCTAAGTAGCCTGGACCTGAGCCCACAGAGGGGTTTAAAAGCCGTAATCAACTTTAATTGTGCCCAGATGGTGATGGAACTTCTCTCAGTTCTGTCATTGTCACAAGCATGATTGATGGGGAGGCAAGACAGGACCTTCTTGGTGGGTACCTATAGACTCTGCAACTCCCTTCCCAGCGAGGCCAGAATGCCCCCCCCCCGTTGTCCTTCCATCAGCAGGCAAAGACTTTTTTATTCTGACAGGTTCTAAAACAGAAAAGACTGAGGGTGTTGTGCTGTTTTAAACTGAACTGTTTTTATTGCTTTTTATCTTTTAAGTGCTTTTTATCTTTTAAAATACGGTTTTAAATCATTTTAACATTGTGTATTGTTTAGTATGTTTTTAGCTTGGTTTTCTTTTTTAAATTGAAAGCTGCCTTGAGT
This sequence comes from Ctenosaura bakeri, assembly GCA_948474755.1. NCBI lineage: Eukaryota > Metazoa > Chordata > Lepidosauria > Squamata > Iguanidae > Ctenosaura > Ctenosaura bakeri. Next base: position 82,126 of record CAOLHI010001767.1, read on the forward strand.
TCTAATTATGGGAGGTAGATAGGAGGAAGAAGAGGAGGAGGAGGAGGAGGAGAGGGAGGAGGAGGAGAAGGAGAGGAAGAAGAAGAGGAGGAGGAGGAGGAAGAAGAAAAAAGCAACAGCAGCAATATTTTCAAGAACTGGGATGAGATGGTTTATGAGGAAACTGGACACCATGTCAAGCTAAACCTCACTATTCAGGAACTGGCTATCTCCCATGTGGTCTCCTATTCATTTATGTCCAACATGACAGCTGTATGATTTCAGCTTCCAATCCATGCAGTCCTTTTCTTCTGGCCTTCACTAAGATTTAACAGTCCATTCTATTTACAAGTGTGTCTGTACCTGGTAGATTATTCCATTGTAATTCCACCATAATTGTGCAAGTGAGAGTAGGTAGTATTCAGTTAAGTCACAGAAGAACTAATGGTTCTAGACACTGTTCTTTCTCTGTCTCAGTTTCTCACCTGTTAAAAGGGAGTAATAACGACTACCTCTGCAGAGTTTTTGTCAGGTTAATGAGCTAAAGACTGTGAACCACTTTGTGAACAAAGAACGTGCTACATGAAGTAATAGCCTTCTGTTCATTTTCAACATCTGCATAAGGATTGAATTGTGGGGAAGAACATGAGGGTAAAGTGGAAAGCAGCATAAAATGTGCATGTTTCTAACTAGAAGCTAAATAAACCATGCCTAGGAATCAAGATTTTGGATCTTGGTGAAAAGAGAGATGTGAGTGATCATTTCATGCAATCTGAGAAAAGATGACCCAGGGTGAGCAGGTCTTGTGCTAATATTATGCCTTCTAAAAGCAGACAATTTATCTTGTTTTGCTTTTGTTGTGACACCATGTTTGGCTCAGGTTTTGGCTTACTGGAGAAGAAAATGTCTTTTTGTTTTTAATCTCTTCTTTACTGCACTGGTTTTACACACACACACACACACACACACACACACACACTTGGTGAGAAGATATCTTAGATCTCTGCAGTCTCTGTCCTATTTTCAAAGTTAGTTACCTAATCATGTTGTAAGTCATTCTATATAGAGAGACAGGAAGCAGGTCCTCTTTTGAATGGCAAGTCTTGCACTCACAATAAGAGAATGCAGGATGTCTCCCAAAATGTATAACTCTTAACAGTTTATAATTCTGGAATTTTTTTTTACATTCCCCTCCCCACCCCAATGTATATACCTACTCTTAACAGGATTAAAGATTCCAATAATAGAGAAGTGTCATGAAATTACAAGAGAAACTTTAAGTGAGGTTTGCAGATCTATGTTAAAACAATGTGAGCAATACACTGCTGCGCAAGCACAACAATTTGAACACCTTACATAAAATTCCAATTTAAGATGGAATTTGTAACTCTGATTAAATCATTATTATAACATTTATTCTTCAATATCAGTGTATTTACTTAGCCTTCAAATAATCATGATAGCCACTATTAGTTGTTAAAATGTGTATACATTTTTTTGGGGGAGAGAGGACATTTTATATTTGGAATACTTTGAGCATTTTTTTTAAAAAGTACACTATACCCATCCCTATATGGCATAGTGAACTTGTTCTTTCACTGTGGAATGTGGATCCTTATGTAGCCCAAATAGCACCAAAAGAGACATCAGCAAATGGGGGGCACAGGGTGTGCTGAAATGTGAACAAATCTTGAGGGAAATCATGAAGTTCAGTAGGAATTGAATGCTGAGTAAATGATAGGAGAATAGAATGGAAAACTGGGATGGGGGTAAGAACAGAATGGAGTATCTTGGTAAAGGATATGGCTGGGTGGATGAATGGAAATCTGAACGGGAGCATTTTGTGTTTCAACGTTTTGTTGCAAATTCTGCTAATAAAGACTGGTCTCTTTTCCTGTGTTTTGTCCAATCCAGAAATAAAAGGATTCTCAAAGTTTTGTGATAGCCTGACTACAGAGGTGGGTGTAGGCAGTAGGATGGTACTAAGCTTTTTTCCCTTTCTCCTCTGCGTCCTCAGGTTCATATGGTGGTGCTGAGATGGTCAAACTCCCTGCTTTCTCACATAGAAACAAGGAGTGTTCACAACAACAATTTAAAAAGGCAAATCGGTGATCTGGGAGCAGCAATTCAACCCTTTTTTTATTATCAGTGGAAGGGTGGTCTCTGGAAGGGTTGAGGGACCCAAAAAGAGTCTTGGAGGACCATATGTGGCCCCAGGGTTGCCCTTTGCCAACACCTGCCTTACAGTAGATGTTATTCTGTGTTTCAGATTTTAATAAATGATTTTAAGTAGAAGACCTCTGTTTGTAGTGCTGATTCCCATATTCAAAAGATCTATCTCTTTCCAATTATCTCAGGCCTGCCTTGCCCTGAATGTGCGCGCCTTTGCTTTTCCCCTACTTCAGTGTTAACTGATGGTGTCAGAGCAGACCTAGGCCACTTCTGCACTAGACTGTTATAGAGCTACTATTCCACTTTCAACACTTTGAGGCCCCTCCCTAAACTGCAAACCTCAGGATTCCATAGGATGTTGAAAGTGGAATAGTAGCTCTATAACAGTCTAGTGCAGAAATGGCCTAGAAGAAATAGCTCCGTTCTCACAATTCCCTCTTTCTTTGCTGGATCTTCTGCAGCCCTTCTCTCTCCTCTTCCTTTCCATCGATTTGTCTGGCTGTATGCCTGGGACGGGAATGTGCTTTGCTGGCTAATTTGTCTTCATTTTGTCAGTTACAGTTGCAGAGGCCTGGGCCATTTGTCTTTTCTTGGGAGGTGAGACTTGCAGTGATGAAATTTGACAAACTTTGCCCTAGACTTCTGTGCAGGTAGTTACCATGGCAGATCTATCAGCACCCTTGCGGAGATGTGGATTTCTCTTTCCCTTCTCATCTTCTTTTCCCAAGCCCTCATTCTTCCTCACTTTTCTCAGTCTTTTTTCAGGGCCAGTCCACACTGAAGCCTGGGAAATATTGGTTAGTACAGCATCCTCAGCCATCTGCTCTTGTAGCTACTTCAATTTTCATCTGGAACTCATGCTACTAGGAGCTTTTAGTGTTCCAGGTGTCATTGGATTACAATTGTCACCATTCTTTACCATTGACTATGCTGGCTGTTTTCCGGGAGTTGAAAACTGAAACTTCTGAAGAACCAAAGATTCCCCATCCCTGCTTTCTTATCATTTAAAAAGTTGCACAGGGAATTTTGGCATGTATGGAAATTTTTTCAGGAAACTGGGTGGCTACAGACATCCAGCCAAAAAAGTTCCTTTAAAGAGGTGGAAATCAGGCCTGCCTGTGGTGTGGTTGCTTCTTACACTAAGACAAATGGACAAAGAAAGGCTAAGGTGGTCCACAGGCCAGAAAAAGAAGAGCTCACTTGGGAAAATATAAAAAAACAATCAGATATAGTTGTATTATCTGAAATATATATATGTATATTTAAAAAATCCTCCCAAGTAGAACTATGGAGAGTGTTCTTCTGCAGAGTGTTTGCAAACTGAAGATTATTTTTTTTAAAAAAAAAAAACAGTTAACTGCCCTAAGAAATGGCTCCCTGTATTTTTACTCTCACTGTGACTTCAGAGTCATCATGCACCCTTGAAGTTCTGCTTTTGAGAGAACAGTATGGGGAACTGTGGAACAGGAAAGACTTGGCCATGGTGAGAAGTTCAGGGGAAGTCTAGCACATCTATTCCTTCAGGAATTGGAGCCTGGCTGGGTACATATTTGTCCTAACTGCTCAAGGTGTTGGAGCTGGATGCTTTTCTTTCCTGGAGGTCGTCCTGAGCAATTCAAGGGCAACACTTGGTAACACTTAGTTTTTCAAGCATGTCTGTCCTTCACATCTCATTAAAACAAATTGGCACAGCTGAGCTCCTGTAAGCAAGTCAGGCATGGGTAATGAGATTCTTGCCATGTCCCAGTTAGGGGAGTTGCTTAAGAGAAGGGCAGACAGGGATCCTTTCTGAGCCAAGCAGAGCCAACTTTAAATGCTCCAATTGAGGTATATATGCACTGGTATTAGTTACCTAAAAGGTACAGTTTGTGCTAGCGTCAGACATACCTTGGTTTCTTGCCTGTGAAGGGGCTCCATCACATCTCCATGAAATTAAAGGCAGGAACAGGCCAAGCCTGAAAGCAGCAACTGTGAGTTAAACAACCAGACACTGGTGGGATGTGGTTCAGGATGGGTAGACAGCAGACTGAGGCACAACAAGACAACAGGAGTTTTGATCAGCAGCAGACTGTTTAGACTGAGGAGCCAGCTCTGTTATCCAGGCTTTGAAGGGCTTATTGGATCTGGATTGTCACTTGGGGTCAATTGATATTGGACTAGCTGGAACCACAGCTTAGATGACACCTTTCAACTGCAGAGCTTAATATTCCAGGTTGCTGAGGAACCAGAGTACTAGCTGTGTAGAACGTAAGGCTACTAGGGGCGTGGTTTAAGATCTCTACCTCTGTGCCTTCCAGGAAAATCAAGACTGGTGGGTTGTCTTATAGGGGAAATAACCTGCCCTTCTACCTTATCCTGTTTTGATAATTATGTACACTTTAAACATTATGTGATGTAAAACTACGTTGAGTACTGTCTCCTGTCTCCAAGCAGGGTAGACAGTTTTGGTGATTCTAAGTGTATTGAATACATTTTACATATAGAACAGAAAGACAGGTGATGCGGACATGTGTTTCAAAATTATCACAATAATTGTATGCCAAGTCTGTCCAAATATTCATAACAGAATTTATTCTTCTAATTTGATACAGAAATAACACATCACCTGCCCTCATTTCCTCTATCTGTCTCATTCTATATATCCAGTGCATTGGTAGTATTTGGATGCTGAGCAGCCTCTTTCTCTCCTCTTCCAGCAGGCATTTAACCCTTGGTTTATTGTTGGTGCTTTCCTGTTTAGGTTTTATTGCTGGCTCTTCACATCATTTTAATTTCTTAACATTCTGCTATTTTAATTGTTTTAATCTTAGCTGTTTTACTTGATTGTGTTGTAATACTTGTGATTTTATGGGTTGTCTTTGTTTTTATATTTGTAAATTGCTGAGGGGCATGGCCAGTTGGGCAGTGTAAAAACAAGTTCAAGAAGAAAGAAAGAAAGAAACAAAGAAAGAGAGAGAGAGAGAGAGAAAGAAGGAAAGAAAGAAAGAAAGCCTGCCTTCTCTGAACCATAGCTTACATCAACTTTAAATATTTTATCATTGACCACAATTTAATCTCCTTGTGCAGAACTGGCAGTGTGACAACATTACCCCATTGCTGAGCTTCCAAAATTCTTATGGCCTTCAGCAAGTGTTACTTAAGGAAATTTGCTTTGAGCTTAGCTTTCCAGAGTAATGCAAAATAATTTATCACTACATGGATTGCTAATGTCTCAGTTCTTGTGATTTCCTTTATCTTAGCATTTGATTCCAAAACATTTATACATATGTGCCCGTAAGTCGACAGACTATTTGAAGACACATAACACACATTTTCACACACATATTCTTATCATATATATATATATTGTATCCATTTTGATGTGGTGACATTCCCAATAGTTACAGGTAAAATTTGATTGTTCCCATGAAGCAAGATGCCACAGGACAAAGACTGTAACAACAGGCTTCCATTATAGTAACACAAAGTACGCATTTCACCCTGTCAGCCTATACAGTCAGCCCTCCATATCTGCAGATTCTGTATCTATGGACTCAACCAACTACAGCTTGAAAATACCCCCCCCCAAAAAAAAAATCCAGAAAGCAAACTTGGATTTTGTCAGTTTATGTAAGAGACACCATTGTACATAACAAGACTTGAGCATTCACTAATTTTGGTATCCATGGGCGGTCCTGGAACCAAACCCTATTGATTACCGAGGTCCTATTGTATATATAGATTCAAACATTATCTGCTACTTTTGAAAATCTATATTCTGTATTGAGCAAGATGAGTTTTTCTTTTCATACATAATCTTATTTATTTATACAGCACCATTAGCATGCACAGTGCTTTAGAAAATATGAAAGGACAAATCTCCAAGTAATACAAAATGTAAAATTTGACATAGGGAAAAAGCAGAGAGGGGAGGAAGCGGGTAAACATGCAACTATTTTAGTCATGAATGCTTGAGCTTAGTTGCAGGCTGTGTTACAATAGGGCATAGGAATAACTGCTATAACTTTGATAACAAACCTTTGATCTTATCCATTATTATCCACTCAAGATTTGTCTCAGACATTCTCCTGTGTGTTTCTTTTGAAGCTAGCTTCTTTTTCTTCGTTTGCCCAAGGATAATATTTCAAGGATGCATAAGGATGCATTCCTATCTTTCTGTTGAGGAATCATCCTCTAAACACACACACACACACAGTGCTTAACCCACTCCAACGCAACCTTTCTTTGAACAGTACAACAGTTATCTAAATCTGAACAAGATGACTTTACTATATGTTTCCTTTAATCTGCATCAAGATCTAAATTTAGTGGTCCCATTCGACCAAAATATTTAGTAACTTTTGCTAGTTTTTTAAACTTGTGGATCATTTAAGTCTTTTCCGCATTAGCCTGTTATAGCGCTATTATTCCACTTTCAGCCTCCTGGGGAATTCTGCGCTTTGTAGTTTCCTGAGGCCAAAGAGCTCTCCGGCTGAGAAGTCTCCGGGCCCCTCCCTAAACTGCAAACCCCAGGATTCTGTAGGATGCTGAAAGTGGAATAAGAGCGCTATAACAGTCTCGTGAGGAAAGGGCCTGAGTGAGACAGGGGGAATTGGGAATCATATACATTTTTCTAAGAGGGTTTTTTTTTTAAATTGCCAGATTAAGAAGCATTCAGTCTCTTCAGCATCTGGAGATCTTTTGCTGAGTTGCAGTTTATTATTGGTAGTTTGTTCAGTATGTGAATGAGTAGATTATTTTAATATCTGTCTGGCCTCTGACTCCACTGGGGATTAATCTCTGTATGGTGATTTTTTTTCTTTGTTGTGGGTTTAGATGACACCCACTAAACCTGGGTTTAGGTATTATTGAAATTGACCCTAATCCAATTACTATCTCAACTAGAGTTGCAGTTGCCAGTTCTGCACAGGAAGATTAAATAGTGGTCAATGATAAAATCTTTAAAGTTGATGTAAACTATGGTTCAGAGATGGTAGAATGGCTTTTTTTGTTGCTGTGCACTTACATGACACCAAATAAACCTGGGTTTGGGTATTATATTGGCCTAATTCCAGTTACTAATCTCAATTAAAGTAAACTCATTGAATCCATGGAATTTACATAAGTGTTGTTTTACCCTTTAGCAATTGGTTTTATTCTAGTTGGGACAGAAATTGGATTTAGGCCATCATATCCTGACATGACCACTAATTTATGAAAGATAGATTTAGCTCACCTCTAGGATTATATAGGATTGAAGGACTATAACATAATGTAATGTGCGTAAAGTGTTTTTTTAAAACTCCATGATGTCCCAGTTTTATCCTTTTAGCAGAAACATTGCAATAAATGAGTCCTAGTGATAAAATAGATGGAAATTGGTAATGCCTTCTCCAATTCTAATCAGTACTGGGATTTGTTAAACTGACCATGTAATACTGGGCTGGATCCAGATAAAGATAGTCACATTTACATCTCACTGAATTCAATGTAAAAAGTAAATTATGGGAAATTCACACTGAGTTGCCATTTTTAATTTCAGTAAAACCAATGTTTGTGCTAGTTTGGATTCATCCCATTGATTTAATTGATTACAGACTTTCGAATCTTAAACCCATTTTGATAAAAAGAAGAAGAAGATTTAGCGGCAGAGGAGGAGGAGCAGGCAGTGACAGGCCTTGGAAGTAGGGGAGCAACTTCCATGCTTGTCCTGGGTGTTTCACATATATATGCAGATAGAGACCAGGGTTGTGCAGGATCTTTACATTAGAGCAAATGCTGGAATGCTAGCAGATGTGCTGTTAACAGGCTTGCTTAAGGATGTCTCCTTGTGCAAGGGGCTTCTAGTAGTTCCCCAGTCCACTATACTGTCACCTCCAGCACCCTAGGGAGAGCCAGCTTTTTCTGAGAAACAGGCAAATGAACAAGACGTTTCTTGGTCCAAAAGGCTGGGCCCGTAGGCCAGGTTTATTCAGTACAAAAATACAAAAATACAAAAATACAAAAATACAAACAGCTGCAGCTGGGTGGCGATCAAGAGATCAGATCGCAACAAAGCATGGAGGCCTGACCAGGCTTTATATGCAGGTAGCAACATACACTCCCACTTCAACATTTTCCACCAATGAGGAAGTGCCACAGTTGAGGAAGGGGCTGGGACCCCTTGTGGTATGTGACCTCCTGCAAATATGTAATGGCGGCTGGTTTTTTCCACCCACAGTATAGTGAGGTAGTCATCATGTGACATGGCAGACATGGGAGGGGGCTAGAATACATGGGAGGGGACTAGGACTTCCTGTGTTTGGTTTTACTCCACTACAGTTTCCCCCCTCACACAGGAAGTACCAGCCCCATCCCATATCCCTGGAGTAGAATTTGAGACTCTCTAGTAACATTGACCCTTCGAGGTAGATCAACAGGCTTATCATTGGGTAGTATATTACGAATGATTGGCATACATTGCGATAGACAACAGAAACTCAGAGTTAAACAAGACAAAAATACTTTTCACTCATCCAAGAGCTGACCAGGCCCAACCCTGCTTAGTTTCAGTGCAATCAATCCTAATCTACTGTCGATGTAGCCAGTGCTGAAATTACTTCCAGTGGTTAACAGGCACAGTTCAAAATCCAATACTGAAGTCTCAGGTCAGCCTCCGGAGTGACCAATGAGAACCAATGTCCCTAAAAGATCAGATATCTGGCGCATTCCTTCTAAATAGCAGCTTGAGTCTGCCGCTGGGGTCCTTCCTGTAAGGATAAAGAGCGAGCAGGGGCCACAGAACAAATAGATTTTTATAACAATGCATCTTCCATTTCAACCTCCCCCCTCAGGCTTCCCAGACAGAGTTGGCTAGGGAAATTTTGGTCCGGTGAGAACAAAGCAAATTCCAGCAAGGCGGGATAAAATTTGAAATTCAGCCAGTGAACTCTCAAAATCAGGGTGTTTTTGTTTGTTTTGTAGCAAACATTGTGCCTGAGGGCCAGACCAGGAGACATTAAGAACAGAGCAAATTTCAGGCTGGACAAAGGCGGATCTGAACTGCTGCTATCCATGTGCAGCACTTATCATGGCCTTGCTGTTTATTGGCGCAAATCCAGCATCATTGTAAAATAAAATGCATCTGATGCATCTGCAAGCCAGGTCCCAGAGCAATTGACCAAGGCTTTTTGGAATGCCCGCCTAAGGGAAGAAATCCTTGTCTTTATCGGCTGCTTCCTTGGGAACTTGCATTTTGGGGACCCCCTGCAAATGCATAAGCCAGGTGTGCCAGCAAAAGGTCAAATTATTTGATATCAAAAGAGATATCTAGTGCTCAGGTCTGAACCACAGTAACAACTTATTGGCAAACATATCAATAATGGACAAATGCACTCACAATGGACGATGTTCACTGGATGAATTCCCATTGACGTGAATGCAATGCAACAACTACAAAACAGAGGAACCCTGAAATGCTGTAATTCAAAAGCAGGCTTTTGTGAATGAAAGCAATCAGAAAGGCGAAACAGTTCCATGAAAAATGTGGGAGGGCAGTAGATCAGGACTGTAGCATAATCCCAACAAGAAAAGGATATTTCTAGTATAGAGGGCTTTTAGAAAGAGAATTATTACTATAATGTACACATAATGGATATATGAAACTAGTTATGCACTTCACATAGGTACAGCAGTAGATACATGAAATCAAAATTGATCTTCTTAGATGCAACAGCATGTAAGAGAAATCAGCAATTAATTGACAGTATTCTCTGGCATACAAGATCTTCTTTGGTCTATCTAACAGAAATTTCTATTCTATGATATGATGTCTTTTTAATAATGATATCTGTAGGCAGATAAAACAACAAAGCACATCATCCCCCAGACACAAAGAGAGTGGGGTTGTGCTCAAGTTTACATTAGCAATATGCAAACAATTCAGAAAAATAACAAAGATCAGTTGAAAATCAATACAAGTAGGCAAACCTGTGGGTTCTGAGTTCAAATTCTACCACATTTCTATAAATCTCGTAACATCACACTAAAAATACCTAAAAAGGAAAGAGAGAGAAAGGGGGGAAAGGCAGAAAGCATAACATCCCACATCCAGTACACTCATAACAACTGAAGCGGAAATTACTAAAAGAATACCTCATATAACAACAATTACAAAGAAATACATCAGCAATCAAAAACTTGAATGAAGGCAATTGAATGATAGCATTACAAATTCAAATACACAGTCCATAGGCAAAAGTTTCTGGAACATTAAAAACATTGAAGTAAAAATACATTTAAGATGTTGTTGTTGTTTTCAGGTTTGGGGCTTAACCCTCTTCAAGTATCCAAAAGGAAAAATCTTCTGTAAAAAAAGCAGGAGGAAACCTATCCAGGGGGGTTTCCACCCCCCTCTGGTATCAAAGTGTAGTCAAGATGCTTTAAGATACAAAAAGAGGGGCCATGAGTATTCACAGTTATGCAGAACCATTTTTGGGTTTAAAAATTCTGCAAAGAGGAGTAGTAAAGCAAGGTGCTATTACAAAGGGATGAAAAATTGGAAGCAAAAGCCATTTCCTGGTGTGTTTAGCAATTCACTAAAGTGAAATCACAATGTGAGTACTGTCATCTCTTCCATGTACGTTTCTAGCTTACTGAAATAATGTGTTTCTAAGGACAAAAATGTTTAATTACTTCCACAGGGGAACTTATAAATGCATAAGACATCAAAAAGATTCCAGCTTTTGTCATATTTAACAGGAAGACCACTGAAATTAACAGGACCTAAAATAGTCATGATCTTGATCCAACCTATAGCATCCATCCACAAATGTCACTGTATGAAAACATTAACTGGTCACAAATTAGAATCAAAAGCAAGAAACTACATTTTGAACTAGTCTTTCCAAAAATTCCTATCTGCTGAGGCTCAATAAAGATATTGCAGTTTTCCTCTGCGTTCTAGAGAAAACAGTCCTTCCGTCACAAAAGGAGCAAGCCTCGCCTTAGTAAAGTTCACATGAGCAAGTAATTCAGTCTCACTATTGAATTTTTTTTTTTTTTATCTGCCTGGTTCCTCTTTGCTCCAAGGTCTTCTCGGCCCCCAAGCTGCCAGTTTCTAAGATTTATGCTTAAGGCTCCATTGTATTTCAAAAGCTCAAATACTAAAATATATTTTACTTCTCACACTGGCAATTTTTATGTCAAAAGCAATTACTAAATTTTGGATGAAGTTTAAAAGAGGTTTGCCTCAAGACCCCCACCTTCTCAAACCAAGAGATTTTTTTAAAAAAGTGAGCTGTTGAAGAGTCATGGTCTGGCCCCATTGTTATGCAAATGCTCAAGAGACAAAGAGATCTGCAGCTTAACAATTGAATGTTTCCGAGGACTAGAAACTTGGGAAAGAACAGATTTTAAAAAAGAACAGTTTCCTTTTCTGCAACTTCCCTATTGCAATCCTTATGGCTAACATGTTGTTCTGGCTGGCTAACATGTGGTGGATTGGCATGTTCTTCTTCTTCAGTGGCCAGTCTACTCTGGGCTTCCTGAGCTACAAATGCAAGAGCCAATTTGTGAAAATAAAGAGGGAAAAAAAGAAAAATTATATGCTTGCACAAAAATCACCCCAAAACCACTCCCAAAGAAAATCCCCAAGTTCCTGCAGAGAAATAAAAACTGGCTCATTCTCAGTCACACAATTGCTGATCTTGAACAATTCACCCCTTTCTTTGTTCTCCTTGGAGGAGACAACAGAGAGAAAAGGCTATCTTGCTGGCCTGGGATTTCTGGTTAAAGAAAACATGTTTCGTAAACAATGCAGAGATTAACAACAGATTTATGTTCTTCCTGCTGTAATTCAGTGGCAGGAAATGGAATGAAAGAGTTCCTTAAAAAAAATGAAACAAATCAGAACATAAGGGCAGTACACACTTAATTGTTGAAATAAAATATGTCTTTTTTAAGAAAAGGAGAGATGCAGTCGAGAGATGTTGCACAGATGAATGTTTAACACAAGTCCAGCACTTTTCTTCCATATAAAAGAGTTTTTTTTCATGCTGGATAACCCTTGGCAGAAGTGCTGAGCAAGGAAAACGCCCCTCATTCCCTTTGGGAAAGTGCAAGAAAGAAAGAAACCCCAATTCCAATACGTAATGTAACCTGTTAATGTTTAGCAAATAGAGAACAGGCTAAAAGAACATCACAGGAACAGATATATTCTTAACATTTCATTGAATCTGATTCAAATTTCTGGGCATTAGATGCAGGAAAATTCCCTGTTCAATAAACATAATATACCATATCCTTTCCTATTGATTACAAGAAGCGGGGCGCTCCCAGCACAGACACATTTCGTAAATCAATCCCAGTACCAGATTTTATCCCTGGGGAAAACCATAAAAGTCGCAAAATGTAAAAGGATCAGTTTGAAGATGAAGGCAGGAGCTCAGGCAGAGGAATCTCGAGGAATCTCAGGGCAAACAGCCAAACTGCCTGACTGCAGCCCTGGGGCATGCTGCAAGAATCTGTTGCAGCCATGCCTGCCCTCACCCAGGGAATTCCTTGGACTGAGGGCACTAATTAAAAAAATAAAACTACAGGGAACACAAATGCACAGACATTTCTCACTCCAGGCACAAAATGAACGCAACACACACACACAGAGAACGCAAATTCATCAACAGACAGTTGGAGCTCCCCATTCACACGCAGCCACAGAGCAACAAGAGAATTCTCAAAACTAATTTCAAGCCCAAAGGTACCTATCTAGGGCGGTCCCTTTAAAAAAGTTTTTGGACTTTTCCAGAGGGTGAGATGTATCAGAGGCTTCTGATAATTCCAGATCTCACCCTAATCAATTTCGGAGGCTTACCAGGGGGTGAGGTGAATCAGAGGCATGTTCCAGAGGCGTCCAATTGTTCCAGACCTCACCCTACTCAGATTCCAAAGCCTTTTGGATCAGGAAGGTAGAACCTCTGTTGCCGCTGATCAGGGAGCGTACTGCGAAAATTCCCGTCACGTCTCAAAGGGACGTTGGCGCCTTGACATGAAAAATTCCATGTCCGCCCCCAAAATCAGACGGTTTTCAGAAGGGGCCTCCCCGTCTGTTCCCCTGGGCAGAGGGGCGAATTTGGGGGGCTCCTCACCCCTGCCCGCTTCTCACGAGCCCCACGTTGGGCGCCAAAAACTGTCACCTCCAGCACCCTAGGGAGAGCCAGCTTTTTCTGAGAAACAGGCAAATGAACAAGACGTTTCTTGGTCCAAAAGGCTGGGCCCGTAGGCCAGGTTTATTCAGTACAAAAATACAAAAATACAAAAATACAAAAATACAAAAATACAAACAGCTGCAGCTGGGTGGCGATCAAGAGATCAATCGCAACAAAGCATGGAGGCCTGACCAGGCTTTATATGCAGGTAGCAACATACACTCCCACTTCAACATTTTCCACCAATGAGGAAGTGCCACAGTTGAGGAAGGGGCTGGGACCCCTTGTGGTATGTGACCTCCTGCTAATATGTAATGGCGGCTGGTTTTTTCCACCCACAGTATAGTGAAGTAGTCATCATGTGACATGGCAGACATGGGAGGGGGCTAGAATACATGGGAGGGGACTAGGACTTCCTGTGTTTGGTTTTACTCCACTCACAATACTTTCTGTGAGACACTGAGGCACAGCCCTGCACCCACCACCCTTTCTGTGATTTCATGAGGGCACACTGGCAAAGCCTTCTCCTCTGCCAGTTCTCAACAGGTTCTTAGTTATTTCACTTTCTGTGTCATCTGGGTTTATCCCTGAGAGCTGGAATTGGCTATTACTTACTGCCACGTGCACACATGATTGCAAACCTGTGTCTCCCACCATGTAACATGTGTAAATGCTATGTAGAAAGAAACTGTAGACCAGGGCTGGAAGTGTGTCATTTAATAAGGCTAAAATTGTGAAATTCTTATTGGAACTGTTTTCCAAAAGCTGGTTATTGGCAGTGCTGATGGCATTTTTGTAAATAGTTTGTGCACCTGATGTCTCTTGAGCAAGGAAGTTCATTAGGACCAAACTGTACTTGACCTTTAATGAGTCTGTGTGTTTAAAGTATCAGGTTTGTTTTTTTAAAAAAAATGCAAATTGCAATAGTTGAGGAGGGTGATAATTACTGGGTCCATACCAGGAATGAAGGAAGGATTTAACTCTCTGCTCCCCTGCTCTAATCTACAACTGAAGCTGGAAATCCTTCCCCCTCAATTCCATCTCCACATCTGCTGTGATCCCAGTAATTACCACCCCCCATGAACACTAAGTGCACAGGAACATTTAGCAACATGAGCGTTAGACTGTGACTATGGAAAGCAGGGTTCAAAAGCTCACTCAGCCATTAAAATCTGCTGGTGATCTTGGGCAAGACACACTCTCTCAACCTCAGAGCAAGATAAAGGCAAACCCTGTGATGGATTCACCTTAAAGTTGCCATAAATTGGAAATGACCTGAAGGCACACAACAACAATATAAAAAAAAAGGGTAGCAGACAGGATTTCCACTGTGATAAATTGTCGTTGCTTAACAAGGGAAGATGTCTGTTTATATCTGTGTAAAATAATCACAGGATCACTGTTAGCATGATTATAGTTTCTCAGCAAAAGTTTAATTACAAGTAAGCAATTAATTAAGTTAATTGACTCAAGAAAAACTATAATTTTTTGACAGTCCTATCTAGTGACTGGCATCATCTGCATAAATGTCTGATTATGCCTTGAATCACAGGGTGAAAACAAGGATAAATGCTTTCCTTCAACTACTAGGTCCTGGCTTTAATGCATGGTACTCTCAAACACAGCTTGATAAAGTTAGTTTTTTTGACTATAACTCTCAGGACACGCAGCCCATACTAGTGTCCATGCTAGCTGGAGGATTTTGGGAGTTATATCTAAAAAAGGAACTTTTCTGAGCGATCTTGCTGTTGTCTTCTTCCTTGTTGCTCATACAGTGGAGCCTTGTGGGCTGGCAGAGAACTAGGAAATGAAATAACAGGAGGACTGTGCTAAAAATGAGAAGAGGTAAAGAAGAGTTTTAAAAGCTCTTTCACAAAGATTCTTGTGTATGATCCCTTCTCCTTTGAGAGATAAGATCCAAGGAATACCATGGTTCTGTTTGAGTGCTAGCTTCTGACCTATTTATTTGTTTGTTTTTTAATCTATATATTTTATTTATATTCTGCCTTCTTCCTGGCATGGTACCCAAACTGTTCCCAGCAGCAAAAATTAGCTGTTCCTCCTCTGATGTCACTGTACAATTACAGCTCAAATGCACAGATCATTACAGGCAGAGGAGGCCATATGCGTACAGTTGCATGCATGGATCTCTCTGCACATACAGCTGTGGTGGAACAGAGCAGACTGATTATTATTGGGTTGGAAGGGACTGGGGTCTGGATGGGTTGAAACTTTAGAAAGCAGCGTCAGTTTAGAAGGGGCCCAAGTAAAAAATGTAGAAAAGCACTGGTCTTGCATTAGACCGAATGGGGCTCCTGCCTAAGGTGGCAGATGCAGGGTGAGGGAACATCGAATCCTGAGCGACTCTTTTTTGAACCCCTCTTCTGGCAATTCTCCTACTTCAGAAGACAGGGCTGTGGGATTCTCCTCTCATTGCCAGTAATTCAGTCAGATTCAACTGCCACTCCAATCGGCTTCTGTAAGTGGAATGAAGGAGGGTACCACTGAGTTCTTTGTGTTAAGAAGTGAATGTCTTGGTCTTGCTGTGAAACACTTTTTTATTTGTTTGTTGTTGGCATGGTCTCACTGAGGCTATTGTACTTTGGGCATATCACGAGACAACATGTCTCCCTGGAAAAGGTATAATGATCAGTAAAATTGAAGACAGAAGGAAAAGAAGACCACAAAACAAATTCATTGACTCAGTAAAGAAAATCATGGCCCTGAATTTTAAATGCCTGAGCAGAGCAATTGATAACTGGGGCTCATGGAGCTCTCTCATTCATAGGGTCACAATAAATTGAAACTGGCTTGATGGCAGATACTAACAGCACAGCAACAGTCTTACATCTCTGTGTAAATGCCAGTGTTTCACAGATAATTCTAACAGAGAGCAATTCTCAGCAACCTGATTAATTTTGGGCTTCAATGGACTTGAAGAGTTGATATGATTGAGCAGGAGTCTCCAATGGCAACTTCTTTGACTGATGTGAAGGGAGGGTGAAGAGATGCTGGGGTTTCCAGAAAAGGGAGTGTCAGAAATTATTTTAAGCACTTCCATGCTGTAAACAACTTTAGAAATTGATGAATTGTTGTTTTTCTCCATCCTCAAGGAGAACTGTTGGCAAAGCTTGGGAGAAATATATTCTTTTGACTACAACTCCCAGAATCCTCCAATGAGCATGACTCATATAGGCTAGGGGATTCTGGGAGCCGTAATCTTAAAAAGTACCTTCCCTGAGTCCTGGCCCTCCGAAAGGGTTTGGGGAAAGAGTTTTCAGGGCTTAGATGGCTTCCTTTATCAAATTATATCTGAGCCATCATTCTGTGATCACCAGAACTCCTCTCTTAACTGGATTAGATGAATGAGCTGCTATTTGGATAATCACTTTGTTTTGCTGTTTGATTAAATTTTAGAAATTACATCGTGCAATGGAATTAGAAAATCTCTAACCTTAGATATGTTTGCAAAGCAATAATCTAGATGGCCTTGTGACTTTGCTGAGCCTCGGTGTTGCCTATGCTCCACAGATTGGTCTTCCCCACCCATGTCAACATGCAGCTTCTGACACCGTTGAGAAGTTGCTGGGAGGGAGCTGCATTAATTCCATATTCAAGCTGACTTGCCTGCTCTTAATTTTCTCCAATGAAATGTCATTGAATTTTAGATGGTGTGAGTTCTGGTGACGGCAGCCTGAGTTCCCCTGAGAGGAGGCTGAGTGCCTGGTTACAGCAAACCTGTCATAGCAGCGTCAGGAAAAAGAAAGATACGTGGTCTCCACAAGAACTAGAAAGCGCCACTAGGGCTGCCAGTTGAAGGCACTTCGGCATGCAGGACAGATGCCCTCCAGGAGAAGGCAGCAAAGGCAGGGGGCTTGTTCAAAGCCATGTTAAAAGAGAGGCTGCTTGCCTCCACACTTTTTTGGAAAGACATGAGATAGGAGGATGTGCCTGCTTTTCTGTATCTCAGCATAGTTTGCCTATAAAGACTATCAAACTGATAAAAGGGTCAGTGAGTCAATCAAAATGTTATTCTTCCTACTCAGAGTAAGCACTTCAGTGAGGAACCAGCCTAAAAGACTATAGGCAAGTGGTCATAGGCTGATCACCAGTATGCACATACTGTTTACATGCAGAAAATGACAATAGAAGCAAGATCACAAGGGGCCCATTTTCTAGGCAGGAAAAATAATAGAATCAGGCCCTTTCTGCCCCCTGCCCCCTACCCTCAATGGTGATGGGATTGTGATGATGGTTCTGCATGACATCATTGCAATCCTGTTGCAATCCTATGGCCACATGTTGCAATTGCAGAATAAATCATTGACAGGTTTCTCCTGTCAGTGACCCACGATTATGCAGTCCTTCCGCCTCCCTCCACACTTACCTGCTGTGCAGAAAGTCACGAAGCACAATAGCTGCGCTTCTTCCCCCAGCACAGCCTGGGAAAGTGCTCTGTGGAAGGCAAAGGTGGAGCCATAGCACATCCTCCTGTCCAGCAGGCAGCCAGTGTGGAGGGAAGCACTTCTGTTGTGCCCCCCTCCAGGGAGAGCCAACCCTGGGATCCCCACACAATGGATTTGACAAAAAGTAAGAAAGGGCCATAGAGTAGAGAGGGATACAAGGGCCACCTAGTCCAACCCCTTGTCACACTCCTGAAATATGCCCATCCAGCCTCTGTTTCAAGAAGAAAGAGAATTCATCATCCACCAAGGCCATCTATTCCACTGTTGAATGGTTCTTACAGTAAAGAAATGTCATCTGCAATGTATTATCATGTGACTGATGCAGAAGGTGAAGGGTTGGACTGCAATCTAGCAGTTCTTTATAAGGCTACCTCTGTCATGAAATTACTGGTAGTCACTACAGTCTTAGTCACTCTTTGTCTAAAAGCTTAGAATCTTCCTCTAAAACAATAAGTAATTTCTATTTGAAGAGTGTTCTTTATTCATTCCAGTACTGAGGAAAGTAGTTTGTTATGTTATGTCTAGTTTTGCTCGTTACTTTTCTATTACTTTCTGCTTTTCTGCAGACTTAGGATTCATAAAACAGCATAAAACTTGAAAAAGTCCTATCACAATGCCCCTAAAAAGTAACTTTTGAATAACTAGAAATGAATACTCATTATACCAATAAAGTAACTTCAGTTTTTCCTGTTACATTGTTTTTGAAAGATAACCCTTGTTCTCCTAGTACATAACAAATTGTAAATAATTTCTTACTTCCATGTTCTCTCTTCGCTGCATTCCCCTCTCTGATTCTTTGTAAAATGGGAATAATAATAACCCACTTCACTGGGTTGTTGTCTCACAGCAAGCAAGAAAAAGAATAAAGCTCTTAATAAATTAGAAGAACATAAATGGAAAATGGAAAATCATGTGGAAGTTGCGTACAACAACAACTCATGACTACCAGAAGTAAGATCCTTTGAGAGAGCTGAAATATTCTGGCAGATGGTGTTATCCAGAAGAACAGTAATTTTGTTCTCACAGTTTCTTGTGTAGTGCAGCCCCTTAACACTTCCTCTTCCAGGGTCTGCCCTACCATTAGGCAGAGTGAGGCGACTGCTTTGAAAGGCAAATGCTAGAGAACAGCGATGACATCTCCCCATCCTTTCCCTCAGCCTGTCCTGCAGGCCTTAAAATTAGCCTGCTGCACCCAGGTGGAGTGGAAGACCTTATCCAGTTGCCAGTGCTGAAGCAGCAGCAGTCCTGTTAGCTTTTGTACCTGGATTGTCTTTTGCTTCAGGTGATAAGATGATTCTGGCTGCCTCTGTCCACAAAAGGTAATAAAAACGACATCCCCAGGAAGGTTCTTTTGCATGTTTATTTAAGAACATTATGCCACCCTCCCCCTCGGTCCTGCGTATGGAACCATTCCTTCTGTTGCTGATGAGCTGCTCTTCTCTAAGCTTTGTGGCACAGTCCCAGGTAGGCAGAATGATTCCCCGACTCCACTAATTTGTTAATGCTGATGAAATGATTTGTTACATAACTGAGCAGATAAACAAATCTTCATTGCTCTGATGAGTCTCATCAGCTAGGTTCCTCTTGCAGCCATTTCTCTGTAGCCCTAAAGGATAGTCAGTTAGGCAACTGAGCCTGGGAGCTGCTTTCCTCCCACTTTTATTCCCCCCACCAAACTGTAAAGAAAGGTGCAGAAGACTGGGAGTACGTTAGCTGGCATGGTTGCAGCACTCAAAGTCTAGCATCGTTCGCACAACTAGAAGTCCTCAGTGGTTAAGACTTGTCCAAGAGCTTAATAGCTGTGTGACATTTGATGCCATATCTCTCAGAATCATGGGGTAAGCTCTTCCCCAAGGAAAGAAGACCTCTTTGTATATTACCTTTTTTGGCACATACAGTAGAGGCCAATGCAAAAATCAGATCCTTTGTTTTCGCCAGCGTGTTGGGTATAAATCATGCATGAAGAACAGCTCCACAGTACAGGGAAGTCGGGATTAACCATAGCTCCCTTTAGATGTATACAGGGGTGAGCAACAGGCTTAGGGTAACAAGATACTTCTGCACCTTGCTGAATCCTCCATGGATTGGATTATATTAGGACATACGGCTGTACCCTGCAATATCACTGGGTTCTGGGCCAAACTGCTGGCTGAAGGTTTTCCAGTTTGTGCTCTGGCTGGGGAGCCAATGCAGGGAAGATGATGGGGCAGGGGGAGAGAAGCTAAGCTGGGCAGCACCCACCTAGTGCTTAGAGGACTCAGCTGGGACTTAAAGTGTTGGCTGAATGGACCTGGCTTGGCTTTCTCCCATGCCTTCTCCACACTGGTTCTTGGCAGGACTCAGCTGGGTCCTGAAGTTCAGCTACTTGAGTGCATTTTTCCTTCCAAGCCTTGCCATATTGAGATTGGATTGAAGCTGGTTGTACTTGACACTTCAGGAGTCAGATGATTATCACTGAGTTCTCTTCTGAACAACCTCTCTCTCTCTCTCTCTCTCTCTGTGTGTGTGTGTGAGAGAGAAAGAGAGAGGAGAGGGAGGGGGGGAATGGTTGCAGAGATCCCTAGCTCCTGTCCAGTCTCCCTCCTTCTCCATCTTCTTTCTGATGTGGTAAGGCTTCAAAATGGGAGTGGGGTAGCCAAGATCCTCTGCAAGCTGGGATCTTTCTGGTAGATCAAATTAATCTAGGTGTTTCCTGTCCTCTCATGTATATTCATAAGGAACAGTGAACATTTTTGATGTATTTTTGAAGTTGCCCTAAGTTGCTTGGTAGCCTTTGCTCCTGCAGCTTGATGCAACACAACCAGAAGGGAGCTGTTGTGTTCATACCTGCTTGTAACCTTTCCACCAGCCTCTGCTTGGCCACTGTGGAAAATAATGCTAGTCTTGACAGGCCTTTTGCCAAAGCAGAGCTTCCCAGTGGTACAGTTTTGAAGGTATAGGGTCTGAGGCTGTTCCGTATGATGGTGAGGAAGGATAGTACTGATAGGTGGTTTCATAGCTGTGAAAAGGAGGGCAAAGTAACAGGAGCCTACATTGATGTGGCAATATAACCTGGTGATCAGCTGTACAGAGACAGGCCACTTCAAACTGACTGTGCAATGAAAGTAAGATGTAGCCTAGCAACTACTGAGCTCTCAGCTTTTCTTCTCAAAAATCTTTCTCTCTGCTATTCTCATGTTGCTTTCTAAATAATGGCTGGTGTACACAAGCCCCCTGCTTCCCCCACTTCTTTCTGCCTACCATGGCTCCTTTGTTCAGAGCAAAGACAGCGTCTGACTTGTTTGGTCTCAGCAGAACCTGCAAATTGTGATGGTGGCAGTAGCATGTGTGCACATACGTGACTGGAAATTCTGTCAGCGATGAGTGGGTCAAAAAAACTGGTGTTCCCAAAATGAGTGGAAATGCCCAACACAGAAATAATTATAATTATAAATTATAATTAAATTAAATAATTATAACTATAATAATTATCCTGGTGCTGTCTGATGTGGTCCTGAACACGTGTTTTTATAGTTTACAAGTTTAAAAGATGTTAGAAATGACTTAAACCATTTGGAGAGCTTGGTAAAGTTACTTTTTTTGGACTACTGCATCCCCCATCTCTCAATTACCATGGCCACTGGCCATGCTGATTAGAGGTTTCTGGGTGTTATAGTTCAATTTTCTAAAAACTTTTATATTGAAATGGGTACAAGCCAGGAATGTCCATTGATTCCATTGATATTCAACTTATGCTTGGAACTCTTAGCATCTGCTATTACACAAGACTTCAGGATCAATCGATTTCTTCATGTCATTTTAGAATTTAAATACATTCTTTTTGCAGATTATCTTTTGCTGTTCGTTGCAAAAACCCAGCAATTGATCCCTGTTTTGATGCAGTTGATTAATCATTTTGGTAAAATGTAATGGTATTCAGTTAATTGATATAAGTCAGAAAAACTGCCAGTGGTAGACAAGACAGACTCTAACACAGTGGTTCTTAACCTTCCTAATGCCGCGACCCTTTAATACAGTTCCTCATGTTGTGGTGACCCCCAACCATAAAATTATTTATTTATTATTTACAATGCCTCCCCCCCGGCAAAGGCCACCTCGCTGGCCAGGAACAGGGGGGTGGGTGGGCAGGGAGGGAAAGAGGAGCCATGCGTCTCCCCTGGGAAAAAACTCCGAGAACCCCCCCTGGGCTCTGCTTCGCTCTCATTTCTGCTGGGGGGGCAGTGTGGGAAAAGTTTCCAGAGTGTCAACCCTGGCTGGGGGTGGGGGGAGGAATCCCAGTGCCTTTGTCTTTTGCGCCGGGCGCAGCTCGCCTCCCTGGAAAAGCGCTGCCTTGCGGCCCCCTGGCCCTTCTGCAGCTGCCCCCTCCGTGGTGAGTGGGGCTGGGGCCATGGCAAGGAGGTGGCCTGCCCCCCCGTGCTGCCGCCCCCCCCGAGCCAGCCCGTCAGATGGGAGGTTCTCCTGGTAACGGAGAAGGGGAGCGATTTCAGTCCCTTCTGAACAGGGGGCAGGAGGACGTGAGCGTGTGGCTCATGCTTGTGCACCACCACTCCTGCTGTGGCGATGCTGTGGCTGCATGTGCTCCTGCCGAAGGGGGCAGGAGGACGCGAGTACGTGGCTTGTGCTTGCGCACGACCACTCCTCGGCCTTTTCCGCACGTTACCTTATTGCAGAGGTGAGGGGTGCAGTTCGCGCAAGCAGGTTCTTGCGCGAGGCGCTCTCTTCCTGGTCCTTTGTCCCGCAGCTGGCTTCCTGGTTGCATGACCGCCCCGCTCCTTCCTCCCCCAGCGCAGCCTACAGCTCCCAGGCTGCACTGCAGAAGGAAGGGGCGAGGCAGTTGCGCAACCAGGAATCCAGCTGCGAGACGAAGGAGCAGCGAAGAGAGCTCCTTGCACAAGAACTTGCTTGCGCGAACGGCACCCCCCACCTCCGCAATAAGGTAATGTGCGGAAAATGCCCAGGAGTGGTGGTGTGCAAGTGTGAGCCATGCACTTGCATCTTCCTGCCCCCTTTGGCAGGAGCGCGTGCGGTCACACGCGCTCCCTCCAAAGGGGGCAGGAGGACGCGGGCACATGGCTCGCGCTTGTGCACCACCACTGAGGAGAGAATGGAGCCTAAGACCGTTGGAAATACGTATTTTCCAATGGTCTTAGGCAACCCCTGTGAAAGGGTCGTTCGACCCCCAAAGGGGTCGCGACCCACAGGTTGAGAACCGCTGCTCTAACATATTTAAAGCATGGCAATTTCAGTGTGCCCAAATTCTATTGCTTATTTGGGTATAACTATCCCTAGGGACTTATCTTAGATGATTAATCTTAATAATAGTAAGCTACTAAAAGATATT
This sequence comes from Ctenosaura bakeri, assembly GCA_948474755.1. NCBI lineage: Eukaryota > Metazoa > Chordata > Lepidosauria > Squamata > Iguanidae > Ctenosaura > Ctenosaura bakeri. The sequence goes on from CAOLHI010001767.1 coordinate 105,246, forward strand.
GCACAAGATTTAGAGAGATGAGTGGGCTTAAAGCTGAGTCTGTGGGGTAAGGTAAATGCAATTAAACTGAATATTATACCCAGAATTGTTTATTTTATATGTGGAATTCCTCTACTTATGCCCTGCATGCATTTTCGAAACTTAATATATTGTTTAGGAGATTTGGGACTGGTCACATCTCTTCATAGAATTTCAATGAAAACGATGCAAATTTCACCACAGTTCAGGAAGGATATTGACAAGCTGGAACATGTCCAGAGGAGGGCAGCCAAAATGATAGAAGGCCTGGAAACCATGCCCTATGAGGAGTGGCTTAGGGACCTTGTTATGTTTAGCTTGGAGGAGAAAAGGTTAAGAGGCAATACAAAAGCCATGTTTAAATATTTGAAGGGGTGTCATATGGAGGATGGAGCAAGCCTATTTTCTGCTGCTCCAGAGACTAAGACATGGAGCAATGGATTCATACTTCAGGAGAAGATATGACATCTAAACATTAGGAAGAACTTCCTGATGGTAAGAGCAGTTTAACAGTGGAGCTCACTGCCCCAGACTGTGGTGGAGTCTTCTTTGGAGGTTTTTAAACAGAGGCTGAATGGTCATCTATCAGGAAAGCTTTGATGGTGTATTCCTGCAGGGCAAGGGGTTGGACTTGATGGCCCTTGTGGTTTCTTCCAACCCTATGATTCTATGATTCAGACAAAGGGGAAGGGTTCAGCCTTCCAGATATTTTTACATACCATTGGGCATCTTTGTTATCTTGTATTAATTTTTGGACATATCCATTTAAAATAAGTAATCCACCATGGTCAGCCTTGGAGTTTTCATTTCTAGCACCACTATTTAAATGGAGAGTGCCCGTTTCTCATGTTATTAAAAAAGGCGATGCTTTGCCAGCAATTCCAGCAGTTAGAACCGTGTGGCAAATATTGGCTCATCATTTGCAGTTTGACCCATATGCTCATGCCAAATTGGCTTCATAGTGGAATTCAGAGTTGAAAATTGGTAAGGAACCATTTTGTAGAAGATGTGGGATGATAATAAGGTTGTTACCTTAAATCAGATATTTGATGTTGATGATGAGTTTTTGCCTATCACTTAAATGGCAACGTCTACAACTGAAACATTTGTTGGAAACCAAATTTGACTCTGCAGCTTTATGTGCCTCTGAGGATCCCTTAATATTAAAGATGTTAATTGAGGCCAACCAAATATCCAAGCCAACAGCTCATATATATAAATTTCTGTTGTCTATAAATATATATGACATGCAAGGTTTACAACAAGAATGGAAAAGAGAATTGGAATACCCAATTCTGAGAACCGTAATCAATGACTATCAATTTTAACATCTTTAATTAATAAGGCTATAGATCTCCAACTACGTCTTATCCTGTATAAATTGCTCTTTCAGGTATATTGTTCACCACAATGTCTATTCAGGGAAGTGCTTTCTCAATCAGCAAATTGTTGGAGATGTAATACTGCTAATGCTTCTTTAACGTATTTTTTTTTTTTAGTTTTGTCCCATAGATGCTGCATCTTGGGAGGAAGTAACCACCTGAGTAAATTTGGTATTGGAAAGTTTGTTGATATTCAGGGAACATCATGTTCTTATCTTTCTGGTAATGAAGTATCCAATGTTTTAACAGTCAAAAGGGCATGAAAAATCCACTTCCATTGGTCATTTGTTATTAGGCCATTTCTGCACTACATTGTTATAATACTATTATTCCACTTTCAACATCCTATGGAATCCTGGGGTTTGCAGTTTAGGGAGCGGCATTTAGAATTCTCAGCCAGGGACCTCTTTGGCTTCAACCCCAGAATTCCACAGGATGTTGAAAGTGGAATGATAGCACTGTAACAGTGTAGTGCAGAAATGGCCTGTTTCTTGGAACTAATGGCCAATGGAAGTGGATTTTCCATGCTCTTTTGATCACTGAAACTTTGGCTACGTTGTAACCCAACAGATAATTTTCCTCTTCCTGTGATCCAGTGGATAGAAGATCTAACAAAACTTGCAGCATTTGAAGAATGATGCATAGATGAAATTTACGAATGGACTTCTATTTGGACAGCTTTTATAGAAACTTATGAATAACTAGCGTATATACTTGGAGTTGCCCAGGATTTTATTTTCTCACAGGTAGTACTTGTTAGAAAGATTTGAGATCCTGTGTCTCAAATTCCCCAAGCTGTCTTCTCCAGTACTTGTAACTTTTCCCCATATTCCCTAATACAATCTGTATTCAGAGTTATTAACATGCAAAGGTTAGGTTCCTGAGGGAATACACTATACTCCTCCTTGTTGCTAGGCGTCATCTCCAAAAAATGACACCTATCCTTGGTTGCTTTGCTGTTTGCAAAACACTCACTTTCCAAGAGGTACTGGAATTCTCAGAGCTTGGAAAAATTCCTTCTTGCTGGTTGGAAAACTCTGGGCACTGTAATGCCAAAAAAAGAAAGAAAAGCAATTCTTCCATGCCCTGATGTGTTGTGTTTTGCTACCTTCACTTGTCTTGTGTGTGTGAGTATGTGCCTTCGCCTTCAGGTTGCCTGTAGACATATGGTGACCTCATGAATTTCACAGGGTTTTCAGTCAGGAATACTCAGAGGTGGTTTTGTCTGTTCCTTCCTCTGAAATATAGCCTACAGCACCAGGTATTTGTTGGCAGTCTCATATCCAAGCCTTGCAGAACACTAATTCCCAATCACAATTAGTTTCCCTTTCCTCTGTAACACCTAGGCTATATTCCTTGTGCAACTGAGCACATCGGAGCAGTACAGAAAATTATACTGGGGAGCATTAACTCTTTGTTTGGTGGACCTGCCTGTACACCATCTCCCTCCCCACATCATTTATATACACCTTTCTGTGTTAATTACCGGCTGCCAGAATTCCCAGGGCAATACGGTTTGCTTTTATTGTCAGCTAATTAAATAACTGGAAGTACGAGGCCATTAGCACTTCATTAGCTTGAGTTAATCACATTATTTAGTGAGTCAGGGAGCAGGGACGACTGGGGGTACCATGGGATGCTAGAGTTTCCAGGTGAAAAAGAGACATCCATCAGACAAGAGTAAGAAAGGGGAGAAAAGGATTCTGCCTCACCCTTTTCAGGCTGAAGTTCTCCCTCCTCTCCATGTTTAGTGGTGCTACCAGGGTAGGACTGAGGCACAGCTCCAAAGCTTCATTCAGTAGAGTGAGCAGGGGTATCAGGGGCCATTTCCACACTAGACTGCTATAGTGCTATTATTCCACTTTCAGCATCCTGTAGAATTCTGGGGTTTGCAGCTTAGGGTGGGGCCTTTAGAATTCTCAGCCAGAGAGCTCTTGGGCCTGGCCTGCTTTTATATACCACTGTTTCAACAAATTTTAATATATTCTAGTAGACCAAACAGCCATGCTTTTGCCCTGTGAGGCTGTGGAATCTACCCACAGTTTGTGGAGATTTTCTTGTTTTTTGGGGAGGGAATGAGGGGGGGGAGGCAGAATGGCATTGACATGCAACTGCAATAGCACATAGGTCCAAGGACATAACAAGAGCCCTGCTGGAACAGAGCAAAGTCCTACTGAATCCAGGACAGTGTTCCTCACAGTGGCCAAGCAAAAGCCTTGGAAAAGCTCACAAACGTGCCATCCTCCCTCTCATTTTATCTAGCACCTCATATTCAGAGGCATTGTGCCTCTGATCTTGGAAGACATATATAATCCATTGTGAGTATCAGAGGCCATTTCCACACTGAATTGTTATACTGCTATTATCCCACTTTCAACAGCCTATGGAATCCTCTGGCCTCTGGCCCCTCCTGAAACTGGAAATCCCAGGATTCCATAGGCTGTTGAAAGTGGGATAATAGCACTATAACAGTCCAGTGCAGAAATGGCCAGACACTAACAGCATCTACCACAAAATTTGTCACACACTTCTCTTAAAACTGTCTAAGTTGAGAGCTAGGGTCAGGGCATGCCAGAACTGCTTTGGGAAATGGGACAGTGAGACATGCTTCTATCTGATCAGTAGGTTTCTGCTACCACCATTGCTTTACCTCTGACTTTGACCATGAGGGAAGCCAGAGCTCTAAGACTATGGTCTGCCTGGCATGGAAGGGCTACAATTTCTAGCAACAAAAGGTATATTGTTTTCATTGTCCCTTCGTAGACTGGAATGTACAAACTTTTCAACTTCAGAAGCTGTTGGCCCTCTCCTTATGATTCTGTTTCAGGGCATTATTTCCTCCCTGCTATCATCTGGATGGAGAGAGCAATCTGGCACATACACAGGTATGTGTGTGCATGCACACACACACACACACACACACACACACACACACACACATATATACATACAGAGTGGCAGAGGGGACCTGGGCATCTCTGGAGGCTGCACTTAAGACTGGCTATTCACCCTGGACTTCAGCAAATGAATAACTCCAGACCAACCTACATTGGTGCTGTAGGCTATATTTCAGAGGAAAGAACTGGCAAACCACCTCTGAACATTTTTTGCCTAACAAAATCTTAAGAAATTGATTGGTTCTACCATAAGTCAACAGGTAGCTTGAAAGCCCGCGCACACGCGCACACACACACACGCACAGAGACAGACAGACAGGCCCTGCAGAGAATGCCAGCATGATGTAGTGGCTTGAGTGTTGGACTAGGACACTGGAAACTAGGGTTTTAATCCCTGCTCAGCCATGGAAACCCACTGGGTGACTTTGGGCAATCTGAACAAATCTTGCCAGGAAAGCTCCATGATAGGTTTGCCTTATGGTCACCATAAGTTGGAAGCAACTTGAAGAACAAGAACAACAAGGTCCTGCAGAGAACTTAATGAAGATTCTCCAGGGAAGAGTCAATATGCAGTACTCCAAATGTCCCTACACTGAATTTTCCAATATCTCTAACCAGCTCCACCAATGATGGCATGTGATGGGAGTTGCAGTGCAACATCCAGTGATCTCAGTCCATTTTCATGGTGCTTAACCGAAGAGATAGACATCCCATGCAAACAAGTTGTAACCACTCCCATGACCAGCAGGTAGACAGGAGAACACTTTTCTCACCTTTTGGAGTTTAGAAGATGGGCTGCAAAGGTGTTAATTAAAAAGGAAATGGCACTGGATGGCTCTGCCACACTTCATACGTCGAAAGGCTTCTTGCTTAGTGGAACTGGAGAAGGTAGGAAAGACTGCATTTGGCCATGTATAAATCTGTGTCGGTTATTAGTACTCTCCTTTGTCCTGAATCTCTCAACATTCTGTTTCCTTTGAGGATCTTAGGTTCTAGTATTATGAGATAAGGAGAAGAGCTTCCCTCTGTCCACTTCGTCTACTCCAGAGGTGGTTGACTTTGCAGAGGGCAGGGTCTTTTCCTCCCATGCTCACCTGGTGGGTCACATTGGGACATTTATCCATGTCCAAAGAGATGCAGTAGACTTCTGTCTGCTATTTTGGCTGATTTTCAGCCCCCCCGGGGAGGTTTGGGGCAGTCTAGGAGGTTAGAGGAAGCAAACTGCCACATTTCCAAGCAGCTTTAGCAAAAAAAAAAAAAAAAAAAAAAGGGCCCCCAAAAATCACTGTTAAAATATAATTTGGGAAGGGGCCTAGGAGCTTTGAGGGCCTTCTGAAGCTTCACTTAGGGGTCCCAAGGGCTCATGCAGCCCATGGACTACCCTTTGGCCACCCCTTCTCTACACCATGCAGACTGACATGTTGTGTTTTATCATGTTCCCCTTCAGTTTCCCTTTCTCTTAATTGCCCGAAAAGCTGTGTCTCTTTTTCAGGAATGCCTCTTTACAGAAGGAGGTAGTTAAATGCTGCAGCAGTGCTCAGGGTGAATAAGTGACTGTAATGCTTATGTGTTGTATGAACCACTATAAAATGTGCATTTTCCTTGTGCCTATGTATGTATGTGACTGTTTTGTTGTTTAGAGTTGCATTCCATGACATTTAGAAGCCCACACAGAGTGGCAGAAAATTGTCAAAACAGAGGATTTAACAGCATTGATGCAGAAATGTTATATTCAAGCATCATGTCTGGCAAGAACAAAAGGCCCCCCCCCCCCCGATTCACAGAATGCATACAACAGGCCCTGATAATGCCATATTGGATATTTTCTGACATCCTCATGTTCATCACAGCATTGAAAACATCACATTGCTTTTTGGGGAAAATCAACTTCTGTTATCTAGCAAACCTTCTTGAATACTTTGCTGAGTCTACTGGAAAGGTCTTTCGCAGAAGGATGAGAATCTTTTACATGGCATGAAATTTGAACTGCAGTTTTTCTTCTGGAACTGCATTTTTTTTCCTGGAACAGAAATACACATTTTTTGTTCGGTGGCTTCATTTTAAAAAAAAAACTGCTATGAAGACCCTGAATAATATCTTTTATGATTTTAGACTGGTAAAAATAGCATTCAACACATTTCTTCTATATATGGTTCCTGGTAAGACTTTCAGTAAATATATACTTTCATGAAAAAGTACTCAGAATTCTAACACGCTTTAGATTTTCATTCTTATAAGGGACAAATTATTCAGTCTGTATCTCATTCTGAATTTATCAGTTCTTCTTCAGTGGATTTACTCACAATTTATTCCCAACCACATTTTGTTGAAAAATCATTTACCCTCCAATTAACTAGCCAGTTTTTCAGTCATTCTCACTCCCCATATGCAACTGACTGCAGTTTACTGTAAGTGAAAGTAAATGCCACTGTGTAGACACTTAACACTTTCTTGCTTGTCTGGAGAACCAAATATTAGTTGTGAAACACCAGTATCTAAAGTCCTTTGCCAGAATCCTATATTATCTTTTACTTAATGTAACTTATACTTAGGTAAGGCTGTTTCTACACTAGCCTGTTATAGTGCTATTATTCCACTTTCAGAATTTTCATTCCTGAGATTCAACTCTGACATTACACCTCCTTTTTAATACCCAGGAGACCTTGTCCTAGCCTGTTGCTCTATCTGCAAGGCAACAATGCCCCTTGGACACACCAACAAAGATGTGGGGGAACATTTTGACACCTAGAGTTTCCTGCTGTGCTTTGGTGCATTAATGACATGAAAGAGACTCTTCTGTCAGCCATTTGGATGTGACAGCACCAAAAGCTTCCCTTGGCTCTCTTTCTCTCCTTTCTAATCAACACAGGCATCCTGAGAAATAATAGGCTTGATTACAGAATGGGAGAAAAACATTGAGGTGTCTGCATTTGCTTGCAAGTAATAGAAACACTTTTGTCCCAATTTAGTAGAGATTGTAGTATCCTAGCTAGAGAGACAATACCAGAATATTTGGCTTGTTCATCTGTTTTCAGAAGCAACGGTGGTCTGAGGCTTTCTGTCAAGAAACTTAAGCTTTGCTTGTCACAAGGTGAAGATAAGTTCATTTCCTCCTGTGCCCTTGGTTTTTCCGTTCATTAAAGAACATTCCAGCCATTTTTCACTGTCAAATCCACAAATGTTAACCCATTGCTTGAGTTTCATTGTCCTGGAAGCTAGGAATCATTCTGTATACTGTCCAGGAGAGCCCAGTTTCATTGATAGCAAAATCAATGTCCTCACTCCACACACACACCAAGCCATTGTAGCCGTGCATTTTCAACAGGAAAGTCTCACACCTGTCAGGGCCGAAGTAGATCATATGTTAAGCATGTGGATACAATTACTATGTCTATTTTTTAAATTTTAAGATAACAGTCATGGAGGGATAAGGACCAGGACTGTGGCATGCTGGGAGGGAGGGCTGAGTCCTGTTGAAAATCCACACCTTGGAATGATATTGTAAAAAGCTAACATGTTACCATTAATTTTACTTCAGTTAGTTTCTTTTAAAGTAACATTACTCATTATGTTACATGTAACATGCTGGCGCTACAGTACCGCTGAGGTGTTGTTAGCTTTTATGTTATTATTTTAAAAAACTCTTCAAAACAGAATAATTACCAAAAGTGTCCAAGATCCCTCAAAATAACTGCAAAATTGCCAACATGTTGAAACATTACAAGTAAACTTTATTCGCTGTTCAATACACCATGAAGTTAACAATGCTTGCAGGTCATGGTGTTTCATAATATTCTGGCCCTTTTTGTACACCAGTCCTGTTGCAAAATGGCCTCGGGAGTGTCACGCGATTGTGAGGGCCATTCCACATGACGTCCTCACAATTGCGTGATGCTCCTGAGGCCATTAGGTGGCGATGACGCATTACATCATTTTTGGCTCGTTGCCAAAAGTAATGCGTGATTGTGCGTTCCTCCTGTGCCCCACACGCACTTACCTTGTGTGCAGAGGCTCCGGATGCGCAGCCATTATGCTTCCTCCCCCAGCACAGCCTGGGAGAGTACCCGGCTGTGCTGTGGAAGGAAGGGGCGGAGCGCTCACGCTTCCTTCTGCCCAGCACAGAGTTGATGCGGAGAGGAAGCAGAGGGGACGTGAGTGCCTCGCAGACGAGGCTTTTCGTGCAATCCCTGCACGATGCCAGCGGCACCAGGTAAGGTGTGAAAAGGACTTAAGTCTCATTATGGAAAATGTCATAACTTTTAATGCATCACTTCCAAGCTGTGCGAGCCCTCTTACCTCGAGCTGCTGTTCCTCCAGGGAAGGAAACTTATTTCTCTGTGATCCTGAAAAAAATCTTAAAAATCTAAAGCAGGAAAGGAAAGTGAGTGGCCCACTAGATGGTGTTGAACTGCAACTTCCATGATTCCATTTTTGTCTGTTTCTTAGTCTCCATATATTCAGTAATGTCACCTCTATATGATGTGCCATTTTCATAGAATCATGGAATCGGAAGAGACCCCAGGGCCCATCGAATCCCAACCCCCTGCTCTGCAGGAACACCCATCAAAGCACTCCCAACAGATGGCCGTCCAACCTCTGCTTAAATACCTCCAAAGAGGGAGATCCAAGGCAGCCTATTCCACTGCTGGACAGCTCTGACTGTCAGGAAGTTCTTCCTGAGGTTCAAGTGGAATCTCCTTTCCTGCAGTTTGAATCCATTGCTCCTTGGCCTAGTCTCTGGAGTAACAGAAAACAAGCCAGCTCCCTCCTCGACATATCCCTTCAAATATTTGAACATCGCTATCATGTCCCCTCTTAACCTTCTCTTCTGCAGACTAAACCTACCCAGCTCCCTAAGCGGTTCCTCATACGGCATGGCTTCCAGACCCTTGACCATTTTGGTCGCCCTCCTCTGGACACGTTCCAGCTTGTCGATATCCTTCTTGAATTGAGGTGCCCAGAATGGGACACAGTATTCCAAATTTTGCCAAGATATCTTGGAAAAAGTAGTTCTCTCTCTGTTGGGGGTGTGTTCATACCACTTTGTTAAAACCATAACTCCCAGAATCATTTGATATAAAATAGATGAATACTTACATCAGGAGTAGGAATTGTGGAGCCCATCAGTTGCTGTTGGATTGCAGTTCCCAGCAGCCCTAATCAGCATAGCTAGTGGGTAAGGAATGATGGCAGTTGCACTTCAACATCATCCCATCCTGATTTATGGAAACAAATTTGTGGGCATAAATCCCATCCTGATTTATGGAAATCCATCGTTACATTAGGCAATCACACCCCTTTTAAGAGCTCTGGACAAGTGTGTATAGCATTCCTCTCCCATTTCCTCCTCACAGTGTCCTTCTGAGATAGGTTAGACTAAAAGATTTTGACTTATGTAAAATCTCCTACTGAGCTTCATAATAAATTGCAGACCTGAGCTCTGTTTTCCCCAGTCTTAAGTCCAGCCTCTGTCCACAGTATCATGCTAGTTTCTTTGATGCATCTGCATGTGAAGGTACCTCATAAAGTGTTTAGTATCATCAATTTCTTCCTTTCCGGTCCACCTGAATGCTATTTTGGAGGTAGAAGAGTTGGGAGTGAAGAACAGTGTTTCTTTTCCCATCTCTCTAAGCAAAGTTTGTACTAATTACCTTGGTTTGTACTAATTATTTCCCTTAGCCCTCTCCCCTAAATCTAATCAAGTTTGCAGCAAGAAGGCATCTGCCAAGTGGCTGAGGGGTGGTTTGGTTGTAGTACAAAGATGGTGTGACGTTCACGTTTGTGGACAGTAGAAATTCTGAGAAGAACATCTAAAACAGTTGCTGGGAAAATATGACTGGGCAGCAGACATATGAGGCTGGATGGTTTCTTTTCAAAGTAGCTTCAGTAATAATAATCAAGCTCAGAATGGGACCACATGAAATGTAGGAGGAGGAAAGTAAAAGGAGAAACCTTAATAGCTATAGATACTTCACAGAACTGAAGGTCTTTGTTCTAAATCTGTTTGATTTAGACTGTTAGTGAAGACGAGGATGAATATGCTTGTTTTGAGAAAGTAGTTGCCTTCCAAAGAAGACCTCATACCAGTCTCCCCTGCCAGCATAACCTGAGCTTCTTTGACCTGAAATGATGGACTTCTAGATACTTCTTTAAGTGCATGACTGATATCCTGGTTTTATCCCTGAACAAGGACTGGGATGTATCAACATATCCAGAAGTGTTGGAGATCCCCACAACATAACCTTAGTCCACAACATTGAGGTTACCCTTGACTCCAGTCTCTATTTGCCTATGAAGCTGACTGAGTGACTCTAAGTCACCATCTCTTAGGCTCTGTCTGCACAATGTGACTGTCCTGCTTCTGCCACAGGATGGCAGTGGTCAGCAGGTCATGCTTCTGCACGACGTTGTCTCCGTCCCGCTGCCATCTTGTCGTGAAGTGTCGTACTCACGCAGCAAAATCCATTTTGCTCTGCCAATTATGCAGTACTCCCGTACTTACCATTGTGCAGAAGCCACAGAAGCGCAACTGCAAACCTTCCCTCCTCAGCGCAGCAATGGCAAGTGTCCAGCTGCACTGCAGAAGGAAGAGGCGGAGCAATCACACTTCCTTCCACAGGGAGCGAGCAGGTGTGGAGGGGAGAGTAGCTGACACTCTCCCTTCCCGACCTGAAATGCAGCGCGATGACATGGAAGAGTGTTGTCATGCAGAGATGGCTTTAGTCTAACTTACCTTGTAGGGTTGCCATGAGGATAAAACAGGGAGAAGCACTATGAATGCCACCTAGAACTCTTTGGAGGAAAAGTACAATATGAATATACCAAGCAGAGAAATAAGTAGAATTAGTGCTCTCTCCCATTATGCAGAAAGAGGTAGCTACCTCAGGTGGGAAATACCAGAGGGCAGGAAGTAGCACCAAGGCATTGATATACAGAGCTGTGGATGCCATACCCTGTCTAACCTAATCTATTGCCCTTAGGTGTAGTGAGGGACATGATTCATCAACTAGACTGATAATGTTTCACATGTGGTATTTGGTGTGTGTGTATCTGTGTGTGTATGTGCACTGGTGCACATGCCATTTTGTTCTTTACTTCTACTATTAAAATGCCTTGGGTTGGCTCTGTGTTCTCATTATTTTCTCCTCTCAGTATAAAATATTTATAATGAAGATATGAGTGATCTGATTACAGGTGTGTGCAAATGATTTGTCTTTATTTATTATTTTGGTGATGATGATAAATGATCTATGATAAAATCAATCTTAGGGTGGCTTACAAATAAAAATATCAATCATACCAATTTTTTTTTAAAAAAAAATACTGATAATTAAAGCAAATAGATCAGTAGTGGTAAAACAGCATTTGTAAGAATCATGTCAACAATTGCAGACTTAAAAGTGTCCCTGAGGCCTCTGGTTAAAATGCCTACTGGGTTAGAGCAGTCTTAAGAGTTGATTAAAAGTAAGTAAAGTGTTACCCCATTGGCATATTTTATGCCAATTAAACATATCTGCCAATTAATATATTTTGCCAATTAAATCATATCAAAGAACAGGGGTGTACGGTATAGTAACAAAAGAGGGAATCTTTCTTGGGAGCAGTGCTTGATTTAAGCTGGATTTAAGTGAACTGTAGCATAAAGCTCAGGTTATGAGAAGTCTCTCTGCCACTTTCCACACTAGACCGTTATAGTGCTATTATTCCGCTTTCAACATCCTATAGAATCCTGGGGTTTGTAGTTTAGGGAGTAGATGGCTTCTCTCTCTCTTTTTAAAAAACTGTTAAAATAATACACATTTTTAAAATCTCAAGAGTCTCCTGAATTTAACATAAGTAAAGTGCTTGTCTTGTCTTAATTTGACTTTGTTTACAAATAGAGTAGCCACTTGTCCTTGTTGGTAGAGGGTTGTTCTGTATTTGAACAATTGCCAGAGGGCACTTTTTTTTTGAGTGTGCCTTCTGTCTGAAGGACTGCTGAATCCATGAATGATTTAAAGACAAAGCACCTCAAGGAGGCAGATCAGCTACCCTGAAATTACCCATGCACAGTTAGCAAATGGGCAATTTATTCACCAATTACACATGAGTATACTGGTCTATGACCACAGTAAGATATTGGTCTGTCTGTCTATCCATCCATTTATCTATCTACCTAGCTAGCTGTCTATCTATTTATCTGGGTATACATGTGGTCAGGTTTCAGGTTTTCCCACTAGGGTGAGTTGCAGTGTGTTTCTGCTTAAATGATTTGTTCTTAAAAAATCATTTCTAATTTTGCCTATGAAGACTGGCATATATAGTTTTATGTAAATTTTATTCCCTTTTTTGGTGATGTGTAAGTGACTACCTTCCATAGGAGAGATTGTTCCATTTGTCGAGAGCCACAATGGAAAATGCCCGAGTGTTGGTGAAGAAACAGTGTGGCAAACCTTGGACACTGAGACATCTGTCATTTCAAGCTGTATTGTTACCCCAAAACGTGGGTGATTCAGGGGTCCATCCGCAATGCAAGTACTTCCACATGACAGAGGGGAATCAATTAGCTCAAAAATAGGAGGCCTGTGAGAGGGGGGTAACTTAACGAGATCTACCACCTATGTTTATGGGGTCCTTGCTGGTAAGAACCAGCCAGAGATTCCAAATGTAAAATAAATGTATTTTTATTGAAAGAAATTCACACAAGCATACAAAAGATCCAAACACTCACACACTCATACAAGGACTAGCCAAAGATAAAGGGAGAAAAATGGGGTTAGAGGAGTTTCAGGGTTGAGGAGATATTTACCGGTCCAGACAGCAGTGAGGAAATCAGTGACATGGCTTATGTAAGGAAGTAAGGACAGTTCTCATTCAGGAATCAAATGGACAGCGTGATGTTCAGGAAGTTGAGAGACTGCTCTCAACTGCTCAAAATTGGGGATTCTTATACCCCACCAAAATCCTGTGGGTATGGGTGTGAATCACTCTCCTAGCCAAGCGGACAATGGGAGTTGCAACACAAACAATGAAGTGGTTTTAGTGTTTAGGTGACTAAGGGTATTGAATGTCATAATGGCCCAGCATTATGGAGAGGTTGGGAGGGCAAAAGGAAACATCCAGCTGTGTGGGATCAGGGCTAAGACAATAACAATATAGTGGGGATTTCCCCTTTCTATTCTGAGATGTCTGACCCTTTAGCATAAGCCTGTTGTTTCAAGAGTGGCCACATTATTAGCCTGACAGTGACTTCGGTGTTTGCCTAGGACGTGGTTGTGGTTGGCCTGACTTGCTGTCTCACATTTACAGTCAGTAATCTGCCTCTTCCAGTTTGACTTTCCAGTCACCTCAGGTATTATTTATGTTAACACCAATTAATATAGTGCCAGTTAAATAATATTGCCAATTAAACCATGCCAATCTTGGATGGTGTGTGGGGCCATAACAGTATTTATTTACTTATTAAAATATTTACAGACTGCCTTTTAGCTCTATTAGATCCCCATAGTGGTATGAAAGATTAAACATTAAAAAACGCTAGAAACATTTAAAAACCATGTGGAACAAAAGCCAGTTCTGGGACCTTGAAATGAGCCTTAAGACCAGAAGAGTTACAAACTCAAAACGTCCACCTGGTTTTCAAACTAAGCATAAGTCTTCATCTTATCTCAGAACTTTAACTTGACGCACTAGCTTTTCTGGATTTTCAAACACTGTAGAAGCAGTGGCAGGTTCAGTGCCTTACACAGAGGTACACTAGCATGTTTCCAATGGGCATATTAATTTAATAACAGCTGGATGCAAACATTCTTGGCATTCAGCTCTCTGAAAATTATATGGCATATAATATTTCCCGGCTGAGCCTGGATAAGTTAGTTTGTTGGGTTTTGTCTCCAAAATTCCCCCATGCTGGCTTCAATGTTTTGGGAGATAGAATTGAACAAAGTATTTTTTTTTCCGTTATGAGATATAAGAAATAGCATTCTACCATTCCACAAAGAAGGGACATTTCTGCTCCAGTGTCTTGAAGAAGTGAGGCAATATCTGGGTGAGGCCGGCCTTTAAAAAATGCATATTCGGTCTGGGTAATACAGATGCTTTCACAGATGTGCACTTTGACCTATGCATTTTCTCCATAAGTAGGCTGCCTCTTGAGGTGTGCAGAGGGTACGGTGTCATGCACTGTCTGTGATAGATATGTATACAATTTGTCTAGCAGCCATAAATGCCACATTAAGCTACAGGTCAGAGAAAACATTGGTTTTTAAATAGCAAACGACAACCCGGGAGAGAGGGAGTGGTTGGAAAGAAAGAGACTGCCTTCCCCCTCAGTGAGCATGAAAGCACCTGAAGACTGCTGAATCCCAGCAGTTCTGTTAGAGATAGGTTTTGCATGCATACTCTTTCAGAATGAGATGTAGTTCTGAACCAGTTGTACTGTGTGCCTGAAAGTTGTTTCTGACCTACATCGACCCTAAGGTAAGCCACAGGATTTTCTTGGCAAGATTTGCTCAGTCAGGGGGTTGCCTTTGCCTTCCTCTGAGGCTGAGAGAGTATGACTTGCGCGAAATCACTCAATGGGTCTCCATGAGCAAGCAGAGATTTGAATCCTGGTTTCCAGAATCATATTCCAATATTCAAATCATTACCCCACATTGGTTCTACACCAGGCATTAGTTTTATTCTACACAGAGCTTAGTGACCTTGGTGACTAGGGAATTCTGGCAGCTGCAGTCTAAAAAAGGGCAACATTTCCAAATTCTAGTACAAACACAAAAACACATCTTTTTCCAGTTTCCTGTGTAATTTTATCTTTGTGTTTGGCTTCTTGGTGAGACTAGCAACTAGAATGTATATGGCCTAAGTATTCTAATATCATCCAGTAATTAACTGATTCCACATCTTCTCAAATTGGGTTATGAGAAGGGATGGATAGATTTGGGAACTCCACTGGGGATTTTCCCAGGCTATCTTCAGCTTGCCTTGCATACAAGATAAGGTGCAGCAGGATTGACCCAAGAGCAAATGATGCTGTACTCTGTCCACCAAAGTCTAAGCTTATAGTACCCAAGTCAGACAAATTATTTTGGAACATGAGACAGCAAATCTTTCTCCATCCTTGGTAGTAAAAATACAATAACAATATCCTTAATTATCATTTCACATCACCCAAGCCCTACTACTGCTGCTGGAGGCAGGTAATTCATTCTGGCTAATAGTAGATGTAGGCAGATAGTGGTTGTCGGGGTGGTGGGGTTTAAATGACAGGTGCTCCATCCTGGCTTTATTTTTTTTATGTGGACAGTCTGTATATAAAGAGTGAGCAACTATAAGGGGTTGGGGGCCAATCCTAGCCACAGTCCCTTCAAATTTATGAAATTATTTTTGGCCCTTATATCCCCTTCTACACATTTTTTTTTGTCCCTCTCTGGACTGTTTTAGGCCCAGGAGAAGCCTTTTCCCAACAAGAAGTGACCTAGAAGTTGTTGTTGGTCTCTCCAATAATGTTTTGTCTCAGTTTCTCCCTAGAGAGTCTTTCTAGTCTTAGTAGGAGGAGCTCCTTGTGATGGAATGGCTTGAATTCTATTAACCAGAGTAGGACCATTGAATCAGTAGGACTGACTCACCATTCAGCAGTTAATTCAATGCATCTACTCTAGTTGGGACTCCTATTGGGAGACTTATACTCCAAGTCTCTAAGCAAGGGCTGGAAATCATGGTGTCTACCAGATTTTGTAGAACTGTAGTTTTCAGAATTCCTCAGCCTTGACTGTGCTGGCTAGGGCTGATGGGAATTGCAGTCTGACAACATCTGGAGAGTTGCATGGTTCCCATGTCTGCTCTAAATGTCATGGGTTAATCATTGTTTCATGCAAGTACAGACATTACATTGGACTTCTATAATTGGAATGCCTGGCGCCTTTGGATGGAGGTAATGCTATTGGGGAAGCTTAGCAAAATTTGAAAAAGGGACAAACAGTTTCTTCAGTTGCCTCTCACTCCAAGCTTTTCTCATTGATCCATATGAAACCATTCATCTGTGCCATGGTCATGAGCCAAACTGGGGGTATGATTATGCTTCTGGAAGAAGGAAATTATGTGAGTTCCAATCATGTACCCTCAATGTAGCACATAGCATTGTAGGATTGGAAGGGACCATCCATTTAGTCTAACCCCGTGCAATGAACGAATACACAACTGTAGCACTCCTGGAAGCTGGCCATCCAACCTCTGTTTAATGGCCTCCAAAGAAGGAGTCCATTTCCACACTACATTGTTATGGTGCTGTTATTCCACTTTCAACATCCTGTGGAATCCTAGGGTTTACAGTATAGGGAGGGGCATTTAGAATTCTCAGCCAGAGAGCTCTTTGGCCTCAGTAAACTACAAACCCCAGAATTCCACAGGATGTTGAAACTGGAATAATAGCACTGTAACAGTGTAGTGTGGAAATGGCCGGAGAGCCTACTTCTCTCCAAGGCAGTCTATTCGTTTGCCAAATAACTGTTACTATCAAGAAGCTCTTCCCAACATTGTTGGAATGCCTTTTCTTGTAACTGAAGTCCATTGGTTTATGTCCTAGTTTCTGGAGCAGGAGAAAACAAGCTTGCTCCATCTTCTACATGACATCTCTTCAGGTATTTAAAGATGGGTATCATGTCACCTCCTAGGCCCTTTTCACATGGCATTTGCCATGCGAAAGGGCACCTGGAGCGTCGCGCGATTGCGAGGAGTGATCTGTACGACGCACTCACAATTGCATGACGCTCGCGCTTTTTTTTCATTTTCGGCTTTCAGCCAAAAATGGTGCATGATCTGGCATTGTTCCAGGGCCCCAAGCACACTTGCCATATTTGCGGAGCCTCCAGAGCTGCAGTGGTCATGCTTCCTGCCCCACCGCAGCCTGGGAAAGTCCCAGGCTGCACTGCAGAAGGAAGAGACGGGGCTCTTGCGCTACCTGCTCGGGAGCAGGCAGCTCGTGCGGAGCTAAAGCAGCGGGTACGTACATCAGGAAATCGCTTCTGAAAGTTTGGGAAGATTACAAGTCTAGAAACATTAGGTAGCTGCCCACCTGGGTCTCCCCTCAAGAAGCTTTCTTTGGTAGATGGACCGAATCTGAAAAATGGCTTCGATATGAGGACATAATTGAGAGGGCAAAATCAAATAGTCTTCAGCTTAAATCAAGAGACAAGTTGGAGCAAGAAGGAACAGTTCTAAACTGGTTTCCTTACAGGCAGTTAACTGAAAGGTTTCAGATGGATTTAAAGACATATGGAATTGAAATAAAGGAGAAGGCTGGAGTGATAAAACGACTTTTTGAAAACCCTCCTCATTTACTAGCCCAAATCACTCAGGAAATATTGCACCAGGAGAAGTATGAAGAAACTGTTAAAGCAGTAATGATCTCGTGGGCACAGAATATTGGTCATACAATTCAACTGGACTCTTGGGAGCAGAGTTGGAAAAAGACAAACAAATTTACGGTTGCCCAGAATCTAAAAGAGAACTATTATAAAATGTTTTATAGATGGTATTTGACACCAGATAAATTACAAAAGATTTACAATTCAGGTACCGGGCTTTGTTGGAAATGTTTAAAAGAGGTGGGTACGATATATCATATGTGGTGGACATGCCCAAAGTTCAAGAAATATTGGACTGAGATACATAACAGGATTTGCGAAATAATGAAGCTACAATTTCCTATGACTCCTGAATTGTATTTGTTAAATATGACGGATTTAGTAGACGGTATGAATATAAAGAAATATTGGAGAATATTATTATATATGATAACAACTGCACGTATTGAATACGCTAAGGTATGGAAAACACAGCAAATACCTACAATAGAACAATGGTGGGGCACCTTGATTGAAAATAAAAACGCTGACATAGTCTCTCAAAGACTGAAAGGGAAATCAGATGATGAAATTCAGAAAGAATGGCAAATTGTAGGTGATTGCTGGGTGACCTTTGATAGAAGTCTATAATTCATGGTAATATGTGGAAAAATTTCATTGTGATGATTACGGCAGATATCATGAAGCAGGAATATGGTAATGGAAATGCTATGTACTAAAGTGTAAAATGGCTGAAAAATGCAGTACAATGATATAACAATGTTAAGAGATTTTGGAAATGAAGTCTAGATCAGTTTGGAAGATTCAAGAAATAATTCATGTGAAATAGCAATAATAAATTGTTGTTTTAATTGTGAAACTTTAATAAAATGATATTATAAGCAGCGGGAACGTGAGAGCCTCTCGCTGGAGGCTGCTTGTGCGATCCCTGCACCCCAGCACCGAAAAAAGGTAAGGTGCAGAAAGGACCTTAGTGATCTCCAAGTTAGATATAGCTGTCTAAACCATTTGTCATGTACTTAGACCCTTAAAGAATTAAGTTTTGCTGTCTTGCCAGAATCAGGTATCTCTAAAACAAGGAGTTGCTTCTTGGCTGCTCATGTTGCAAGGCTTGGTTTAAAGCTAGTTATGCACACTGGTTTGATGTTACATGAAAGACATACTGAATTCTAAACTAGATGCTTTTAAAAACTCTTGACTTTCCTCTTTTTGTCTTTATGAGGCCAATCCTATTTATTAAAAAGTTTGCCTGAGCTGAGTCTTCCTATCTGTGTTTAGAATATCTGACACTAGAGTATGTTTCCCCCCTCAGTGGAAATCCCCAACTCTTCATCCTTTTTAGCATAATGTCAGTTCTGAATTCAGCAACAGAATTTGAATTTTACTGCCCTCTGCCTGGCTCCTTGTGAACCTACTTAGAGATCCCTCAGTCTGTAGTGTGCCCTGAAGCATTGACACTACATTTCACATGTTTGTTTATTTGTTTTAAATTCTGCCTCTCTCCTGACATGGGACCCAAAGTGACTTGCAACAAGGCTAAAACAAGTTAAAGCTAAAAACCTAGTTATAGAAAAGTTGAAACACAATTAAGTGAACCAGTAACCAGTGAAGTGGTTTCAACAAGGGAATTGTATATTAAAATGCTACTAATTTTAATAAGTGTAAAACCAGTTCAAACACATAACATTAAAGATAAAAACACAGCACATGCACATTCTTCAAAATATTCCTTGCCACCACTTAATCATCAAATAGTTGTTTTTTAAAAAAAGTCCTTTCCAGAGAAAGGACAACAGAGAGGAGGCCAACTGAGCCTTCTGTGGAAAGGAATTCCAAAGCCTAGGAGCAGCTACTGAGAAGGCCCTCTGCTGTGTCCACACCAGATGGGCCTGCAGTGGTGGTATGACTGAGAGAAGGCCCTCTCTCTAGGATCTTAAGACTCAGGTTGGTTTATGTTGGAAGATACTGGCCATTTATGACATGGTAGTACCAGGTTAGGGACCTGATGGCAGTGGTCTGCAGGTCGTTTCTTTGCACAATGTTGTTGCAGTCCTGCTGCCATCCCACCCTCACCCGTTACAATCGCAGGATATTCACTTAACGGAATAAATCAGTTATATATTTGTATATATATTTGTATATTTCCGTTAAGTGCCTGCAACTGAGTAACACTTCCTGGCCATGTGGAAGAGCAGGAAGCATGATGGAGGTGCTTCCTTCCCCAACACAGCATGGGAAAGAGCCTGGCTGCCTTGCAGAAGGCAGTGTGTGTTGCTGACCAGGGACAGAGGGGAGTGTTCCCTTTTCGCTCCCTTCCTGGCAAAGGCTCTGCTGGGATCACAATGGGAGGGCAACGGAATCAGGTAAGGTGCAGAAATGGCCACAGTCTTTTAGAGTCTGGACGTAAGCCATACGAAGCTTTATAGGTTATACTTAGCACTTTGAATTGTACCTGGAAATGAACCAGTAACCAGTGAACCTGTTTCAACAAGGGAATTGTATGTTTCGTTTAACTCCCACCCACATTCTGGTTGCAACATCTTGGACCCACTGAAGTTTCCAAAGGCAGCCCAGTGTAGAGTACTTTACCATAATCCAAATGGGATATAATCAAGGCATGCATCATCTTCTGCCTCCTTTCCCACTTGCCCCATGGAGATTGCAAGCTTTGAATGAATTTCATCTGATTCTTTTGATGCAAATCAGAACATGATTCTTATGAAATGTTCCTTCTAACATTCCAGGGATACAATTTTGATGCTTTAACATTATGGATAGCTTTTTATGGCATTAGTAATGATCTCCCAGTTTGCCACCAGGGCATGGGTACATCTTTGTGGGACAGATTTGTGTGTTCTGGCTGTTCTTAATTAGTAGGCTAATATAAATATAAGGTGAGCATCATACTGTCTGTTCAGATTAAATTGAGGTTGGGTGGTCATCTTTAAGTCTCGAAAAATTAATTTTTGGACTACAACCCATAGAAACCTCCAGGGGATTCTGGAAGCTGTAGTCCAAAAAGTATTGTCTCCAACCTCTGCATAATGTCCAGTGCTTTCTGTGGGCTCAGATATTGTTCATTCTGCAGTGGGAATGTAGACTCTTGTTTGTTCATTATCTGCACTGCATATGACTACCTCTGTGGAGGGGAGGGTAACCTGCAGCCAATTTGCAACTCTAAAATTCAAAATTCACCCACTCTGCTCCCCTGTCTCTCAGGTTCCTACTGGGTGAGGTGGAATAAGCAGGTAATTCACGCAGATGTAACATTTGGGAGTAATTATAGCTATATTTCTCTGCTTCTGCAGGAACCATTAATGCATCTCACCCAAGCACAAGAGAAGGCAAGGCAAACGAGCCTCTAATTAGACTCCTGAGGCCTCCAGGCGTTGCTGTGGCTTCCTGCTTACTGGTTATTAACATGCTTATTTATGTGCTGATTTATGGAGCCAAGGGAAGGAGGCCTGGCATGAGTGTGTATAGTCAGGCTGTCCTGCTGCGAGCTCAGCAGCCAACTGTTGGGGTCTAAGAGGGGCTGGGACTCCCCATTTGTGGTCAGAATGGACTTGGAGACCCCAGCTCAGCAGGATTTTACCTTGCAGCACAGAATTCCGCACAGAGAGAATCTGTTAAATTGATAGATGATTGTGTGTGTTTCAAAATGTTGGTGAGGGAGGAGGACTCTCCTTCTACTGGATTATGAAATGCAAAAGTGTTCCTTTGAAACACTGACTCTGTCTTTTTGTTTTCTTACTTTCAAAGCCATTTTTTATATGTGAAGGATCAGCTTCTTTTGTTGAACTTGAAGGAACATAACTGGTCTGTAGAGGCTTCCCAAAATGCTTGGTATCTAATTTTACAAGTAGTTTTGTACTTGGAGATGGCGGCTGGCTGTCCAAAGGTCTGCCAGTCATAAGAGACATGGAGTGGGTTGGACTGTATTCACAGCCCTTTTTTACCAGGCTGCCAGAATCACCAAGGGAGAGCTTAGTGGTGACATGATGGCTCTCCATCAGATCCATAGCTTGGCACTCTATTTTGTTTTGGACTATTTGTTCAACTCCCATATAATTCCTTTAGTAGATAATGGCAGTATTTGTTGCATTATGTGGATGCATAATGGACTCCTTGCTCCACAAATTTCTCACAGCTCTTGTGTGTGTGTGTGTGTGAGAAAGCAAACTGTTACAACCCTGTTGTTATGGCTAGCCAGTTCCATGGGAAACTTTTCCTCAGCGTTATCAGCTTGTCCGGAACTGGCACACAGCTGCGCCATCATATGTGTTTTTGCTACATGACATGTTATGGCTGTGAACTTGTTATTCACGCTTGTTGTCATGAGTTGAAGGTGCCTACAGCATGTTTACTGCATATCATATAAACCCCATGCCTTGTGTAAAAGTCTCTCTGTTCTTTTCTCTTTGCACTCTGTTGCTGATCTGCCATGATGTTTGGCAGAATAGATTTTGCTTCTGTAACTTAGACTGTTTTGAAATTCTTTTTTACTAATAAACGTAGTTAATCTGCTAGTATGACCTCAGCAGTGTTTTGTTACTTGCTACGTGCAGCAGGCATGAAGTCTAAAGGAGCAGGAGTTTTTATTTCTTTTATCAGCAGGAGTTTCTAGACCCCTGTTTTGCAACATGGTAGCAGAGGATGGTTGCGAGCCATCGACCTTGTTTTGAGTCCTGCTTTAAGTTATGCCTGCTGAGGAGTGTTTTTTAATAAGTTTTTAGCTGGTTCTACCATGGCTCAACCAGTGCCTGGGGGTTTGCCCCTTGTGAAGCTCAACGGGTCAAACTACCTTGCATGGTCAGCGAGAATGGAAAAATATCTGCAGGCCGAGGGTCTGTGGGGAGCGTTTACTGATCCTGTTTCATTGCAAGGTACAGCAACTCAGATTGAGGCTGCAACTAGACGAGCCATGTCTATGCTCTTCCTGGCTGTGGAAGATGACCAGCTCACGCACATCAGGGACCTTAATACTCCACGTCAAGGATGGGTCAAACTACGAGATATACATCTCAGTGAAACTGGAGCAGCAAAGTATGCTTTGTCTCATAGACTTTACAATACCAAATGGACCCCAGGCACCTCGATGAGGGAGCATTTGACAGTTTTTTCAGAGCTGTTTTCATCACTCCGAGAGAGAGGCAAAGTTTTGCCTGAGAGTGACAGGGTATTCTGTATTTTGAATTCCCTTGATGCTTCCTGGGAACTAGTCGTTTCTTCACTCCAGTCCGTGCCAGAAAGGGATTTGACTGTCTCCATGGTTTCTGCCCGGCTGATGGAGGAAGAAGACAAGCGAGCCAGGAATGCGGCACCTCCCACACAGGCTTCAGCGGCAGAAGTCTGCTCCGGTAAGAAAAAGTCTTCAGCTGCTGATCGCAGTGAGGAGGGGCTGGTGCATGCCCATGCTGTCCGGAGATGTTTTCGCTGTGGATCTGCTTCACACCTCAGGCGTGATTGCCCACTTCTGAAGCAAGGGGAACAAAGTACCAGTAGAGCCGGTTTCCGAGGTTCCAGAAATAGAGGGAACAAAGCAGGTCGTGCCAGGGGACGGTTGCGTGTTGCTGTTGCTGTTTCTGAAGGTCCCCAAGATGCAGAAGTCCCAGACCCAGCCTGGCTCCTGGACAGCGGGTGTTCCCAGCATCTCGTCAATTCAAAAGACTTGTTCAGTGACTTAAATTCTGCCAGTGTTTCAAAGGTAATTTTGGCAGATGGGACAAAAGCTGAGGTTTGTGGTGAAGGGATTGCCTATGTCCCAGCACTTGATATGTGTTTGAAAAATGTTTTGTATGTGCCCTCTCTTGATTTCTGTCTGTTATCTGTGGGGCAGCTGACAGAATCTGGGTTTAAGGTTGAGTTCTGTGGAAAACAGGGCAAAGTGCTCAAAGATGGGGAGGTGTGTGCTGTGGCTACACGGGAAGAAAGGCTGTTCTTCCTTGAAACAAGACATACTGTGTGTAATGTGTATGCTAATACTCCACAACACCATGAATGCATTCATCTCATGCATCGTCGCATGGGGCATGCGAGTTTTCCAGTGTTAAAAAAGTTGGCAGGTTGCTGTAAAGGGTGTTCTTTGAAGTCTTGTAGTGTGTTCCTTGACTGTGCAATTTGCAAGCAAACCAAGTCCAAGCAGCTGCCAGCACCACGGGTTAGTTCCCGTGTGCCAACTGCTCCATTTCAGTTGGTTCATTGTGACATTGTAGGGCCCCTCAGTAAACAATCACTCGGGGGGGGGGTAGATATTTCTGTCTCTTCGTAGATGACTTTAGCAGGTACATTTTCTGCTATGTGTTGAAGCAAAAGTCTGATGTGTGTCAAGTCCTCAAGAATTGGTGTTCCCTGATTGAGAGGCAGTTTGGTTGCTCTCTTCAAAAGTTGCAAACTGATAGGGGAGCTGAATTCTTGTCAGAAAACATGCAACAGTGGTTCAAAAAGAAAGGGATCATTCACAGGACAACTGCCAGCTATTCTCCTCACCAAAATGGAGTGGCTGAGCGCAATGCAGGAGTTTACAAACTCTGATGCACAGTCTGCTAACTGATGCAGATCTGCCTCTGAGTTTTTGGGGTGAAGCAGTTCTGACTGCCTGTTACATACACAATAGGCTTTGGAGTAGTGTAATCAATGCAACCCCCTATGAGTATCTGTATAATAAACAGCCTTCCATTGCTCACATGAAGGTGTTTGGGAGTTTTGCCTGGGTGCACATTCCCAAAAGTCAAAGGAAAAAAGGAGAACCAAAATCCCAGCGTCTGCGTTTTGTTGGTTATGAGAATTTTTGTAAAGGGTATCGCTTTCATGCTGGTGGTAATTCCTGTGTTGTGTCAAGAAATGCCTCCTTCGAGGAACACGCAAACTGGGCACGTGTTCAATCAGCGTCTGAAATTCTTCTTCCTGTGTCTAGCCAGCCTGCAGCACAGCCAGCCCAGCCCTCAGTCTCCGCTCCCGAGCCCTCGAGGGTTAAAACAGAGGAGAGAGACTTGCGAAGGAGGAGAGCTGTAAGCGATGTGGCTGAGTCTAGCACAGGGGAGAGAGAGCGAAAGTATTCAGTTAAAAGGTCATGAAGTGCTGAGGAGGGGGAAGGCACCTCACAGAGTCAACCCGTCCTCAGAAGATCAAAAAGAAAAACAAAAGGCATTCCCCCACGTCGTTTCCCTGACGCTCAGGCAGTCCGTGTGTGTGCAGCTGTAGCTTCTGAACCGGAAGGTTTTGCTTCTCTTGAAAGATTGCCTGAGCAACAGGCTCAGCCCTGGTGGGATGCCATGCAAAGTGAGATGGATTCAATTGCTCAGCACAATGTGTATTCTCTGTGTAAATTACCCAAAGGTGTGAAACCAATTGACAGTAAATGGGTTTACAAGCTAAAGACCTCTGCTGATGGGCAAGTGAAACACAAAGCGCGTTTAGTAGCACGCGGGTGTTTTGAAAATGAAAATTTTGATGAGATTTTCAGTCCCACAGTAAAACAGCAATCTATCAGATTAGTTTTCTCCTTGGCAGCTCAAATGAATGCTGTGCTTACACACTTTGATATTACTACTGCCTATCTCAATGCTGATTTGGAAGAAGAGGTTTATATGCTCCAACCTGATGGGTTTGAAGTTGAAGGAAAAGAGTCTTACGTTTGGAAACTGAAACGTGCTCTTTATGGTCTGAAACAATCAGCCAGATGTTGGAATGTTTGTTTACACAATGCTCTGCAGGCGTGTGGTTTCAAACAAAGTGTTGCTGATCCTTGTGTATATGTCCGAGGAAAAGGGGAAAGTTTAGAAATTCTCCTTGCCTATGTGGATGATTTGTGTTTAGTTTCTGCTACACAAAATCAAGCACAAGTGTTTGAGAATGAACTGGGAAAAAAGTTCCAAGTCAAAAATCTGGGTCCAGTTCAAAACTTTCTGGGAATTGAAGTACAACAAGTCAAAAATGGTTTTCTGCTGTGTCAGAAACAAAAGATTGTGAAGTTGTTAGAAAAATGCAACATGACTGACTGCAAGGTTGTAAAAACGCCTATGGTACCTGGGTTTATGAAAAACATTGGTGATGAAATGTTTTCTGACATACATCTGTATCAATCTGTCATCGGGAGTCTCTTGTACTTAGCAAGTACCTGCCGCCCTGATATTGCTCTGAGTGTAAACATTTTGGGCAGAGCGTGTGCTAAGCCTACCCAGTATCATTGGCAAGGTGTGAAAAGAGTGCTTAGGTACCTGAAAGGTTCTTTGGAATATTGTTTGTGTATTTTTCCCAAAGAACAGCCTACATTGGTGTGTTACTCTGATAGTGATTTTGCAGAAGATGTGTCAGATCGCAAGAGCACATCTGGTTATGTTATCATTTACAGTGGAGTGGTTATTGATTGGAAAACTAGGAAACAAACATGTTTATCTCTGTCAACAATGGAGGCTGAGTACGTGAGTTTGTCTACACTCTGTACTGAACTAGAGTGGTTCATACAGTTGTTAAAAGATCTGGAAGTCCATGTTCCACAACCAGTACAAATATTTTGTGATTCACAAGCCTGTATTCACATGGCAAGTTCGGACAGAACTTCCTCTTGCTCAAAGCACATTGACATTAAGTTTCACAATGTAAAGTTGTTTTTACGAGATGGGAAAGGATCTCTCACTTATGTGCCTTCAGAATGTAACTTAGCTGATGTGTTTACTAAACCACTATCTGCTGAGACATTTGGTCAGCTTGTAAGTAAACTGGGATTGACAAAGCTTCCAGTCCAAAGTGGCTAAATATGTGACTAAAATTTGTTCCACAAGGAGTAGGGGAGTGTTGCATTATGTGGATGCATAATGGACTCCTTGCTCCACAAATTTCTCACAGCTCTTGTGTGTGTGTGTGTGTGAGAAAGCAAACTGTTACAAACCTGTTGTTATGGCTAGCCAGTTCCATGGGAAACTTTTCCTCAGCGTTATCAGCTTGTCCGGAACTGGCACACAGCTGCGCCATCATATGTGTTTTTGCTACATGACATGTTATGGCTATGAACTTGTTATTCACGCTTGTTGTCATGAGTTGAAGGTGCCTACAGCATGTTTACTGCATATCATATAAACCCCATGCCTTGTGTAAAAGTCTCTCTGTTCTTTTCTCTTTGCACTCTGTTGCTGATCTGCCATGATGTTTGGCAGAATAGATTTTGCTTCTGTAACTTAGGCTGTTTTGAAATTCTTTTTTACTAATAAACGTAGTTAATCTGCTAGTATGACCTCAGCAGTGTTTTGTTACTTGCTACGTGCAGCAGGCATGAAGTCTAAAGGAGCAGGAGTTTTTATTTCTTTTATCAGCAGGAGTTTCTAGACCCCTGTTTTGCAACAGTATTCACACACACACACACTCTCTCTCTCTCTCTCTCTCTCTCTCTCTCTCTCTCTCTCATGCTTGGACATTTTCCACATACAAAATACAGCTGAATTCTTTGCACGTTTACTCAGAGGCAAGGCCAAGTGCTACAGTCTTCAGGCATGCAGGTAGGTCTATGTCTTCTCAATATCTTCTCAGAAGTAAATAAGGTAAAGTGTGTGTCGATTTACGGCAATCCCATTAATTTCATAGGTTTTTCTTAGGAAAGGATTACTCAGAAGTGGTTTGCCATTGCTTTCCTCTGCAATATAGGCCATTTCCACACTAGACTGTTAGAGTGCTGTATTATTCCACTTTCAACATTCTATGGAATCCTGGGGTTTGCAGTTTAGAGAGGGCAAGTCTTGAGGCCTCTCCCTAAACTTCAAACCCCGGGATTCCATAGGATGTTGAAAGTGGAATAATAGCACTATAACAGTCTGGTGCGGAAATGGCAGCAGCCTAGAGCACCTCGTATTTTCTGGTGATTTCTTTTGCAAGTCCTAACCAGACCTGATCCTACTTAGCTTCAGAGATCAGATGGGATCTGGTGACTTCAGCATATCCGGACATTTAAAACATAACCCTCTAATTATAATGTCTTCTTGCACATACAGTTAAGTACACTGTTCTTTAAATGCCTTTAACATGTAAAGGCATTTAAAGGGTTAAAGAGAAGTTAAATCCTTTAAACTTTTATCTCTAATCATTGATCAGAGATAAGAATGGGTTCTCTGCTTAGTCTGTTGAATTAGCCTCCCACTGTCCCCTCCTCCCTGTCTCATCCCTACCAATAACAGCTGTCTTTCTCCCTGCAACTGCACTGGTGAACAAGGCTGCAAGAAAAATTGGTAGAGGCTGCACGATCAGCTATAAAGTCTAGACAAGATTTGTAAACTTCTGGGGCTATTTTTCTAGCCCCAGGGCCTCACAGGGGCTATACCTGATTGTCCAAATGACATTTTTATTGTCATGGGGACTCTGCAATTTGTCAAAGATGGCCTTGGGTGAGCACATGCTTCCCGCAGGCCACATGCTTTCCTCCTACTGCAGGCTCTAGTAGAATGAAATTGGTTGGGTCAAGGTCATGCTAATATTACATTTTATGACATAATGCTTACATCACACATGTGGTGCATTTTATTTCTGCAGTCACAATAGCAAGAAAGCTGTGCTACAGTCATATAGAACATTGAGGCTAGACAATACTTTTTGGAAAAGTGGCTTTTTTAGAGAACAGCTCCTATAATCCTCCATTTTGATAGTGAGAAATGTGTTATGTCCCTTTTAATTAATCCCTGGGATACTGGCAGGGCAGTAGCCCAGAGAAGTCCTTTTTCTAAAGTCTAAGGTTCCAGGTCCTAGAGGTGCTGCTGTCAATATCCTGGTAGGCAAGTAAGCACAAGCCTGTTTTTCTCATCCAGGTTCAGGAAAACAGGGGGGCTCTTGGGCCAGGCCTTATCATCAGACTAGAATTGTTTCTATGGAATGTCCTGAAACAGTTGTATAGCGCTGTTCCCAAGGGGCTCTGTGGGCCTGGTTTTTGCAAAACATCTGCCTGGAAAATAGATGTGAGTGAGCAGCCATACAACAAGCTGGTGCAAGGGCCTCCTAGAGTCTTTGTGAGAGAATCTAGGTGACACAACACCTGTCTTTGTTGGGCTGCCTTCTCTGAAGTCACCTGCTTTCTTCTTCCCTCATTTTGCTGACCTGACAGAAACAGAGCTCTCTGTAGTAAAGATGAATAGTGACTCTTGGGTGCCCTACAGGGGACCTCTGTGCCTTGCAGTGAAATTAGGCCTCCTACGCCTCCGATGGATGGCAAAGGTTCTTCATTCCAGGGGAGTTTGGCTAGGCAGTTGTGGAAACCTTCTAACACATTGCTGGCAGAACTGTAATGAGGTACCTCAGTGAGAGCTTGTAACTGAAGCACCCACTCCTAGCAGTAAGAGAGTTTGAATCGCTCTCACAACAGATAGAGGCAAGTGCTCATTTTAAGTGTTCAAGGGTGGATTTGGTTACAGTGTTAAAGCTGCAATAACAAGACATCATCAAACCCAATTTATGAGGTGGCTGTTGGTGAGTTGTTTTAAGAACTCCCAAAGGAATGACACCTCTTCTTCTGAATCTTTTCATACTCCTTGGTGACTTCTGTCTTATTAATTGAGGATTGGAGACAGACATGAGTGCGGTGACAGGTCGCCTCATTGTTAAGGCATTCAGAATTGCCAGCATTTCTTTACTGGTCTAGAAGGACCAAGCTGTGTGGGTGGGGGGTCTTCTTGGTATGGAAGATAACAATACTGAAAGACCACTGGGGATCTTCTTAATCTGGCAGCTCTTTTGCAGCTGGGAATCAGGTGGACTGTGCTGCCTTATACCATGTTGCTGCATTCAGTAAGTATACAGTCAATTTTCTCTTCAGCTGTTGATTCATCCCTGGTGTTCAGAAAGGCTTTTTCACACTGGGCAGTAAAGTCATACTGTGATATTAAAAGCCATTGCCTGGAGTGAAGGACCACTTTAGGTCACAGCCTCTCACAGATTCACAGACCTGTGTGGTCTCCTCTATATCAGAGTGCATTAGGTTAGAAGGGAATTGGTCCTGCAACACTTTTTGTTTATTAAAGAACAACCAGTGCACAGTTGTGGGGAAGCCACTTCATCCAAGGGACAGTGACCTTCGGTAAGAAGCAACACTTCCACTTACAGATGTCATTACTATCACAACAAAAGGACAATTAAGTTTAATGGGAGCCTGGAGAGTTTAGGAGCAGGTAGGTTAGTAGCAGTGGCAAGACTAAGTGATTTTAGACTCAATGGTGTTTCATAGACACTCTCTTTTTGGTGGCAGTTGTTTCCAAATGTGGTAAGACCAGCCATGCTCCGTTTGGCTCAGCTGCTCATTCTGCTGAGTGGTTCCCTGGACCATCTGCCTCAGCGTTCTGTCCTGATGGCACCATTCTATAGTAACACAGCCTGAAATGTGCCAAGTATTCAAAAGAGCTGGTTGGCGCATATTGCTATTTCCTTGACATGATCTGGCCTATTTCTGCAGGTAGCGTTGGCATGTCCATTTAGTCCCATGAATGGATTTTTGTTGCTCCTTTATACATTTCAGCCTGTTACAGTCTTAGCCTGTTTCTGGATGTGCCTCTGTCTGCCTTAGCTGTGTGCATTGGATCCAGGATTGCA
Source organism: Ctenosaura bakeri (assembly GCA_948474755.1). Lineage (NCBI taxonomy): Eukaryota > Metazoa > Chordata > Lepidosauria > Squamata > Iguanidae > Ctenosaura > Ctenosaura bakeri. Next base: position 135,447 of record CAOLHI010001767.1, read on the forward strand.
GCTCTTTCTTTGTGCTTCACACAGTGAGGGAACCAGTGAAACTACCCTCTCTACCTCCTAGACTGTCGAGACAGGAGGAGTCAATTATTCATTCCTCCCTTGATGTGTACCACTGTACCCTTCTTGGCTGCCTGATGTGAATCTGGGCTGACGGGCCAAGAGCTTTCCTATGTAAACCCCTGAAATATTTAGCAGAACGGACTGAAAAATAGAGATGTGCTTGAGAAGGGAGCTCATTGCACTCGTCTTACTCAGAGCTAATTCAGAGTGGAAGATGCTCATGCAGGCTAGCCCCCTGGCACTAATGTTGTGGGAGACTGATCTCTTCTACAAAGACAGACGAACAGGCATACACACACACGCAACTCTTCTGTTAATGTGCTCTCTGTCTCTGTGTCTGTCTGTCTCTCTCTCTCTCTCCTTATCTCATTTGATTTGATGGCCTCTTCCACTGTTGACATTCCTACACTACTTCCGAAGATTCTGGTAGTCTTTGCTTTCTACCAGAGCTTGGAAGTATTACTGTTTTCAACTACAGAATTCCAGAATATGCCCAGCCAGTATGGCCAGTGGACGAAGACCAGTGGGTTCTGCAAGGTTCCAAGCTCTACTACTTTCTACTGGGCAGAGGAGGTAGAAGGTCCAGAAACTAGCATTTAATTGAAGTTGCATAGAGAAGTCACTTTAGGGCTCTCTTCACTGGTGAATCTGGGGAAAATAACTGGCGGGGGAATATAAAAGAAAGAGTAAAGAGGGTTGGGATGTGTGAAGAAAGCTTCTTTAGATAATGCAACATCTATAATTCTATGCTGGTGTTTATTATGGTTGACACTGATGCTATTTTATGGGAAAGGGCATTTTTCACAGGAATGGGTCTAGACATTTTTGCTGCAGAGGCAAAATACCCCAAGATGGTACCCTGTCCATTCCATGTACAGAAACAAGCTGGACTGACAGTGGAATTTGGTTTCAACAGTGGTAATGGAGTAGGATCCTCTACCACACACCTGAAGTCAGAAGGCTTCTTTAATTGATAAGCTGTGGGGATAGATTGTGAGCCAAATGCACTTCTCTATCTTCCACCAGAAGGGAAAGTTGGAAAGACTCAACAGGAATAGCTGGGAGCTGCTGCTGTTGCCCCACAACATCTGCTGCCCAAGTCAATTGACTCATTCTGCCTAATGGTGAGCCAACACTAGGACCCATTATTGCAATAGCTTTCTGACTGTTTGAGAACATGTTAAAGGACCAAGTGGTTTATCCAAAACAGTTTTATTTTTTATATAATTCATTTAGGAAATGGGGGGGGGTGCACATTGTGGACTGGAAAGATTGTCTGTTGCCTGCCTACTCATGCAAAGGGCTAGAAAGACTGGTAAATAGCTGCTTGTTGTTGTTGTTGTTGTTGTTGTTGTTGTTGTGTGCCTTCAAATCATTTCCAAGTTATGGTGACCCTAGGGTGATTCTATCACAGAGTTTCTAGGAGTTGGGAGTGTATGATGTGCCCAAGGTCACTCAGTGGGTTTCCATGGCTGAATGGGGAATTGAGTCCTGGTTTCTAGTGTCCTGTCCCAATGCTCAAACCAGTACACCATGCTGGCTCTTAGAACCATAGGGTTGGAAGGGCCTCCAGTTTTAACCTCATCCAAGGATGGGTAAACTTCAGGCTAGTTAAACCTATTTTTAAAAAATTAAAACCATTAGATCCATCAGCTGAAGCCAAGCACAACTGAAATATGCTTAGAATCAAAGGATTTCCTTTGAGAAATAGACCTCACAATCCTTCTGCACAAAAATCCACTCCTAGTTATCCTCAAGCTTTCTTCATTTCAGCACCATAATTTGGAATGGCGGGGCTGGGGGGTGAGGGAGGAGCTGTTGTTGCTGTTTTAAAAAATGTTGGAAATAAAAAACCCTTGCTGATTTACTGCAGATCGTCCACAAATCAATGAACAGATCTAAAACTATCCTCTGCCCATTCCCCTACCTATTTCAATTCCTCCTCAGTTCAGGATATTCACTGCTACACCATCACTGATATGTGACCATCCATCTTTGACTTACAAATCTCTTACTAAGGAGAATCTATCACCTTCTCAGGGATTCTGCTCCACTGTGTCAAACAGCTTGTACCACCATAAATATTTTCCCAATGTTTAGTCAAAATCCCCATTCTTGTATTCTGAAACCTTTGGTTTGGGTTCATATAGCAATCCCGCTTTGAATTACTGCCACAGGTGTTCCTTTGCATTGCACAATGGCAAACACAAATACCTTCCTGCACACTTCACAAAGTGCTGCTGCCATCAGAATTTTTATTAGATCCACTTCCATTATTTTCTGTGTATGATGTCTGTGCCTCTGTGTTTCATGGCTCTTGGGACCTCATACTAGAAGCCTCAAAATCTGACAAAGTGCTTTTGGCTATTGTCCATAGTGAGGTCTGAGTTGCAAGTTGAAATTCCAAACAGGATGCTTCCTGGAAGCAAAAGGGGCAGACTTCCATAACTCATTGTTGTTGTTGTTGTTGTTTTTTTAAATGAAAGTGCTAGAAAATACAAGTGGACTCTCGAAAGTTACTGTGGCTAAAATCCTTGAGGCATGAAAAAAGGATGGGGAAATAGGAGAGGGCGAAGGCATTGCTGTAAGATTCTGAGGTTAAGAAAGATGGAGAAATAGGAGAGAATGAAGGTGCTGCTGCTAAGATTCCTGAGGATGGGAAAATGGGAAAAAGCTCACTGATGTATGCTTGGTAGTAGCAACTGCTGAAATAAAAAAATGGAAGGGGGCAGAAGAATTCCCATGAGCCCATTTTGAGGTAATAGATTCTGGGTCTGGTCAATGCTGGAGACAATTCAGCTAGAAAATTGGAGATGATTCTGCAAGGCACTGAGGCCCCTAAGATTCCTGAATGAAGAAAAAGGGTAGGGAACAGATGATGGCTAAGGTACTGCTCCTAAGATTCCTAAACTTAAAAGGGGGCTTGAAAAATGTGAAAGGGAGCTTTGAGCTGTTCTTGGTTAGATTCTTGAGGTTAAAAAGGGTGGAGGAGGAAAAAAAAGGAGATCTTAAAGACCCTTTGGGGATACTAGATAAGGATCTGGGTAGTGCCAAATACACTTTAGCTAGTAACAAATATAATTTTAATGAATACTACATTTTTTTCACTCCTTACCACTTACTGGTACACTGACATATTTAATTACAGTCAAAGAGATAGCTGTGTTAGTCTGCTTTAGCATAAAAAAGCATCAAGGAATCCAGTTGCATATTTCATACTGGGAAGAAGAAATTTCTAGCATAAGTTTTCATGGACTACAGTCTAATTAATCAGATGTGGTATCTGGTTGTAGTTATCCTTTATCCTTATTATGATACTCCTACTTTGAGTTTTAATTGCATAAATGCAATCTTCCTGCACACAGTGTCTCTTTCTCCGTCCACAGATTCTCTGTATCTCTCCAACTGTCTTCTCTGAAACTTCATTTCTTTCTAGATTTTGACCCATTCTCCATATCATTCCAACAGCACCTTCATCTTCTTACTATCTCATCTAATCACCATCAGTATCCAAATCCATTCACCTGTCTCTCAAACATCAAACACACATCTCTTACCTTCTTCACCATATGGTACTACAGTACAAAGACAGTAGAAGAACATTATTTAACTTCATGGCCCTCTTACTGTTGGAGTAGCAGACAGAAATTTTTGACAGCCCTTCAAATATTGCAAGATGGTTTCTTGTGTCACCTCCTAATAATCTCCTTAGGGTGTCTGCAGAAACTGAGATTATCCATGCCTTGCAAGGGAGATGCTTGAGGCCCTCATGCAGGTATTATACAGAATCATGAAAACTGGTGGCATAATTTCCAATTATACTTTTTGTTTGTCTGTTTGCCTACTTCTGCAGTATCTGAAGCCACACTCAGAACACTTTCTATCTCCAGCTGCTGGGGTTTTAGCTAAATTAACAAGCTGTTTGTAGGTTTTGTTTCATATATGCCTGATTTGTTTTCATTAAACAAATTGTTTTCTGTTGAGAAAAGCTATTTTGCCTTGGATTGTTACAAGTGAGTCTAGTCTGCTGAGTACTGTGCTGCTGGCAGTGGTCTCTGGTGGTTTCCATACACATGGGATCGTGAATCTACTCTGGGCATCAGTCCAACTGTAACAGAACTATCCACAGTATTCTATACTACTTACAGAATAGATTCAGCACCTTGGAAAACTCATTTAAAGTTCAGGCTAAGACATGGAGTGGACTCACTGCCCCCCTGACATAGGATCTGTGACTGGCTCCTGGGACATAATATTCTAGAGCAGATTAGAAAACCTACTGGGTTTTAATAAGAAGAGAGGGCACATGATGTCATGACTTTTCAAGAACTCTCTTGTTTTGTTGGGGAGCATAACCTGAATGAAGCACCAAAAGCAAGTATCTGTATAATCTTTCTGAATGTGAGAGGAACCTGTTCTCACCTAGACTTAGAGTGCTGCTCCTTTTAATGTGCTGCTGTCGGTAGTTGCCAACTATCCATAAGACCAGTGGTGGCCTTCCACTCTCTGATCACTTATCCTGACAATTCCCAGAGCCATGCCACCCTCAGGGAGCTCCCAAATGGAGGCAGCTCTGTAGATCAATATCAACAATCCAGTTCTAGCCATCTTCATCTCCACTAGGAGTCAGTAGTGTAGGAATGTGGGGCGGGGGTTCACCCGGGGCAGCAACATTTCTGGGGTGTCCCAGCCTGTAGCCACACTCCCATGTGCCCTGGCCACACCCCACACAACACAGCCGTGCTCTGCACAGTGGCCACGCCCCTCATGCTGTCACCCTGCCCCCTCCCGTGCCTCCCTCCACACACTCCAAGCTCCGCCACTGCTAGGAGCGGCTCTTCTGTAAAAGGAATGAATCTTAATTGCTTCATCCAGACCCAGCTACCCCCGCAAACACCTTGCGTTACAATAGGGATAGTTTGCAAGAAGATATTATTGCCAGAAGAAAAATCAGTTTCTCCTTCAGTTTCTGTGCAGATTTCAAGTGGGGGTGATTGACAGCTCTGATGTCAATAGGTCCATAAATCTACTCCAAGTTTTGGTCTGCCCTTTAAAGGAAATACCCAAAGTGCTGAACCCTACTCCCACAATAAGTTTGGGGCTTTAGGTCTCTTGTCTTCAAAGTTCATACTGAAACCCAGAGCATATCTAGTGCCTGCCATGGTTGGCAAGGTAAGCTGAGAAGCCTGAGTGAGATGAGAGGTGATGTCATCCTTGCTAATCAAAATGGTGCTGGTACTTGACCCTGGCAGCCCTGGCTCCTGGACAGCACTGAGTGAGGCCACCTGTCTCTGCATCTCTTCAATTAAAACAAGAGGGAAGCTGGCAGGGAGAAGGATGTTTGGCTCTGCTGAGTGGCTGGGGACTTGCAGCAAGCCTGGAGGGAGGGGTTGATGAGTAGCAATATTGTCTTCTTGGCAGGAGAGGCTGCATAGCAAGGTAGCGATGGGCTTAATGATCTCTTAGGTGTGGCACATTATCATTTTGGAGGAAATATTTGCTGTGTTTCTTTAGAAGGGCACAGCTGGGAGCGGGCAGAAGCTGTGTTGATAAATTCCCAACTCACAAGTTCAGGCACTGTGATGACATGACATGTCATGACAGCGCGTCCCACGTCAAAATGATTGCAAATCCTGGAGGCTAATAGCTATGCAAATAACCTCGTTATCTGGCCTATTTATTTCTTCAGCTTCACACTGTCTCTGTTTCTTAAGCAATACTCTCAGACTTTTGCTCTTACAGAAGGTGGGAGGCAATCTCATGACTGTTGCCCTGGAGTGACAGATGTCCTGTATTTGGAGAAAGGCGGGATGATAATTAATTAATTAATTAATTAGAGGTGTTTAGTCCTCCAGAAAGTCCCTTTCCTGGTACAAGTGTCCCCTTCTCTCAAAAGGGGCCCAGAATCCATAGGTTGCCAGCATGCTTTGGCATCTACCTGCCTTACAGTCATACCAGGCAATTTGTGTAAGCCACAAACAATACCACTGTATAGCCATGAAGTCTCCAAACTTTGGTGGACTACAGTTCCCAGAATTCCTGACTATTGGCCATGCTGGTTTGGACTTCTAGGAGTTGAAGTCTAACAACATCCAGATAATCTAATTTGAGAATTACTGATGTAGCCCCAGAATTACTGATGTAGTCCATCTCATTCATTTGTTAACTGTGGGTGTGACAAAAGCAGTACAAGATTATACTTCTCATGCACTGGACAAAAATACAGAATTATTTCCCTAGGAAATCTCTAGCCTGTGTTTCCACTAATTTATGCAAATCAGTCTGTTTTCCATTCAAGCTTTGGGTTTGCAAAGGACTTTGAATTGTGAGACAGAGTCAAAGTAATGGGCTGCTACCAGAAAGGGGATAGACCTCAAGATTGTTACAAGAAGTATACTCCTTGTTGTGTGCATTCAAGCTGTTTCTAAGTTATGGTGAACCTAAGGCATACCTATCATGGGGTTTTCTTGGTAAGATGTGTTCAGAGGGGATTTGCCATTGCCTTTCTCTGAGGCTGAGAAGAAGATCCAAGGTCACCCCGTGGGCCCAAGATCACCCAGTAGGATTCTGGTCAAGTGAGTGTTTGAGCCTTGGTCTCCAGAGTCATAGCCTAATGCTCAAACCACTACACCATGGTGGCTTTTAAGAGAGATACTACTTGTAGCCAGTTCTGTAGATTGTGATTGGCTGCAGGCATCTGCTCGAGGTTACTGAAAGCACTGTCCAATTGCCCCCTTTTTAGATCTGTATTAAACAGTATGAATAAATACTTATACAAATACATGCCTCATCAAATGATCAGCAACAGAATGAAAAAAAGAGTAGTGATTTCTACATTACATTAAAAAAAAATATCTACAGCTACAAGGAGCAGAAGCACATGCTTTTTAAGAAGGTATAAACTTTATATCTGGGTGATGCAGCAGAACAAGTCCTATGTAAAATGGTTAACATCTGTTCAGAATTTCATGCTGAGACTCTGTCAGCCTTCCTCCCCTCTTCCTTCATGCCTCCTTTGTTTTCTTGGTTTGGCCTAGAAAGGAAATGCACATTCTCTCCCCAAACTCGTTTAGCCTAGCTAACAACAGGGGCACTATCATACTGTGGCTGTTCTATAAAAATGCTTTTGCCTCAGCGCGCGCGCACACACACACACACACACAGCACTTCTCTCTCTCTGCTGCCTTCTCCACTTTCAAGTAAACACTTAAGGACATCTTAAATGTCACAATTTCCCCCATAGTCATTATATGCAGAAAAATAGTAACACTTATATAATTTACAATATCTGTGCTGATTGGGGAATACTCAGAGTTACAGTCCAAAAAAGTAACTTTTACCAATTCTGCATGCAAACTATTAAAAGCCTTTGGAGGGCATTGCAGTTATCTGTGGACATCTACAGGCTGGGCAAACAGCATCAGATATGCAGGAACAAAATACCTCTTTATTCTACTTCTTTTGTCTAGCAGAAGAGGTGCACATCTTCTATTTCACCTCATGACATGAGGTGAAATAGAAGATATGCACCTCTTCTGTTTGAAGAACTAAAAGCTTTTTTTTATTTAAATGTGAGGTTGGGATGGTGGAACAGGAAATGTAGAAAACCTGTATAGTTTGTTCCTATACTACACAGTTGACATCCAAACTGACTCAAAGTGGTATCGGAATCCTCTACAGCTCCCTGCCACCACTTGGGCCAAAATGACCTCTAGATTCACTTGATTTCTTTCTCTGAGCTACTTTTCTGTTCATTCATCATCCTTTCTTTCTTGTGATTTTTCATTGCAAATAAAACTATTCTTCTCCATCCAGTGTTATCCATGTTGCTCTCTGCTCAGAGGCATTGCCATGTTTGGACAATGGACCATGCCCCATTATCTCAGTCTGTTTTCAGAGATGAAACCCTTGCACCACGTGCCTGGCTAACAGATTTGGCCTTCAGGGCTGTGTTGATGGCCAGAATATGTTGCATAAGTACATGATAAATCCTCACTAGACCCACCTTGTCCCTCTTTTGAGCAGCTGTATTAATGAATATTTAACTGCCAGGGGAAAAAAAGCATTCCTTGGGCTGATGTTTTGATATCAGGACGCTTTTGCTGTGTACCAGCCCAGATGGCAGTGTGTTATGGAAATAGTTTCTTTGCCAAATGTAGGCCCTAACAGGTTGCACAGACTTGGCAACATCTTAGGGAAGAGTCTCGAGGGCCAGCTCTTGCCTTGAGTGCTGTCACATCTTGCTTGAGGCCTCTTGCACTGCAGTCCTATGCATGCTTCATTTAGGAAGCAGCAGTCCCATTGGGCTCAGAGAACAGGATTCTTGAGAACTGATGCTTGGGATCAAGCTTTTAGTCTCAGTTTCCAGATGAGGATGGTTGGGAGGAATGGGAGTAGGAAGAGGCCTGGCAAAAGGATGTGCCACAGAGAGGTGTTACTGTAGTTTCTAGCCCGGACTTGTGGGTTATTAGATATCATTTTGATATGAATAAGTTGGCCTTCTATACCCCTCTTTCCTCCATGTGCTTGCGAGGCCCCTGGACAAGCTTGCATACAGGCACAGCCACTAATCGCTGTAATATTCCAAACAAATACAGGCAGGCCAGAAATAGTCGACCTGCCGCTTCAGGAGACCTCAAGGCAAGTACCGCATTATGTATGCATGCTACTTACAAAGAACTCCCTGCCCTGAGCAGGCAGCTGGACTAGCTGAATACTCAAATGTCAAGCACTCCGCGTTTGCATACTGGCTACTCTATTGACAATTCGGTCTTAACTCAATCATGTAAAATACTGACCTTTCGGAGGCTTTGTCTCCAGCCCGAAACTCATTATTGTCCCCAAGAACGGACTAGCCTACGGCCAAATTTACTCTATAAGAACCCCTGACTTTGAGCACTTCTTTGGATTGCTCGGATTGCTCCTGGCTTCCATCCCGCCTTGCTGCCGCTTCATTTGGCGAGCCTTCCCCTCAGCTCCAGGTGCTGAGAAACTTCATATCCATGAACTTCTTCTTCAGACTACCCGGGCTTCAGGACAGGTGTAGTATTACCCTTACCAAAAACCTCTAAAAATCCCTCTATCTCACTCTAACCTTTTATTTCTATAGTTCTCTGTCTGAGTGTGTTGCATACACTTGTTTGGCTGTATTTTAATAAAAACAACAATTATATTTTACTTCTGTTTGCTCCTTGACTCGGCCTGACCCCGTAGACATTGAGTAAAAGATCTCGCTCCATTGCCCTGCCTCTCGTATTGCTAGCTTGTGCTCTTTTGACTAATTCTCACCTTTGTAATTTGGAGCGCACTTAGGTGTTACCCAGAAATCAGGGTAACAGAGGTCTTTGCCACAAGGGCTTTGCCATTCACAAGAGTGTGTTTATTCAGCCAGAAGGGGAGAAATCACAGCCATGTTACAGCTCCTTTATCATCTGCCTGTAGGGTTTTGAAGCAGAGGTAGGGCTCATGTAACATTTGGGCTGCAAGTGGCCCCCAAAAGCCATTTTTGCAGACCCCCTCCCTATCTTACCAATATTTTCTGTGGTGTTTGGTGTGTGTCAAAAAAGAATTGCTGTTTTTGCAGACCTCCAGGAGGTATAATTAAATTTTAAACTAAGAGTCAGCAATCCTACACAATCCCCAAACTGGAGGGAGGATGTGTGTGCTAAAAAGAGATGGGCTTCTGAGCTTCTCTGGTTTAATTCTTTTGAGGAGTGGTGCAGCCCACTGTGGGTCCCAGGGTATGTACCTGAAGATTGGTCCCTGGACTGCTGGGGTTTGCCCAGACCTGTTTTGAAGGATATCAAGAGTGGCAATTCTAAGATGGCAAGGATGGCAGCAATATACTTTTCTAGTGTCAAGCTAAGACAGACTATATGAGTGAGGCAGTGTGGGGGACCTATTAAAGCAGGGTGGGCAACTGTGGTGAGTGAGAACCCATTTTTATCCCTCTGGGCCATTCTTGGAGGCTGTCTTCGGCATTTGCATGTGGCCTCAAGGCCACATGTTGTCCAGATCTCCATTAAAGCAAGGGTGGATTGTCTATGGTACAGTGGAAGCAAATACTCTATTATTGTCAATGACTAAGGTTCCCATACTGTTGCTGGCAGAGTGCTATACCCTCCAACATTTCGCAGATGAAAATCAGGATGCATGCGGCCGAACAACATCAGAGTGTGGTCAAGATGGCAAAAGTTACTAAAGAGGGAGAACACACAAGCTAGGAGAGGCTGGAGCAGTCTGGTTTTTGCCCAAGTCTCTTGGGAAAGGCAAGTTTCCACCTCCTTCTCTCCTTTCTGCCCTGCTGAGTTAACTTGAGTGCAAACTACTTTTGCACTTTGAATGCAGTTTGCAGCAGTTGAAGTAAGCCAGGATGAAAGGGGAAAATGGGAGGAGAGACAAATTGGGACATTTTAAATGCAGCTTAAAAAGTGGGATGACAGAGGATTGCTCATAACTATTTCTGCCAAATTGGGACAAGATATTTCCATCCTATGATCTGTGGTGCTATTGAGAAGTTCTGTAGGAGGTGGTGAAAGGTCTGCATCTGGCTGTAGCTGTGAGTGGTATGTTCTCAAGTTGATCCATTTCCCTACCTGCTTGTTCAGGGTCTTAAGGCCTACACCTTTTCTCTGGAACTCTGGGTGAGGAGAAGAGATCTCAGAGCAACAGTGCTGCCTATAAAACGGTGTTCTATGTATGTATTTTCCTAACTGAGTGGGCTTTAAAAAAAATGAGTGGCATCATCTGTCTAACTATGGCTGGACAGTGACATTACCAGGGGCTGCCCTTTGTAAATTCCAGCCTTGTAAAACCACCAGGGCCCACTCCTTGTGACTTCCGAAAGGGTCTTTCAAGGTTTGGCCCTGAAATCACAAGGTCAGGAGTAGTCTACACCAGGCAACCATACACTTATTGGGCTTATTGTGTTCCTTTTAGCCTGTGATTTATGCATCCACAAGCTTCTAGGAATAGGATCAGAGTTGCAAACAGGTGAGGGTGCTCCCAGGTGTGCCAACACAGAGTCCTGGTTTCCACATTCATTTATAAACAGGTATAAAGAAACCTCTCCACTCTACAACTTCTCTCATTTTACATGGGGATGCTTCCTCTCCCTGCCCAAAGTACATCCACCCATAACAAGAAATATGTGATCAACGTGGAGTGCTAGAGTTCAACATAACATAGAAAATGATTGAAAATAACCAGTCTCACAACATTAGCGTAAAAGCTGCAGAATACTGAAATGGTGAAAGAAAGCCATCTCTACTGGGGTAAATGATCCAATTTTCTAATATTACTTAGAACAAATGCTCCAGCAAATGCTCCAATTGCTCCTGCTGTTTTTATGCATACAGCTGTATTTTTCATAAAATCATAGAATCATAGACCTGAAAGGGGCCACAAGGACCCTCTAGATCAACCCCCTGCCATGCAGAAACACATAGCTAGAGGACTCCTGAAAGATGCCCATCCAACCTCTGTTTAAAGACCTCCAAAGAAAGAGTGTCCACACCTCCCACCACTTTGAATAGTCGATTCCGCTTTGAACAGTCCTTATAAAGAAGTTTTTCCTAATGTTTAAGTGAAATCCCTTTTCATGTAATTGGAATCCATTGGTTTATGTGCTAGTTTCTGGAGCAGAAGAAAACAAGCTTGCAGAATCTTCTACATGACATCCCTTCAGATATTTAAAGATAGCTATCATGTCACCTCTCAGTCTTCTATTCTACAAACTAAGCATAACCACCTCCCTGTGTTGTTGCTCATAAGACTTAGTTTCCAGAGTACTAATCATCTTGGTCGCCCTTCTTTGGAGGTGTTCCAGCTTGTCAATATCCCTCTTGAATGGTGGTGCTCAAAATTGAACACGGTATTCCAGGTGAGGTCTGACCAAAGCAGAATAGAGTGGCACTTGTTGTTGCAGTTGTTGTGTGCCTTCAAATCAATTCCATCTTATGGCACCCCTAAGGTGAACTTATCTCAAGGGAGTTTCTGGGGGTTGAGAGTGTGTGATGCATGCAAGGTCAACCCACTGGGTTTCCATGGCTGAGCAGGGGATCGAACCCTGGTCACCAGCGTCATAGTCCAATGCTCAAAACCACTACACCACGTTGGCTCTCAGAGTGGCACCATTAACTTCTAGGGATCTAATTCCTATTGACATGCTTGGGCACCATTCACTCTGTGACTACCATGCTCTCTGTGGTTATATATAACATCAGTTCTTCCAGGGACAATGGTATGAGGATGTGCATTTTAACCCACTTTCTAAATGCAGTTTGGGGAGAAACTTGCTTCTGATTTCATCAGGGTTTAGTGTGATGGCTGGTGGGAGAAACAGAAGCTGGAGAGGAATATTAACCAGCTAATAATATTAGTATCAGTTCTTTCTTATGGATTGATGTAAGTGGAAACTGACTTGATGACACATGAGGATGACAACAACAACAACAAGAAAACAATGAGAACAGCAACTCAGTTCTTGAACCCAAACATCATGAATGGAATTGCAATGCCATCTAGCGGTTACAATGCAGGACTAAACGTTCTTGCTTCTCTTTTGTTGTGTGCCTTCATGTTGTCCTGACTTATGGTGATCTTAGCAAGATTTATTTGGAGGGGTTTGCCTTTACCTTCCTTGGAATCTGAGGGAGTGTGACCCTGAGGGAGGGTTTCCATGGCTGAGTGGAGATTTGGACTCTGATCTCCCAGAATTCATATCCAACACTCAGATCACTACATCATATTGGACCTCCTCTTGGATATATTCCATTAGGCAATATGTTTATTATAATCAATCCACATGTCACAATAGAAAAAGAGTAAATGGAGAAGCTACACAATATTAGCAATAATTGATATGCTTTACTTGGGTTATTCTTGATTCCCAGTCATGTTTGGCATGTATTTTCCAAACTTTTAGGGCAGGCTTCAGAACTCAGGGTTAAAAACATTGTTTTACTAATGTGCTGTATACTGATTATTTTAACAATTATTTTAGAATTTAGACTTAAACTGAATTTGTATCCTTGGAAAGTTGTTATGGGCTGCTATAGTAGTAATAGCATTGAACTGACTCTGGCGACCAGGGTTTGAATCCCCATTCATCTGTGCACATCCAGTTTGTGACCTTAGACAAGTCATACTCTGTCAGCCCCAGAGGAAAACAAAGGCAAAACCTCTCTGAATGCATTTTGCCAGGAAAATCCCATGATAGGTTCATCTAAGGGTTGCCATAAGTTGGAAACAACTTGAAGGCACACAAAATGACATAGTGGTATAGTGCTCCCTCATGTGGTGAAGGATTTAATCACAGGTGGCAGGTTTAACTCAGTATTACTTGAAGTGGTGGTCCATGGGCTGCTTTTGGTCTATGAACTATTGGCTGCCAATTCACAGTGATTTTCCAGGAAAGGAAGAAAGTTGTAGCTGATGGGGCCCAAATATGAAGTCAGTCTCTGGCACTCTGGAGAAAAAACCCTGTCAGTCGCATACATCAAAGAGCTTAAAAAATGCTGCTGTAACTGACTCCTGATAACCAGGCAGGTCATTGGCTCCTCTTGGACAGAAAGTAGTATCAGTGGACATCTGTTCCATTTATTTAATGAGCTCATTCTCACAACAGCTCTTTGAAGGAAGTCAAGCTGACCAAATGACTGGACCAAAATCACTCAAAGAGATTCATGATACAATGGGGGGCTAACCTGGCTCTCCCAACAGCCAAGATAAAATGTAATGGTTAGAGTTTTGGACTGAGATGTGAGAAATCCAGCTTCACATGCCCACTGAGCCATGCTTTCTAGGGCCATTCTGCACTGGACTGTATAGTGCTATTATTCCACTTCCAACATCCTGTGGAATTCTGGGGTTTGTAGTTTATTGAGGCCAAAGAGCGCTCTGGCTGAGAATTCTAAAGGCCCCTCCCTAAATTGCAGACCCCAGGATTCTATAGGATGTTGAAAGTGGAATAATAGAACTATAACAGTCCAGTGCAGAAATGGCCCAGGAGATGCTGACACCTGTACTTCAATAAAGTGATTTTTCTAAGCCTGCTAAGGAATCATGCTCTGCAAAGTGGATGCACCAGTTAGGCCTGGCTTTCTGTCCTCACTACCCTTACCTGCATGATGGATGGAATGTAGAGCATATTTCCACCTCTGCTGATTGAAAGTAATTGGGATAAAGTGTTCCCAGAGACATACCTGAGGCTCCAGACCATTTGTGGCTTTAAAGATCAAAACCAGCGATTTGAATTTTGATGTATGGGGTTAGTGTACAGATAAACTAAGACTGGAATTATGTGCTGTCTACATGCCACTCCAGTTAAGAGGCAAGCTACTGCATTCTGAACCATATGCTGGTTCCTAGCTGTCTTTCAGTTCTCTTTCATGTATATCTTTACAGCCATCAGGTATAGAAAGTTTTGTTTAGTTTTAAAAATGAATGCTGAGATTTTTCAAAAACTGCATTTTATGCTCAGTGTTACATTCTGAACTTTTTGTGTACTCCTGAGGAACAAGTAGCACTGACCATGTCTTTTTTTAAAAAAAATCTATTTGCTATGGACATGGTACTTGATGTGGCTCAGCTCTATCACCTGTCAAACCCTGTGAATATGTAAAATGAAACCAAAGTGACTGTGAGTGTGAACACAGTCCATTTTCTTCATAACTGGGTAACTTACTACAGTGATTATTGGTGAAATTTCCATATCAGAGATTATTGCTTCCTTCCATATTTAAAGCCTGATATCTCTTCCTGAAAGCTGGCTGTACTGAACCTCTAAATAATCTCCTCTTCCATTATAGCAACATAAGGAACTGCCACTGTATACTAGGGAAGGTTATTCATTCAGCGTAGCATCATACTGCCAAGTCCAAGGGTGGCAAATCTCTTTTAGTTGAAGTACCAGATTCACTTTCAGAAAAGATCTTGAGAGTCTCCTTCCAGTGCGGGCAGAGGCAAAGCTAACAGTGTGGGGCCAAAAATATTAGCACCTTTTAGCTTAAAGCTCTTATTGCCAGTTACTAAGCAGTAAGCATTTCAAACTGTCATAGTAGGTGACTGTGACAGATTGGAGACCTGGGCCAAAACTAACAAAATGAATTTTAACAGGGAGAAATATGGGATACTACACACTTAGGAAGAACATGAGTCAACAATGTGATGCGGCAGCTAAAAAAGCCAATGCGATTCTAGGCTGCATCGATAGGAGTATAATGTCTAGGTCAAGGGAAGTAATTATGCTACTCTTTTCTGCTTTAATTAGACCTCACCTGGAATACTGTGTCCAGTTCTGGGCACCACAATTCAAGAAGGATATTGATAGGCTGGAACATGTCCAGAGGAGGGTGACCAAAATGATGAAGGGTCTGGAAACCGTGCCTTATGAGGAGCAGCTTAGGAAGCTAGGTACATTTAGCCTGATGAAAAGAAGGTTAAGAGGTGACATGATAGCCATGTTTAAATATTTGAAGGGATGTCATGTTGAAGAAGGAGCAAGGTTGTTTTCTGTTGCTCCAGAGACTAGGACACGGAGCAATGGATTCAAACTACAAAAAAAGAGATTTCACCTAAACATCAGGAAGAACTTCCTGATGGTAAGAGCCATTCAACAGTGGAATATGCTGCCTGGGAGTGTGGAGTCACCTTCTGTGGAGGTTTTTAAACAGAGGTTGGATGGCCATTTGCTGGGGGTGCTTTGAATGTGTGTTCCTGCATTACAGGAGGTTGGACTCAATGGCCATTGTGGTCTCTTCCAACTCTATGATTATATTATTCTAGGTACAGTAAAAGGGCTGGCATCTTTTTAGTGGCATACACACATGTAAGTCCACCTTACACCTGAATGTGTCTTTTTTTTTTTTTTGGTTGGTGTAGAGGCTGGTATTCTCTTAAACCTTCTGCAAAATCCCTCCTGAACTTACCATTAAGCTGCTGCTGCCCATGTAGGCCCATAAGCTGTTGTGTGCTTAGTGTGGGGTAGTGGAGAAGTGCCTGACTTTGTCTCCATATTCAGGTGGACAATGACTACATCATCTGCTGAGACCTCAGTTGGACTCTGGTGGATCTCAGTGGATGATGTAATCATTCTGTATCTGGCTAAAGGGACATGGCCAGATCCTTCTCTGATCCCTTCCTCCCTCCACTCACCCCGACCATGGAATGGCTGTTGTAGGGGGTGCTAAGATGCTCAGTGGTAAGTCCAGGGGATGTTGAACGGCAAGCTGTAGCATAACTCTATATGAAGAACTATTAAGCTATGTTGAGTTATACAGGATCCTGGTCAAGAACTGGGAAACTATCATATGATGGTATCATATGGGACTGTGGTCATCTGAGGAATCCAGGAGGAACAGATTTACCCATATGGACTAAAGCTCTCCTGTCCCTGTCAGCTCTGACCAGGGTGATTATTTCACAGAATTTCAGCCTTCCTCATAACCTTCTACATGTTACCCTGATTTCTGGGGTCCTTTGGAGGACACCTCAATGTGTTCCACGTGATGGGGAATGGAAACTAGCCAGAACATGAACAATAGCAATGTGAGAGGCAGGGTAACCTAGCAGTGTCTTTTTACCCAGTTTTTATGGGGTTAGGCCAAGCCAAAAACCAAACGAAGATGTCCAATAAATGATTTTATTGAATGGAAGTCTCACGCATCAATGCAATCACTCACACACTCACTCAAGACCTATTAAGAAGCAAAAGAGAGGAAATTGGACAGGGGGAATATTGAAGGGATTGTAGCTGGGGTAGTACTGCACCTTTTCCTGAAGTCCTTGGTCTGGGAAAGACAGTGAAGAAGTGGAGCTCAACATGGAGGGGCCTGAGGGGAATTACTCAACGGATGGAGAAATGGTCTGCTGGGATGACCAGGAATGATCCAAAGAACTTCTCAAAAACTGGGACTATTTCTGGGGAGAAAGTATCTGGAGGGCTAATCCTTTCCCAGGGAGAACAATGAGTGTTGCAACAAGAAAGAAGCTTCACAATGATAACTTCCTTTGCATGATGAGATTAGTGTTGCCAAAGTCTCAGGATCTTTGGTTGCATTGGGTTGTGGTGTGACTTCTTTATGTAAATAGTCCTTGCCTGATAGGATTTTATTGCTATTGGTGCTCACTTTGGGGCAAACACACTAATTCTGTCAAGTCAGCTTCTCAGGGGCTGAGGACCCTTTGTCTACTGTGGGTTTGCACAGCTTGAGATCTCCTGGGGCTACGTGACAGAGGATTTTACTGGCCTGACCTGGTTTTTGATCGTTCAACCGTTGCTGCCTACGTGCCCATCTGGGCGACCTCTCAGGAACATGGAATCATATTTTAATATCAAAATTGTAGGCCCCGGGACAGGGTTTTCCAGTGGGGTAACATACATTTTAATTGGAAATGCCAGCAGTTGAACCTTGAACCTTCTTGTGCCAAGCTTGTACCTTCCAACTGACTCAGTCTCTCTCCCCAGATGCATTAGTGTGTTTTTTCTTTAATATAAGGTCTTACCACCCAGGAAGAAATTAAGGGAAATAGCCTGACCTTTTTGCTCCTTTTGTATTTGTTACTGTGGCTATATTCCAGCCATGTACACTGGAATCCCAATGTTTCTCTCACACATAACTCACTTTAAAAAGGAAAAAAAGTGCTTTGGGAAAGGTGAGTGTGGATTAACTGGAGAAGAAGCAGCAGGTAAACCTATGAACTGTGCAGAGAAAATGCAGCACTGACGTTAAGCACTCCACTGATGTTTCTCCACTATAGATCCCTCCTCCCTTCAGTGCTTCGCTGAAATTAAAACCACCCTGGCATCAGATAAGATGTTTGTGTGAAAGCATGCATGTGGGGTTGTGAATGAGGATCAGCTGGAGCTAAGGGGGTAGGGGTAGATTTAACTCAGGATGATCACAATGTTCCCACCACTGTGGTGCAACTAATTAACCTCTCAGAAGGCAGAAAGCATTTATCCAGAAATAATTTAATGGCAACTTCAAGCAAAGCTATAAATCCTTTTGCCACTCCATAGTAACAACACAACTTTGGATTTATTTATTTTTTGTGTGGGGAGGGACCAACAACTGGACGTCCCAGAGCCAAACTAGGTCCTTGAAGGTGATACAACCTAGAGGCAGTGAGGACAGAAAGAGGATGACAACAACAGGACTTAGGCCATTTCCACGCTAGAGTGTTGTAGTGCTATTATTCTGCTTTCAACATCCTATGGAATCCTGGGGTTTGCAGTTTAGGGAGGGGTCTCAAAGGCAAACTGCAAACCCCAGGATTCCATAGGATGTTGAAAGTGGAATAATAGCACTATAACAGTCTACTGTGGAAATGTACGGTTTTGGTCACACATCTAAAGAGGATGTTGTAAAGAAGAAAAGGGTGCAAGAGATAGTAACAAAATTGACCAAGAGACTGGAAATACAAAGTTTGTGGCTGTTTATTAGTAAACAGTTGAATAAAAAGCAGAAAAGTATAAGAGTGTATATCTCTCATCATACCAGAACCCAAGATCATCCACTGATACTTAATGTTGGGAGACTCAGGCTAGATTAAATCCCACACATACTAACTAAAAGCAAATGAAAATTTGTAAACAAGTCAACAAAGAAAGGGTGAAAAGGCACCCTTATATTTGGGTTCCTTGTTAATATGGCACCTCTGTACCATTGAAACATCTACTATAATCTGTTTGATTCTCTCTTACTGATACTTTTTGAGATTCATTTTGGTTAAAAACTCTCTGGAAGGCTCAGGAGAAATGGCTTGGGTGCTGACACCGTTGGCTCACTGCATCTGCAGCTGGGGCAGATTGCTTGGACTGTCTAATAGGGCAGGAGCTGTGGTCTCAGGTGAGGCCTTTTTCTGTGCCTTTAAAACCATTCTGGTAGTCATTTCCTTGTATTCTGGTGCTCTCTTGTGGTAGTTTTGTGTCTCTACACTCTGTACTTTTATATTCTCTTTGAAAGGTGTGGGTGGGTTGCCTTATACTTTGGATGATACAAGCAGAATTCATTTGTTCAGGGCCAAGTTACCCATCTTCAAGCTGGAATATATAAATTCAAATCCAGTGATCAACTTTTGTTCAGTGAACTTAGCCAATAGATTATTTCTTCCGTGAAGACTGTGGAGTACTTGTATCTCTTGATATCAAACTTATTTGACCTTCACTTGACCTTTCTCTGCCACCCTGCTCCACGTGTTTGCGAGGCCACTGGACAAGCATGTAAACAGGCGCGGCCGGTTAATGGTTGGACATTCCAATCCCCACTTAGGCAGGCAGATTAATGCCACTCCGTTGCTTCAGGGACCTCTTTGCAGACATACCTTGCTTAAGCGTGACTTTACACAAAGACGCTCGGCCGCGGGCCGACACTCTCTCAATGCTAAGCTATTTGCATACTGGCTACACTATTGTTAAACCTGCGCTAAGCCCATCATGTAAAACTTGACCTTTGCCAAGGCTTTGTCCCACTCCAAACTCGCATTGTTCTCACTGAGTATGGCATGGCCTGTAGGCACAATCCACCCTATAAAAAGTCCCCGATTCCGAGTCCTCCTCAGATCGCTCTGGACTTCCGTGCCGCCTTGCTGTCGTTCGGTCTGACAAGCTCCCCTCAGCGAACTGCGCTGAGCTTTCTTCCCTGCAATCCTCTGCTTTTCTCTCCAGGACTACAAAATAAGGTGTCGTATCACCCATTTCCCCCAAAAACTCTTATTTCTAATTTCTTAGTTAGCTGTGTGCTTGTGGTGTCTTTTCTGTTGTTTGTTCTTTAATAAAGATATCATTTTTACTATTTTAAAAACTGTCTGACCGCTCTTCTGACCTGACGCTGTATACATAGGGTTGCAACATCCCTGCTAAGTTACCCTGCTTCTCGTTAGCTTAAGAGAGTGCTCAAGTTAATTTCCCCATCTTGCGTTTTTATTTGGTTATTTGGGCGTCCCTCCCGGGACCCCCAGAATACAGGGTAACACTTGGTGGGACAGGGTTGCAAGAAATGCTTGGGTTCTTTCCAGCAGTCTTATACTTAGGAGGTTTCTTAAATGTGGGAACATCTTGGTTTCCTGATAAGGAGAGAGTCCTTTCCTAAGGTTAGGATTGGACAGGAGGAGACCAAATCATTCTGCTTCATATTCACAGGTCCCCCTCCACCATGTTAATTCTGCTCCCTCTTGCTTGGTGCTGAAATAATATATTCTGAAGTCCAACTGCTCATCATGACAGTTTTCCTAGCCAAGACCCCAAGGAGAATTCAAAAATATAGATTATTGTCTAGATCTGAATTGGGCAAGGTTCAGCCCTTCAGATGTTGTTAGACTTCAGTTTTTTGAATCCTACCCTGTTGACTATGCTTGGCAGGGCTGATGATCAGAGAACTTCTGCACAGATTAGGCTGCAAGCATGGCATTCTCCATTTTTCCCGCATGTCTAGGAGGGCAGAAAAGTGTTTTGTTTTGTTTGCAATTAATTGAGCAGCGTGGGACCTATCCATAGGGGAGCAGCAGCTACACCAGTCCAGTAATGTAACACCTGTCTCTTATGGCAGCCTCTTCATTCTCATTGTGCTGTGGTGGCTTTTGGTTTCCATGCTAGTGAGATGGCGAATCTATCCTAGGTTTTAGTTCAGACTTTGAAGGAACTATCCAAGGTGCTGATATTAGGTTCAGTACCTTGGATAGGACACAGGCAGTGTGTGAAATAGTTTGAATGTTGAACAAGACTCCGGGAGGTCAGGATTCAAATCATTACTCAGGATTCAGATGATCACCCATCGGGTGATCTTGGGCAAGTCACACTCAGCCTCAGGAGAAAGCCATGGCAGACCCCTCTGGAGAAATCTTGCCAAAAACATGTGATAGGTTCACCTTAGGGTTGCCATAAGTTGGAAACAATTTGAGAGCACACAAAATCAACAAACTTGGGTTCCTCTTTGAAATCTTAAACTAAAATGCGGAAGGAATTTTAACCACCCCACTGATGTGATAGCCCCAGCTGCCACTGTCTTGATATCATGTGCATGATGGTAGAATAATTTGCTCTCTCTCCTAGTATATGTCATTGAGAAGTGTGGCACTGTTGTTGCATGAGGAAAAGTCATTGTAAGAGTAAACAGCAAATTAAAAGAGTAGTATAATTTTTTACTGCAAATACAGCTGTAGATCCCTTTATAAACAGGAGCAATGGCTCAGGGGCATTTGAAATATTAAACCATTTAACACAAATGTTTTCTGCACAAGACAAACTTGGGAGTAAATTCTCTTTTATCTGTGTAATTAAGCAAGCAGTTTTACACAGAAACCAATTGAGGACCTAAAATAATCTTGACAACAGGGCCCTCAAGCTGCAGTTGCATACATACGTGCCTGGGATTCTGGATACAACCTTTTTCTGAATAAACAGGCATAAGATTGCACTATGAAAGGATAGCAAGGACAGGACTGCGATATCTGAACCAGTTATGGAGGGATTCATTGCACAGTTACTGAGGGAACTAATTGGCATTGGTGTAGCATTTTAGAAGTCACAACTGCCATGCGTGCACTAGAAGGTTGTTCCAGTAGAGAAGCGTTTGAGCCCCCTGGGGGAAGACTTTGAGGAAAGATTCCTTGGGAGTAGCAGCTTCCTCAGGAGCAAGGGAGCACCTTAAAAGACTGAAGGACTTATGTCTAAAGCCATTTCCACACTAGACTGTTATAGTGCTATTATTCCATTTTCAACATCCTATGGAATCCTGGGCTTTGCAGTTTAGAGAGGGGCCTCAAAGGCTTCTCCTTAAACCGCAAAATCCAAGGATTCCATAGGATGTTGAAAGTGGAATAATAGCACTATAAAAGACTAGTGCGGAAATGGCCTAAGTATTGGTATGGGGTCTCAGGGAGCAGTGTATAAACCTGATCAGACCCAGTGCTCTAAATGATATCGTTTCTGAGTGCTACAACACACTTATTGGTCTTTGTATTCTGTGACCATCCTAAGGAACAATGTTGTTTGTAATACCAGGTTTTGCCAGCACTGAGGCTTATATAAGTGAAATAGTACAGCTCTGGGCCATGGTCTTACATGCTGTTAGAAAAGCATACATTTGATGAAGTAGGCTTAATCTATGAAAGCTTATGCTACAAACTTCTTTCTCTCAGTTGGTCTCAAAGATGCTACAGGATTCCTTTAGAGCAGCCGTTTGTGTTAGAGGCACCATGATCTTGCTCCATGGTTGTTTTTGTTATCAACTACTATAGTTCTGGGACTGGGGGAAAGATGGAATATTAAATATATACACACAACTACATAATATACATACCATCTCTAAGTAGATCTGGAGGACCACGTTTCTGCAGCCCAGGTTTATGGACTGCCCACAGTGTTCCAAAAAGCACTATTTTGGGGCCAGTGACTTTGAGAGCAAACTGCCCCATGATGTCTGATCTAGCTGCTGCCAAGGAGGAGAAACAAGAGTCTGGGAGTAAGCAAGTCTTGACAGAGGTAAGTCTGCAGTGAAGAACCATAGGAGGATTGAAGAAGGAGCTTGACCAAGGAGCTTAGGTGGAAACCAAGCCTTATGATATGGCTCACATTGCCCAACTGATGTCCAAGCAGCTTCTTGTTTAGTATGATTTGCTCTGTTTGTAACTTCTTTTGTTGGGTTTTGGCCTATGGTTTCTTGTGTGGATTGTCCACAAGGTCAGATGACATGATGTCAAGGGACTTACTCTCAAGTAAGCAGGCAGTGGTTGGTGCCACTGCAAAGAATTGAATGATGTTGACATTTACTAAGGAGTTAGTCCCACTGAAGTCAATGGGGCTTATGTCTGAGTAGACGTGCATAGGACTGCACTGTTGGATGCTTAGAAAAGTACTTGTAAGCCCATTTCCATCATCTTAGCTATGTATAGAGCTGGTTATAGACATGTACTTGGAAGGGAAACTGCAGCAATGGAAAACACAGGAAGAGTATCTCTTAGCCTAATCCACATCATAGGGGTGGTGTGAAGATATATAAAATGTGAGAGCCATGTATTGAGCTACTTGAACAAAAGATGAACATAGAAAAGTAATAAATAAAAATAAATTAGTAAGGTAAAACAAATACTGAGACTGGACAGCTGGTGGCTTCCATGTCAGTAAGGTTGTGAATCTGCTCCAGGTTTTTGTGTGAACTTTAAAGGAACTATCTAAAGTGCTGAATCTATTTTAGATACCTTGGATCCTTTAAAGTCTGGAGTAAAACCTGCAGTGGACTCCACTGATATGCAAGCCATTACTCTAGCTATGCAGTCAGCTTTGTTGACAGCTTTGGAGATTCCTGCCTATGTCTACCTGTTATCTCAGAAGCTCTATCTGCATTTGGGCATCTCTTTTTTTCCATGTTTTTCCTGAAATCTCCTAGCCAGCATAGGTGCTAGTTATGCTGTGTGTGGAATTTTGGCCTTGCTTGCCATGTTGCCTGGGAGATTCTCAATGTTGCAATAAAAAATGTTTCCGAGGGTCACAAGGGAGGGGGTGTCTTGGTTAAAGAGAAATACT
The DNA here is from genome assembly GCA_948474755.1 of Ctenosaura bakeri. Taxonomy (NCBI): domain Eukaryota; kingdom Metazoa; phylum Chordata; class Lepidosauria; order Squamata; family Iguanidae; genus Ctenosaura; species Ctenosaura bakeri. The sequence continues at coordinate 159,031 of CAOLHI010001767.1, forward strand.
ACTGTCTTCTTCCACTAGATGTCTTCCTCATGTGGTCCTCAGAACCCACTTTTTCATCCCCCAAACCTGCTCAGGAAACACCCAAAAACTTCCAGACCCAAAATAGCAGGTTATATGTTCCCTCCCCCCAAATAGCTGAAAAACAACTCAGACCACCACAAAACATGGTGGGGATGCCTCCACAAAACCCCCCAAATACTCTCTCCAACTAAGTAATGTGACATCACTGCCAATCAAGTTGGAAGCACTGGTGCACCCTATGGGAACAAGGTGAGAAGGCCCCCACCTCCTAAGCCCACCCCTGCTTTAGAACTTATAAAACATATGCACATATGCATTCAAATAGTGACCTCTTTTTACTGTTAGCACCAGAGAGCAGATGCATACAGATTCTAGCAGAGCAGCGAGCCAAATGTTACCATACTTGGGAGTTTTAAAGTTTTAAGGTGAGGAAAGATGGTGATGCTTGCTTTCTTGAGTGGCTGAAAGCAGAGATGGTTAGATCTCAGTCAGTAAGAGCTTCTGCACAGTGAGATTTTAGTACATATCACATTTGATGCCTTCTTGGACTTGGTCTAGTTGACCTGTAGCAGTCGTGAGTCTGTACCTGTATAAGATACTATTGGAAATACAGGGGTGACTTCTTTGTAGCCAGAATGTTTTTTTGTTTTGTTTTTAGGAACATAGAAAAAACATAGAAAAAATTCTATCTGTTTTTCACCCTTTACTTGTCATTGCATGTTATGTGCCTCTGAGATGATTCCAATTTATGACGAAACTCTCATAGTGTTTTCTTGGCAAGATGTTGTTTAGAGGAGTTTTTCCCTTGCCTTTCTCTAAGGCTAAGAGTGTGATCCTTAACACATTACACCATTATGCTGGGTTATTCAATTGGAAAACTGTTTCAACTGCACTTATGACCATCGCTGATTGTTGATGATTGTATTGCACCCTCACTAGATTTGCATGGTAATATCATGATTGGTACAGCTTTTTCATCTGTGCTAATGCCCTTATCACCATCCCATTTGACCTGCCTTGTGCTTGTGTGTTTTTTTGAAAAAAATATATAGCCATAATAATGAGTTAGGATATGATGTTGTCACAGCACACCCGTCACCACCCAGGTCTCACACTGTGAGAGGTGACAAAGGAAGAGAAGTGGAGCACACCACTCCATGCCAATTGTGACATCTTTCTCCTGTGGAAAAATGAGGGTGCTTTTTTCACTAGTCATTTGTTCGAAGACCCCTATTCAAAGACCCCTTTGCCCATAGCCATTAAGCTATTAATAATGCTATGACACTATTACCCTTAAAAATTCAATGAATAATAATTAAAAATAATTTCTAAAAAGTAACACTGTTGCAGTAACAAAATGACAATAAAACAGTAGTAAGATCTTTGGAAAACACCTCCATGCACTCAAGGTGTCTATTAAACTTTGAAGGGGTAACAGGTCAGGATCACACTATTATTGCACTATTAGGGCAAACAATTGAGATTAAAAGATTTAGAAACAATATACAAAGGATTTCAAGAGCTTAGAGCATAGAAAATGCACCTATTTTCTTGGAAAGTCTTGTCCTCCCTGCCCAAGCATCAAAACATCCAGAGATTTCCTTGGGAAGCCCCAAGGGAAGCACAAGCACACACTATGCCTGCTGATCGATCATTCTCTCAACAAAGCAGAATGAAATGTCCACACTCAAGCTGGTTACTGAATTGTCATGGGAAAGGGGGTCATTAACAAGATTGCTTCCAACGTGAAAAAATCTCATTCCCAAAAACTGTGCAACAACATCAGGAGAACTATAACGTTGGCCACTTCTGCACTGTACTGTTATAGTGCTATTATTCCACGTTCAACATCCTGTGGATTTCTAGGGTTTGAAGTTTCCTGTGGTCAAGAGCTCTCTGGCTGAGAATTCAAAGTGCCCCTCCCTCAACTGCAAACCCCAGGATTCCATAGGATATTGAAAGTGGAATAATAGCACTATAACAGTGTAATGCAGAAATGGCCGTTGTGTGATAAGGCTGACACAAAACCAGGGCTATCACTGCTATGATGAAGTAACAGTATGGTATGATACAGTCCTGTGTGACTTGCTCAAGATCAGGCAGTGAGTTTCCATGGCTGAGCAGGTATTTGAGCTCTGGTCTCCTGGAGTCCCAGTCCAAGATGCAAACAATGCTGTCTCTCTTACTCATTACTAGCTATACATACAAGTAGGGGTGGGCTAACCAAATCCTCGAATCCTGGGGAAGGATTTGAAATTCACAAATCCCAATCCCTGTGCCAAAATAGGCAAACTGAATCTTTTGAATCCACCCACCAAATAGATTGTTGGAGACCTGGACGTCTGAAAACCAGGGAGACCAAGATGCCTAAAAACATGGGAGACCAGACATACAAAGGAAGATGGTAAGTAGGTGAGTTTTTCCCTTGGAGTAATAATGGCCTTTGCTAAACAATTTCACAAATTACATCTGGAGTTGTATTCTAAGATATTTAAATTGAACATTTAATATTTAAGTTCAGCACTTGACTGGAAGGTACAGTCTTGAGATTTCAAGGGCAGCTTAAAGATTCCTTTGCATAGATCTCTTGCAAAGCTCTTTCATACACAATTCTGGGGTTTGTAGTTTTACAAGGTGTCACAGCCTTCTTTGTCAAAGTGTGCCGGTGCATCATCAAACTACAAACCCAAGGATGCCATAAGGAGCTATGCAAAGACAATCCAGTTTTGACCTGGATTATCTCTGTACTGTAGTGGTCTTGTTTACACAGGCAGGAAAATGTGGGATTAATCGACATTTTCCTGCCTATGTAGAAAGGGCCATGTCATTCTCAATCTGGGGAGATCCTGAGGCAAAACTATGACAATTGCCTTGGCCAGATTTCTTCAGAGGGACGTTTGCCTTTGCCTAGGCTTTTGCTAAGGCTGAGAGAATGTGTCTTGCCCAAGATTATCCTTCTTTCCCTTGCTTTTTAAACCTTTTTTAAAAATAAAGGATTCAAAAGATTCAAGATTCGTGGATTCCCAGAACCTTCCAGGAATTCGGATCCAGCTTTGGATCCGGAAAATTCTGGATTCATCCCATCCCTACATACAAGCTTCCACCATGCAGAGTGGGAAATGGTAGCAGCTTTGGAAGCCAAACCAGTATAATCTTTGGCTTTGGGAACATTTTATTTAAAAGATACATGCGTACAACTAAAATATGGTTAGACTGTAGTGGGGGGGGTAGCAGCAGGTGGTTTTGCCTCCACTGTGATCACAAGTGGAATACTTTGCCCTCATGCCCGGTATTTGCAAGAGTTGGAACAGCAAAGCATTAACACCCCCTTCTCCCTCTGCCGTGACTTCGGTGTTATTTAGTCCTCCCCTCTTTATTTTTTGTTCTTAATAAAATCTGCCAGGCAACATACATGAGAAACCTCACATCTGATTCAGCTGAAGGGGCCTAATGCCATTCATACGTGTGCACAGGAAACCAGTATATTATACTGCTTATCAGGCACAGCAGAAACTTATTAGTTGGATCTATATGGTATTTCAGAGCCTACAAAAGTTACATCTTGGGATTGTAACTCCCAAAACTTACTTATTCCAAAGTCTGGTAAGTGTGTTAGCTAATAGTGTAAATAGTATATGTTTAGGCACTTGTCTGAAAGTGAATTAGCCTTCTCTCTGGTTCTTTTGCATTTAAGAATTTGCTTGGTCTTAGCAGGAAAAGCAAGTTTGACACCTGCAGTAATCTCTTTTTGCTGTTGCGTGCCTTCAGGTTGTTTCCAACTGATGACAACGCTAAGGCAAACTTATTATAGGGTTATGTTGGCAAGATTTGCTCAGATGGAGGTTTGCCTTTGCCCTCTCTGAGACTAAGAAAGCGTGACTTTCCTAAGGTCACCCAGTGGATTTCCATGGCTGAACTGGGATTTGAGCCATGTTTTCCAGAGTCATAGTCTAACACTCAAACCACTATACCATGCTGGCTCAGTCCTCGTTTTTACACCTCATGAAACAAATCCCCATGATCTTCAGAAACCATTCACAAGCTTGGCCAAAGTATAAAAGTTGCAGACTTCATCACAAGTTTCACAAAAGTAGGGAGCTCAACTCTGGGTGTGGCAATCCCCCTCCCCAACTTTGGGGTTGAAATTCTCTTGTCAGATCCATTTCAGGTACAGAGACCAGTGGCTTCATTTTCAATTTCCTCTCCTAGCTCTTCTTTTTCTCATCACTTGCTGTTGTATGATCCTGATGCAGTTTGTGGAATGATTCTACATGCCCTTTCCTGTTGCACAGAGATAGCTGGTAGAAGAGCAGTCTATTTGTTATGCCCACCTAGATGTGCTTTTGCCCACTTTGGAAGGAGCATCCTTGTGCCATCTTCAGTCAAGGAGCTAGGAGGAGGCAGCCCTCCATTGGTCAGCAAGACCTGTGGAGTCAAACCATTGCCATGCCAACCAGCGCTGCCTCTGGTTTCTAGGGAGCCTTGCTGTGAAGCTTTGGGTGTGGTGGGAGAAGATGCCAGGCGAGGCAAGGATTTAGACAGACACCTGCATGGAAAAGCCTGGAAGAAGAGACTTCTCAGGAGCAGGGGACTGCCAGCAGTCTCCCTCTGAGGAAACCCATGACTGGCTGGGAGACCTTCTTGGTACTGCCTTTTCTGTGGTTTCTGCTCCACTCTCCACTTGTGAGCTGCTTCTCCCAGGAACTTTACTGTGTGGAAGTGTGCCTGAAGAGTGACAGCATCCCTGGCATTTCAGCTGAACAGCTCAAAGCTGAAGCGGCAGCAACAGCACCACCATCAGCAGCCTCTTGCCTAGCTAGCTCTGCACAGCACTCTTTGTAAGTTTTTCTGAAGCTCTGGGAAATATTGTGATTCTCTGAACAGAGCCCTGGGTGTGTCTGTTTGCTGGCAATTGTTGCTCTCACTCTCTCAGTGACCCGGGAGCACCTCTGCTCACATGTTGTCTCTGCCATCAACCATCTTCACTGGATTATATCAGCAGAAACCACCACTTCCTCTTCCTTCTCCTCTTTCTCTTTGGCTTGCTCTCTGTCTGAGATCAAGAGTTCTGATTTCACTGGGATTTGCTCTGACTTGGATGTCTGGGCACTGTCAGAGCTGAGAGCAGAAGACACCAGTCACCGACTCTCTGCCAGCATTTTTAGTTTTCATCCTGCCCCGAGGACTTAGCTTGTGGGGGGAGCAGTTTCTTTGCTGGGAGGGTACCCCAGCCAGCTGTCACCTTGCCACAGGGTGATTGGCACAATGACTCATTGTCAGCAACGATGCAAGAAGCAGCTAGGGCGGGCGATCCGATTCTTCTATCAGTTTGTCACTGGGACCCTGTCTCAAGGTAGGTGTTTCCAGAGTTCTGGAGCAGAGATGAGCTGAAGTTGGAAACTGGCATAGTTGGCATGATAGGTAAGCCAGGACAGTGAGCCTGGGACAGGAAGCAATATTTATTTGACTTAATGTTTTATATTGAGAATTGGTGGGTTGGAGTCCAAGCATGCTTCTGTTGTGAGACAGTGCCAAGCCCCCAAATCTGGTCCCTTTGGTTCAGTAATTGGATCCTTTTGTGTCAGCTTGCTTTGCTGGGGACATCAGGGCTAGCTGGGTACCTTGGAAAAGATGTTCTTTGTGTAGTATGCAGGGGCACTTAGACTTTCTGGGCTTCCTTTTTTTCCAGTATGAGGCATCTGATATATTGGTCCCATCTCCACCCAACCTGCTGAAAGAAAATTATTCAGGCTCTTTGCTGATAAGTGGAAGCTCTGCTCTGTAAACAGAATTACATCTGCCCATCAGAAACACAGTGAGAACCAGGCTGGATAATATTGATTAGTATCAAAGCTTTGCTTTGTGCACTTAAAGTCAGTGTAGATTGTAACTCAGAAAAGTGAGCTTCAGGTGGTTTTGCTAAAGTGGATTGCAAGCTATATGCAAACTCTGGGCTTTTGTGTTCATTAAGTATACTGAGTCTTTTTCTGATTGATTTTCTGTGTTCTCCTGCTTGGAAACTGTGCTATAGAAATGTCATCATTTCTACAACAGACACTATAGTAGAAATGCACATTCTGATCCTTATTTGTGTCCCTCTCTATTACATCTAGAGTTTGGACCAGTTAGCTTTTTGGACTATAGTTCCCAGAATCCTTCTGGCTATGCTTATTGGGGAATTATGGGACATGTTGTCCAAAAGGTTTTCCCCACTATGCTGCAGTTAAATGTTTAAGGCTGTGGTTCTACCATGACACCATCCTTTTATGATCTATAAATTTGTTGATTTGAAGCAAAATTATTTCTCTAACATCTCTATGCTCCCTGTGGGTCCCTAAACTGTTCAGTGAATATTCAAGGAATTTCTTTGCACATTTCCCTGTGCTGCCAAATCACAACCCAGATCCCACCATTTCAGGTTCTCTGTACACAGCTGAAAAAGGTACTTTTTAAATTATTTTATTCATTTATATTCCACCATTTTCCCAATAATGAGACTCAAGGCAGGTTACAACATACCATATTCAAAAACAATATAAATTAGAAACTATACAAAAAAAGTCAATAAAAGTTTAAAAATTATTTTAAAAACAATTAAGCAATTTATAAAAGTTAAAAACATTAAAATTCATTAAAATACCATTTGTATATATAAACCATGAAAACAGCATCATACACTGTTAAAAGCCCATCCCAGTCAGTTTCTTTTTTTAAATAAAAATTTTCAAGGTACATGCAAATAAGACAAAAAAAGAAACAACAAATTATAACAAGTAAACAGAAAACAAAGAAAAAAGAAACATATGCAGAAAAAAATACTAAATATTACATGTTACGTAATAAAAAATCTTTTAAAAGTATGGTTTCTAGCTTTCCTGACACAGATTATAGATAATTCTATATAAGAATAACTTCTCTAGTTACAAATAACATTCAATGCTTCTACTGCTACCTTTCAAAAAAATTAATTATTGAATCCTACAGTCAATATATTGTACTCTTTTTCTTGCAAAAGGCATATTAAAGTTTCCCAGTCTTTTCATAAAAGTCACCGCTGATTTTCCTCTTATCAGTATTGCCATATTGTCCATTTCAGCTAAGTCCAATAATTTTATCAGCCAATCCTTTTTTGTTGGAATCTCTGTGTTCTTCTATTTCTGTGCTTATAATATTCATGCTTCAGTGGTCATATATCATAATACCTTTCCGTACTTCTTCTCTGGTTGATCTTCTATGAGTCGCATCACATACAATTCAGGTTTTACTTGAACATTAACTTTAAACATTTTATACATCATAGTATGTATTTTATTCCAGATTTTTTTGGCCTTTTCACATGTCTACCATATGTGGTAAAAAGAACCCACTGGTTGCTCACATTTCCAGCGTCTATTAGAAACCTCTTTGTTTTTTGGCCTATTTTTCTGGTGTTAAATGCCAAATTATACATCATCTTATAAAAGTTCTCTTAAAGATCGAAACATAGTGTGAATTTAAATCCTTCCAACCACATTTTCTCCTGTAGTTCCAACTGTACATTATATCCAACATTTTATCGTAAATCTTTAACCAACTCTTCTTCCATTTCTAATTTTAGCAATATTTATGTATCTTACCAATCAAGTGTTCATCATCTGAGCACAACTGTTTCTCAAAATCAGATTTGGCAACACAACATCATATAATTTTTTAATCCATTTTATATCTCTGTACTATCTGCTTATAAGAGAACCATTATAAACCATAACCTTCAAACATGAGTTCATCAATTGATTTCTTTTTATAATGTTCTTGCTTGATTTCCAGAAGGTCTTGATAAGTCACCCACTTTTCCTTTGCTGGTGTTTCCTTCCTATAAAAAGTCTCGTGTGATGACACTTACAAAGTGTTTAGGATAGAACCTTAGTTTTTATCTATTCCATATTCTTCACAAAGCTTTTCTCATGTAATGATTATTAAAATCTACATTCACTTTATATTTCTCATACCATAAATATTCATGCCATCCAAATTTTAGTCCATGTCCATCTAACTCCAACAGTCTCTTATTTGTCAACAGGATCCATTCTTTCAACAGACCAAACGGCATGCAGGAAAATACAATTTCAGATCGGACAGTCCCAATGCTCTTTTTGTTTTGCAGCTTGTAAAATTTAATATTTTACTCTAGGCTTCTTTCCTTGCCATAATAAACTTCAATTTGTCACTGTGCCATTGTTTAAATAAAATATCGTTGGGTCAAAATCAGTATAATCTTAAACAGATATAGCATTCTTAGTAAGAATTTCATTTTGATTGCAGAAATTCTGTTCAGTAATTATAATTTGAGTTTTGTCCATCTTTGCAAGTCCTTCTTAATGTCGTTCATGTTTTAATATAATTATTTCTCAACAATTTACAATTCATAGCAATACCCATGTATTTCATTTCTTTCTCAATTTTAAATCCCAACTTACCATGAATTGTGCTTGTTCTTCCTTTCTCATGTTCTTTGTTAACACCATTATTTTTTGTTTATCTTAAATCCAGCAGTATCTCCAAATTCTTTTAATTTCTTGAACATTTCTCAAGTCGTTTTCTAAAAGTCTGATAGCATAAAATATTTTAACTTGCTGGTAGAAGAAGAGCAAGGAAAAGGCCTCCCAAGGGAGGGATTTTCAAAGTCTGGGAATGGCCACTGTCAGTCTTCATTGCTGAACTTACTGCTTTTATTCTTGAGATTCAAATGATGTTTCTCTTATATCTTTATCACACTATACTATTGTAGTACTATTATTCCTCTTTAACTGCCATGGCAACATCCAGTGGAATTCTGGAGTTTGTAGTTTAGTGAGGCCCAACAATTCTCTGGCTGAGAATTCTAAATGCCCTCCCTAACCTGCAGATCCCAGAATTCCATAGGACATTTCCATGGCAGATAAAGTTTGAATATAGCACTATAACAGTGTAGTGGGATAAGGCTCTTAGTGTATTTCCAGGTAATTCTTATAAATTCCTATATCTTTTTACTCCTTAACTGAATGCAACACTTTTTTCTGTATGACCCTGGAGACCAGGGTTCTATGCTGTAATCACTAAAAGTCAACATGGATTTCTCAGAAATAAGTCAAGCCAGGCTAATCTTATCTCTTGTTACGATAGGGTTACAAGCTTGATAGGTGAAGGGAATGCTGTAGACGTGGCATATCTTGACTTCAGTAAGGCCTTTGACAAAGTTCCCCATGACATTCTTGCAAAGAAGCTAGTAAAATGCAGGCTGGACAGGGCTGCTGTTAGGTGGATTGGTAATTGGTTGACTGACCGAACCCAAAGGGTGCTCACCGATGGCTGCTTTTCATCCTGCAGAGAAGTGACTAGTGGGGTACCACAGGGTTCTGTCCTGGGCCCAGTGGTATTTAACATCTTCATCAATGACTTGGGTGAAGGAGTGGAGGGCATACTGATCAGATTTGCAGATGACACCAAATTGGGAGGGTTTGCTAATACCCCAGAGGACAGGATCAAATTTCAAAATGACCTTGACAGATTGGAGAGCTGGGCCAAAGCTAACAAAATGAATTTCAACAAAGAGAAATGTAAAGTCCTACACTTAGGCAGAAAAAATGGAATGCACAAATATAGGGTGGGGTATGCGTGGCTGGATAACAGTGCATGTGAAAGGGATCTAGGAGTCTTGGTAGATCACAAGCTGAACATGAGTCAGCAGTGTGATGAGGCAGTCAAGAAAGCCAACGCGATTCTTGGTTGCATCAGTAGGAGGGTGGTGTCTAGATCGAGGGAGGTAATGGTACCACTCTATTCTGCATTGGTTAGGCCTCATTTGGAATATTGTGTCCAGTTCTGGGCACCTCAATTCAAGAAGGATATCGACAAGCTGGAGTGTGTCCAGAGGAGGGTGACCAAAATGGTGAAGAGCCTGGAAGCCATGCCCTATGAGGACCGGCTTAGGGAGCTGGGTATGTTTCGTCTGCAGAAAAGAAGGTTAAGAGGGGACATGATAGCCATGTTTAAATATTTGAAGGGATGTCATGTTGAGGAGGGAGTGGGCTTGTTTTCTGCTGCTCCAGAGACTAGGACAAGGAGCAGTGGATTCAAGCTGCAGGAAAGAAGATTCCACCTGAACCTCAGGAAGAACTTCCTGACAGTCAGAGCTGTCCAGCAGTGGAATATGCTGCTTCAGAGTGTGGTAGAGTCTCCTTCTTTGGAGATTTTTAAGCAGAGGCTGGATGGCCATCTGTTGGGAATGCTTTGATGGGTGTTTCTGCATAGTAGGGTTGGACTCGATGGCCCCTGGGGTCTCTTCCAACTCTATGATTCTATGATTCCCTGCTCAGCCACGGAAGCCCACTGGGTGATCTTGGGTGCATCACATACTCTCAGCCCCAGAAACCCTGTGATATTCACCTTACGGTTGCTGTATGTCAGAAATGACTTGAAGGCACACAACAACAAACTTTTGATACAGTTTGAATTCAGAATCCACATGTGAACCTATTGTGGTTCATTTCACTTTTGGACAGTGCCTTGTGGTGTGCTAAAATTTCATGATTTTACAGGCCACCAACCTACCCATGCTTCATTCTCCCTCCCTTGTCTAGTACAGCCTCAGTGAAACTGGTCACACTCCCTGGACAGAGCTATTTTAGTTATATTTACTCTCTCTCAAACTTTAACATTTTTGCTATAAGCTGTTACGGTGATATTGCTGTGTTTCTGTCAGTGCAAGATTCCCTCTGTCCTGAAAGGAGGCATTGGTGGAGACTGACAGTGAAGAAACAGGAGTTGCATGTGAGCCCCAGCAAGGGAAAACAGGGCAATTTCACCATAGAAGATTATGGCAGTAGTACTAAGGTTCTAGAAAGATTTTTTAAAAATAAAAATAGTAAGGAGGCATCGAGGGAAGAGAAGAATGCATGAACATTACAGCACATTTGGAAAGACATCTGGAAGCAAAATGGGGAGGAGTGAGAGTGAGATGGAACACTTATGTCTAATGTCACAGCCCACATTAGAAGCAAGGTGCCTCAAAATGAACCACTAAGTTATTTTTATTTTAAAGTCAAAATGGAGAGATGAGAAGAAGCAGCATTCAGTTGTGTGCCACAAATCACCAATCTGGATGTGCCTTGAGTCACAGAATTGGTATTTTCTAGAGTTTTGAACCTTGTATGGCCAATATCCGGCATAAAGTGAGGATCAGAAAAAGGGGAGTGTTATCAAATCCATTTTCCCCTTTTCTCTTATTGCACGTGCATTGACTGATGGAGATTACCAATGGCTTGGAAGATGAGGTACTCTTGACTCCAACTTCAAAATCACAAAATTGAAGCCAAATCCTTTGTTTGAAAGGGAGAGAACAGAGGCCCACAAATAGAAAGCTCTGGAGGAAAAGTTTAGAGACTGCCTCAGTTGTTACCCTGCAGCAAGTGTGTTACCCTGTTTTCTGGGGGTCCCGAGAGGGACACCTAAGTGTACTCTCAATTATACTAGTTGGGGAAATTAGCAAAGAGCACAAACTAGCAATGTAAGAGGCAGGGCAACGGGGCGGAATCTTTTACCCAATGTCTATGGGGTCAGGCTGAGTCAAAGAGCAAACAGAATTGAAATAATAATTGTGATCTTTATTAAAATACAGTCACACAGTGTACACTCACTCAGATAACTATAGAAATAAATGTTGGAGTGGGATAGAGGGATTTTTACAGGAGTTGTTGGTTTGGGTAATACTACACCTGTCCTGAAGCCCGGGTAGTCTGCAGCAGAAGTTTGTAGGTATGGAGTTCTCAGTACGTGGGACTGAGGGGAAGGCTCGCCAAGCAAAGTGGCAGCAAGGCGGGATGGAAGTCGGGAGCGATCCGAAGAAGCTCTCAAAGTCAGGGGTTTTTATAGGGGAAAATGTGGCCATAGGCTAGTCCGTACTTGGGGAAAACAGTGAGTTTTGGGCTGGAGACAAAGCCTCCGAAAGGTCAGAATTTAACATGATTAAGTCCGAATTGACAATAGAGTAGACAGTATGCAAACACAGAGTGCTTGACAGATGAGGATTCTTCTAATCAAGTTGCCTGCTTGGGGGGCAGGGAGTTCTTTGTAAGTACTGTGCATACATAATAGAGTACTTGCCTTTGAGGTCTCCTGAAGCGGTGGGACGGCTATGTCACGATATGTAAAGGGTTAATCTGACTTGATGCTGTGCTGCTTCTTCTGACCTCGCCCTTTCAGCACAAGGTGTAGACTGAGATAAGGCTATGCAGCTGTATGTTAAATGTTTAGGTTGTAATTTATGTGTTTGACTAAGGCACATGTAAAGTACCTAATAATGTACAGCTGTGTGGAGTGTATATAAGCTGTTTGGAAAGCACTCCCTCTTGCCTGTGTTTGCTCTCTCTCTCTCTTGTCTTCTTGCCACGCTGGTTTCTATGTTACTCTGTTGTTTTTATTGCTAAACTTTATGACAGGCTTTTGCTACATGCCTTAATTGTTACCCGCAATAAACCTATTTGTTTTTTCCTTATTGCGGTGTGAAGTGGCTGCTTTCTCCAGGTTGTAGTTTATGCCAAGAGGTATTTTGGAGGTCCTTGTTTGCTTAAACAAGTACTCCAGTTTTCAGGCTCGTTAGGCAGACAGCCGACAGGCTATTTCTGGCCTGCCTGTATTGTGTGGAATATTACAGCAATTAACGGCCGTGCCTGTCTGCGAGCTTGTCCAGGGGACCTCGCAGCATGTGGAGAGGAATAGGTAAAGAAGGCCAAATTATTGATATCAAAGTGATATCTAATATCCCCCAAGTCCGGGCTAGAAACTACAGTAACAATTGCCTCCTGAAGTGACTGCCTAGGCTGGTCTTGTTTGGGGCCAAATGGCACAGTGGTTTGAGGGGTGGATTAGGACTCTAGGAGACCAGGGCCATTTCTGCACTAGACTGTTATAGCACTATTATTCCATTTTCTTTCTTCTTTTTTAAAATTATTTTTATTTAAAAAAAAAGATATCAAACACTCAGATTAATCAACAACAACATGCTCATCATTTTCCAAGATATGAATAAAACAAAGGAGAGAATATTTGTACATCGATTCATATCTAGCCAAATATTTACATCACCTCAACTTTTATTATATTCCCTTGTCTATCTTTTTTTTCTCCCATCCTGTATTGTTATCTTTCTGTATTATTCTTTTCCTTCCTCCTTCCCCTCGTTTGAACTGCTTTTATTTCTGCTTTTTCTCTGAGATCTCTTATTCTGATTACTTTTATTTTTGTAGACTTGTCTCTTCATTGTCATATCTCTTCCTTAAGCAATTTCATTGCCAAACTGTTATATTTTATCTTATTTCTTACTTGTTACTTTACTCTTGGCATAACTTTACCCAGTTCTCTTCAATATATATATCTTAATTGTTCTCACATCTTCCATTTTTTTGCTGCTTTTTTCATCCTTCAATCTGCATGTAAGATCATCTAATCTAATTTAATGCCATTTTCAATGTCCTAAGGAATCTTGGGGTTTGTAGTTTAGGGAGGGGCCTTTGAAGCTGCTCCCTAAACTGCAAACCCCAGGATTCCTTAGGATGTTGAACGTGAAATAATAGCACTATAACAGTCTAGTGCAGAAACGGCCCGGGAATCAAATCCCTACCCAGACATGGAAACCCACTGGATGATTTTGGGCATATCATGTTCTCTCATCTTCAGTGAAGGCAATGGCACCCCCTCCCCCTGATAAATCTTGCCTAGGAAAGGGTGGCCATAAGTTAGAGTTGACTTGAAGGCAGATAAGAACAGCAACAATAACATTAAACTGCTGAAAAATGGTGCTATTTCATGTTGGTGCTAAGATGCTTTTTTAATTTTATATGCAAAAATCAAGTTGCTTCCCTTAAAAGAAACTTAACTTTTTCAAGTTAGGCAGGAAAACTTTCACTGTACCCTAATCTTGTAATTAGGTCATCCAGTGCTTTCTTCTTGTTTTTAAGGAGCTTTGAGGGTTGAGCTCAGCTCTTTTCCCTAGAAGACCTTCTCAGTTACTCCTGAATATATAACAGCACAGCATGATAATTCAATAGCGAGAGGAAGGCACTCTGCATATTCCCATATGCCTTTTCTATATTATTCATGCAGACATCATAGACTTGGGGCCCATCCCAAAGGAAGCACTGGCTTTCTTGCTACAAGAGCAATAGTGCCCTGTAATCTCGCTGGCCTATGTGACAGTGGGAAAGAGAAATGACTCTTGGATCAGTCAACCAGACTAACGCAGTTACATCAGAGGCCCAAAATAGACTTTTGCCAATATTTGTCTGTGCTTTATTAATAATCAGCTCCCACTCTGATTAGCAGCTCTGTAATAAGATTCAGCTGTGACCTACATTTAACGTTCCAAATGGCCAGATAAAAATGGGGAAGATAAAAAGATAATATCCATTGTTAGATTAACCTAGCTTGGCCTGGTCATTCCCGTAAATGAATTACTGTGAGAAAGGGTATGTCAGCAGCTGAAGAGCCCTCATTTCATAAGCATTACCATAATTATGTGATAGGTAACCCAGCCCCCCCGAATATTTTGGACTACATTTCTCATCATCCTTGACCACACTGGATGAGGCAGATGGGAATTTTAGTCCAAAACAGCTGGAGGGCCCTGAATTGCCTCCTTGCAGCATAGGTGGATAGAATATACAGGTGAATACGAAGCAAATTTTTCTGCAGACTGCCATATCCATACCTGCTGTGTTGCTTCAGAGAATCCGCTGCTATTATATAATGATTATATATTCCATGTGTTCCATTCTTCTCTTTCAGATAACCTCTTATAGTGTGGTGTACAAAAATGTTACCTCCTTGCATGGTGTGGAGGAATGACTGCTTTGGTGTCCTTCCTAGCAAGGAACTAGGATGACCTGCTAGGATGAGTCAGGATGTCCAAGGGCCTCAGCTACACCATTGATCAGCCTCGATTAAACTCACTGAAATCCAGCAGATTCTGGGAATTATAATCCAAAAAGTGTTTTTTTCCCTCAGCTTTGCATCTGACACAATATTGCTGTCTGGGGTTGTGTTGGAGGGCGTGCTATACCCCCAGGCTACAAAGCCTTGGATCACTGGGGGTGTGTAGCAGCAGCAGTGCAGATGAATGCGGCTGAGTTTGAAGCCTTTCCTATGTGCAGAACTCTGTCTGCTATTTATACCCAGGCAGATGGGTGACTGGTTAATTTTAGCTCACTGCCAGTGCTGTCTCGCCAGGGAACTGGTGGGTGGTTGGGTGATGGGGTGCGTTTGTAGCTATATTTTACAGATGGAATGAGAAAAGTGGGATGGGAGCACTTGGTTCTTGGCCTCTGACTATGTGCAAAGGTTACTTAGCATGAAATTGGGCTTATGGCAACACTGGCTTGGAGTGTAAGAAAAGAGAAGTGGTTGACTAGTTAGAGATGTTGTGTGGCAACTAGGATGGAACTGGAAATATATGTGTTTGTCTATACCTCTGACTGTTTTTTGACACTACAATTCCCAATGGCCATAGTGGCTGGAAGAATCTGGGAGCTGTAGTACAAACAACAAATTTCCCAGACTCTGTTACTAGACTACTGAAAAAATGAGGGGCATGTAGAAAGAGCTGGTGTAGTGTCATGACTATAACTCCCATCATCCTCAGTCAGCATGTCCACCATTTAGCTGAGGATGATGGGGATTAGTCCAGAACATCCTTCACACCTTGGAAGAAGGTGGTTATATAGATTTGTTGCACGAATTTTAACTAGATTATGTTTGTGAGTCATACTAAACAACATTTCAAAACAGTAGAGGAAATGGTGTTGGTGCTGATGGCGGTTATTCTGTCTGCCAAAGGGTGATGTGGTTAAGTGCAGCACTCTGGATAGTGTCTTCATCTGCTTCGCATATGACTCATGGTATGGCTACTGTGAAGGGCTGAGGAAGGCACTGAAGAAGGCACTGAAACTGATAACCTGTTGCATTCCAAACCATTTCTCCTTGGGAAATTACCATATGATATGAGATGCTAAAGTTAGGCTGTAATAAGATCTCATACACTTCAGGTGACTCACCTCTGGTCACTGGTTTGAAAAGGACTTACAGTCCACTTAAGATAAATACAGCACTGAATTTCCTCTTGGTGCCACCAGCATGGAACAGTATTTAGTGCACATGTCATTCTGTCTGTGTTGAATCAATGTTGAGACTATGTGAATAAAAGAAGAAATAATTTCTTTCTTTTCTCTGTGGATAAAGATTTAGTCATCTGACTTGCTGAGGTTGAAGTGAACTGTCTCCAAAATATTCCTTTCATAAATCTCCTTTGCTGGTGCCTCTTTCCAACACCAACCAAGCATTTTTTAATTTTTCTTTTTTAATTTTTGCCCTCCAAACGCCTCAAGGAGAGATCTGTATAACCTGAACATCTGATTCCATCACTTTAAATATTAGGCAGGAGTAAACAGTGTTAGCAGTTCTTTTACTGAAACACGTGATCTCTTTGTTCTGTGTTTCTACATGCCACTCTCATCTGTTCCTTCAACCAGTACTACAATCTGAGTAGAAGAATGTTGGGCATTGAGAGGTAGATGGAACTTAAGTAATTGTGTTCATGCATGTATGTTCATGCATGCACACACATACACTTGGTGGCTAAGAGTTCTTGACTCCACAGCTCTAATTTTTGACTCCACAGCTTTAATTTTTCCTGCATCTGCTATCCTTGGTGGGGGGAGCTACAGCTCAGTGGTTACTGCATGAGGAAGCTCCATACCAAATCCCAGGTAGGACTGGGAAATAGTCATGAGGTGTCATCAGTAACTGTTATACTAAACCAACTGTCTGACTCAGTAGTCAGCAGCTTCCTATGACTTCCGTCTCCTTAAAAGGAGCACAAGCAACCTCCATGTATTTATACAGAGGCTGGAAAATAGATGACGCCTCCCAGAATCCCCCAGCTACCATGGCTATGCAGTTGGAGGGATTCTTTGAGTGGTAGTCCAAAACTGAAGTTTTGAACTAAATTCCCTTGGATTTTCAGGCTAGCTCATCTAAGCAGCTAGAAGAAAAGGGATGGGGAGGGAAAAGTAAAAAAGTAGGAACTAAACTTGTAAACCAACGGGTAATTGTAGTGTTATAAGTGGGCCTGGGTGCTTCTGACTCCCACATGGGAAAGCTGTGAAAGGAATTGTTTCCTCCCAGAGGAGGCAAAAAAAACAGGAAAAAAATGAAACAACAACAAAAAATCCCCATCAGCCACCAGCCTATTCTCATTTGCATTTATTTAACATGCAATTTAATTAAACACAGTTTAGTACCTTCCAATTTGCAGTTTTTAAAGCTGTATGAGAAAAAGAGAACCCAATTCAAATGGAACCCCTGGCTGAGGGACAGAAAGGAACTTGCTCATGAGGGGCATCAGGGCACTGGCCAATTCACCTTAGAGGTCCCAGTGAGACGGGGCCCATTCTTGGCCCAGTAGCTTTTGTTCTGTGCTTTATACGCTTGCGCTCTCCCCCCACCACTACTGCTGGGCTCCCCCCGGGCCAGCCAGTTATTTTTAGACAGGCGCCATGTGTTGTAGAAGAACAATTATATTAATTGGTTTGGGGAGCCTGGTTCATGCGCATGGCCGAGAGCTCAAATTTTTTGCCTTGAAGAAGGTAGCACTAACATAAAATAAGACCCGGAGAGCCAAGGCAGAGGTGAGGGAGCGTGTTTGGCATGGAGACATGGAGAGGGAATCCCCACACAGCGACAGCCTCCTGTACGCCTCCCTTATTGTCATCCTCCTCATCATGTCCTACTGGTTTACTACCAAGTGCTTCAAGATCCTCAGTGGCATTGACGGTAGGTGGGGGCAGGGAGCAGCCGTGTTGGAGAAAGGGGATGAAAGGTGAAGCCCTTGTGGAGTTCCTGCCATTTGGGCAGAAGGGTATTCCCTCCTGAAAGGCAGGCAGGAATGAAACAGGTGGGGAAAGAAGCTCTCCTACTCCAGTTGTTGTTGTTGTAGTTGTTGTTGCTGCTGCTGCTGCTGTTGTATGCCTTCAAGTCATTTCTGACTCATGGCAACCCTAAGGATCACAGGGCTTTCAGGCACTGAGGGTGTGTGATGCACCCAAGGTCACCCAGTGGGTTTCTGTGGCTAAATAGGGAATGAATTCTGGTCTCCAGGGTCCTAGTCTAATGCTCAAACCACTATACCATGCTGTTTCTCCCCTGTTCTTTTTTCAGCCTTGTTATCTTTTCCTTCTTTATACTTCTCCTTTCAACCTGAATTATCAGCCTGTTCTCCCCAAACCCATTCAGGTAGTGGCTGGGTGTCAGGCACAGCTGGCTTTCAAGAGAAGTTACTTTCTGTTGCTAATGGAGTTAGAATTTTATTACCAGGCCAGTAAGGGGAGTGGCCTCTGCCTGAATGCAAATCCCTCCATGCCAGCTTAACTTGACAACATCTCAGACAGAAGATGTAGGCCAGTGACTCTAACATCAACACCATTTTTCTCCTATATGATTTTTAACATCTTTGCCTGATGAAGAAGCCAGTGAAGCTTTGAAAGCTTGCATAACATATCTTATGCTTTGGAGTTGGCCCCAAAAAAGGTATTGCTACTTGTAGATCTTGGATTTTGTTGCTTTTCCTCATTTTCATTTCCTGGACCTTATAGAAGAAGTGTCTCTTCAGTCTAGACCATGGGTCCCTGATGTCCCACTCCATTCCCTTTGAAACTATTGGCATGGTTTATACTGACCTCGTGAAGGATACTGATGGTCGCTAAACAGTATGGCTAAATATTAACCTTGAGATTCAGTGGTGGTCTGCCCTCAATACTGGTTTCTGTGGAGTATAAGCAGGAGAGGAGCTGTTGCCTTGTTTGTGTGCCTCTAGTAGGCATCTGGTTGGTTACTGTGGCCATTTCTACACTAGACTGTTATAGCACTATTATTCCACTTTCAACATCCTATGGAATCCTGGGGTTTTCAGTTTAGGGAGGGGCTGGCTGGCCTGAGAGAACAGAAAGCTAAGTTAGATAGGCTTTACTGGGATGCCAGTAGGGTAATCAACCTGATCTGATGGCTATCTTCAATGCTTAAATTCTTTAAATCTCTAAAATGAAGATATTGGAGGGGGAGTAGGTTCAAGTCTCAGAAAGCCTCATTCACTGAAAATTGCATGAAATCTAGATGTTGTTGTCTTTGTTTTTACAATCCATCTTCTCCTGCTTTCTACTTCTTTTCTTTTCCTTGCCAGAGAAAATCCATGAAGGAAAAAAAGTATGGAATAGCAGCAAGGGGCCCTTTAACTGTGAGCAATAGGATTCCTTTTTCAGGAGGGAGAGCCAAAGTGACATACTGTGATCCAGAAGTATCTGATAATAGTGGTATTTGGCTATTACCTGGTAACAAGAAAATAACATTTTGCACATGGTCTTAATAAAATTTTCCTGTTCTTTCAGCTGCTGAGCTAAGCTTTTAAGACCAACATTTTGTGTATGTTCAGCTCCAATTAATCTCTAGAATGGCATAGACTGGTTTGTTTTCTTTTGTTTTTGATCTCTGAGCAGCTTTCACATTGTACAGAGGCAGGGAAATTGAAGGTAATTGCTTTCTTTAGTTCTGCTGTGGTATCCCAGGTAGGGTATGTAGAATCTCATTGGCTGCAACCCCCCTTGGTCAGTCTCTTGAGGCCTTTCTGCATTACACTGTTGCAGTGCTATTATTCCACTTTCAGCATCCTGTGGAATCCTGGGGTTTGCAGTTTAGGGAGAGGCATTTAGGATTCTCAGCCAGAGAGCTCTTTGGCCTCAGTAAACAACAAACCCCAGAATTCTGTAGGATTATAGCACTATAACAGTGTACAGTGGAATGGCCCTTGGACTCAATTCTGTGTGTGTGTGTGTGTGTGTGTGGAGAGAAGCAATTGTTATCATTGTTTCATTTAGTTATCATTGTTTCATTTTTGAAGAGTTGCTTTAGCAGGTATTTTGTG
This sequence comes from Ctenosaura bakeri, assembly GCA_948474755.1. Lineage (NCBI taxonomy): Eukaryota > Metazoa > Chordata > Lepidosauria > Squamata > Iguanidae > Ctenosaura > Ctenosaura bakeri. The sequence continues at coordinate 179,033 of CAOLHI010001767.1, forward strand.
GCCAGCTGCCATGTTACACTACCTTCTGGCATGCTGGAACTCTGCAAAGCTAGTATTGGGATAGGATGGGAAAGTAGTTCCGCTTTTCACTGCAGTATTTTTGGCACATCTTAGTTCTTTTGGACTCGCATTGCAATTTGGTATGTTTTTTACAGTTTATATAACACCATTTTTACACACATGTGCATGTCCATCTGCAAACACAAACATTAGAAGGAATAGACTGCCTTAGAGCCTGGTTGACTCTCCTTGTTTAGAGGTCTTTAAAACAGAAGTTTAGAGAGTACTGTAGTTGTATCTTCTTGCACAGCATGGAGTTGGAATAGGTGGCTCTTGTGGGTCGTTCCAGCTGTATGATTCTGTTTTGTGAACAGTCCGTGAGCTGTGCTTCCTCACAGCTGTTACCATTATGCAGATGATGTGCCCTACCTCTAGAACATGGACTTTGACTCAGAATCTGAAACAGGGGACATGCCAGAGGCTGAAACAGGGGACATGCTAGGACCTGCTGTACAGGAAGAGGTTAACAGTGCTACAGACAGAACAGGGGGCAATGCCAGCTCCAGCAGAGAGTCCTGCCATAGAAGAGCACTTACCTGTACTCACCTTTGCAGAGCGCAGACAGCAAAGAGAAAGCCATTGTCACTTTCTCAGAATTTATAACCGGCAACAATTAACCAAGCCACAGCTACACTAGGCTTCAGACCAATATAGCTGACGCCCTTCCCTCCAGGAGTTGCCCAAGCTTATCTGACCTCCTACCCTGACAGATACCTTGCTGAGTATTCCAACTGATCTTGGACATTTTCTTGCCTTGGAACTCTGTTGGACTTTATTTATGACTCTGTGCTTACTGCCTGAGAGTAAGTAATGAGCTGGGAACTATTCAGTTTGTTTATTTGAATTATCAGCTGTACTGGAACTGAGATAGGAGAGCAGAGCTCTTTCGGAGCAGCCAATAGCTTCCACATCAGTGGTCCATATTGGATTCACCATATCCATGATATGAAAGCTTCTAGCTGTTTATTTGTGGGAATAATGGGTAGATGTCAGCATCCAGAAGCAGGTACCCTGAGTATAAATTTGTTTAATAAATTATTTCCCAACACCAATATACTTCTCCTGCTTTCCATACATTGAGATACCTTGAGGGGATCTCTGGTACATTACTTGTGGATGCATTTGTGCCATTTTATTGGCTAGTTACTATCAGAGCAGGAATTGTTTTTTTTTTTCAGCAATGTATTTCAGACCACAGAAGTGCTGGTTAAAATTCAGAGTTCACTTCCTCAAATGGCTATAGCAGGGATAGGCATTCTTTGGCTCTCCACATGTTCTGGCCAAATCTCCCAGCAGCTGTATCTAACATGGCCAATGGTAAGGGATTGTGGGAGCTGTATTTTTTATGTTATATATTAATTTAAATATTAGTTTGTCTCCTCTCAGCCCTCCAGGGGCCCTGAAGCAATGAACAACAGATAAAAACATTCCTTAAAAACAAGTCAAAAGACTGGCTGGCATCCTTTTAAGTAGTTATGATCTCATAAGTCAGAATTACAAACATGTACTGTTCCCTATTCACATTTTCAATTGTAGTACCATTGCCACAATCATAAATGCCCCCTAAATCCACGTTAAAAGCCAGTCAGCAGTTCCAAATGGTGGAATTCTGTAGTGCTGGCAGCAGGGCACTGCAGGATGATGTGAACACCCCCCTTCCACTAGTGAGTGATGGTGCAGTGAAGAGTTGCAACTAGATCCCAGATGTCCCTGCTTCTGTTCCTTTCACCATTGCTCACTGGCAGGAAGGGACTGGTCATGTCATCCTCCAGTGCCCTGCCTGCCAGTGCTGCAGAACTCCATCATGCTGATTGGCTTTTAAGGTGGGTTTCAGGGGTCAGATCAGGATGTAGATTCCTGCTACAATATGGTAGCTATATCTCTTCAATGTGGTAGCTATATCTCTGATCAGGGTCTTGGGCATTTAAAAAAAAGTTATAAAACACAGAACCAAGACAGACTAAAGGCTGTACAAAACTGTGTGGTCTTGGCTTCCCACCAACAAACTTGAAAGAGATTGATCCAGCTTGGTTTCTCTTGGGAGGGAGTTCCACTGCTGGGATGCCAGTACACAGAAAGCCCAATCCAGTGTAGTCAACAACCTGGCATTTTAAGGTGATGAGACATACTTTCAAATCTAGGATAGACTTATACAGGAGGAGGTAGCCTTTCAGATATCCTAGCCCCACAGCATGAGGTATGTCAAAACCAACTCTTTTAACTGTGCTGAGAAGCAAATTGGAAGCCAATGTAGTTGCTAAAAACACTAATGATACGTGGTCTCCAAAGTGTCCACAATATTACAATCTGGCCAATGCATTTTGCACTTCTGAAACCCTTTCAAGGGTAGCTCCCATTACAGTAGTCTCATGAGGAGTTAGTTAAGGCATGAACCTTCCCTAGGAAAAGGTATAAATGGCTTACCAAGCAAAGGTGGGCAAAAACACTCCTGGCCACAGTAGCCCCAAACATCGAGAGGACTAAAGGTTCCTTTTCCCTGGCTTAGTTCATGGAATGGGTAAGTTCTGTGCCTGGACAGATACAAAGAGGAAGCTGAGGACTATGAGACCAAATGCTTTATGTGGAAATAGCCAACAGAGAGAAAGAAGAAGAACAAAACACTGATACATTAAAAACCCAGGGCAAAGTAAAAGCAGAACAAGGAACATTTCAATCTTACCTCCAAGCTTTCCCCCTTCCCCATGTATGGCAGATATATGGACTTTGTATTCTGCATCGATAGTGCCCTTTGTTGCTAATTTATTTGTGAATTTTCTCTTTGGTATTAATGAATTCAGAGCAATGTCACTTATTGGTTATAAATAATTTCTATAGCACTTTCATTGTAGCAAGTGCTTTACTCTTCCTTATCTCACTGTTCTCAATATCCGTGTGAAGTAGGTCATTATCAGTTCCATTATAAAGATGGGAAACTGAGAGTGAAGACCTTTACATAAGATCAAAAGTCTGTGTGTCATCTGAATTTTCTTCTAAATGTGATAGCCTTGCATATCTCTAGAGCCAAGAATGCACTACCTATTCCCCTCTTTTTGTGGTTGTGCCAGGTTGGTGCATTTCAGCAAGGGAGAGGAAGAATGCACAGCCTCCAGCTGATGAAAAGCAAAGAGAAACAATGAGGGGAAAAATGAAGGCAGCAGTGGGAGTAATCTTAATGGTATCTTAATATGGGGGCTGGTGTCTTCCATGTCAGTGGGGTGATGAATCTGCTCTTGGTTTTTAATCTGATCTATAAGGTAGCTATTCAGAGTACTGAGCTAAATACTCCAAATAAATTCAGCTTCTTGGATAAGTCTTTTAAAATTCAGACCAAAACCCAGAGTGGATTCATTGCTCCATCAGTGTGGACACCAACAGCCACCACTGGAAACTTTATTTATTTAATTTATATATCTCCTATTTTTTGAGTGGGACACAAAAGACTCACACATGAATTAAGGAGAGCAGAAGGAGAGCAGAGAGGAGGCCAGCCTAGTCTCCTATGGCAGAAAATTCCATAGCCTGGGAGCAGCCACTGAGAAGTCTCTTTCCTGTGTCCTCACCAACCATGCCTGTGAAGGTGGTGAGATCAAGAGAATCTTAAAGCTTGGGCAAGCTCACATGGGAAGATGTGGTCTTTCAGATGGATCCAAGCTGACAAAGGCTTTATAGGTCATGACCAGTACTTTGAATTGTGCCTGGAAACCAAGAATCATCGATTTATAGGATCTTAGAGTTGGAAGGGCCACAGAGGCCATCTTGTCGAGCTTCTGCCATGCAAGAAGTCACAACTTAAGCATCCTGAAAGTTGTCATTCTAACTATTGTTTAAAGACCTCTACAGAAGGAATATCCATTCCCACCTTCCCAAGACAGCCTACTCCACTGTCAAAAATTTCTTACAGTAAAGAGAGTCTTCCTAATATTTAGGTGGAATCTCTTTTCTTGTAATTTGAGCCCACTGTTCATGTTCTAGTCTTTGGAGCAGTAGAAGACAAGCTTGGTCCATCTTCTACAAGACACTGTGCTCCTGTTGGTACAGCCCAGAATTGCATTGTTGTTGATGCTGATGATGCTGGTGGTGGTGTTATTTTAGCTGCTGCATCACACTGTTGCCTCATGTTTAGCCTGTGGCCTGCTAAGACCCTAGATCTTTTTCACATATACTGAAACTTTGTGCTTGTTTCAACTTTTGGAAGAGTGGGGTGGGGTTGAGAGAGTACATGAAGGCTGTTGCCAGGACCAGCCCAAGACATTTTTTGTCCAGAGGTGGAATTGTAAATGACATTCATTCCACCACATACCTGAGTTATAGTTCACAGTGCCTGAAGCTTCCCTCCCTCTCTAACAATAATGACAAATGAGAAACAATGATGACAAATTAAATAGCTAACACTTTTCTGCCTTTTCAAGGACACAAAAGTTTCTGCTCATTCTACCCAATGGTAGAACTATGCCTTGTGGCATCTCATTCCCACTTATGCAGGAGCTGCTGGTGGGGTTGGCGGCATGAGTTTATGCGTGAGGCAGGATAGCTGTCAGCAAGGGAAGAAACACTAATGGGGAAGGGGGAGAGCTAAACACTTTTTTCACTACCCTTGTTCTGGTTCTGAACTTTGACCAGGGATGGGCAGTAGGGTAAATTGTCTTCTTGTCTGAGACTGCATTAATGGGCAGCAATATACAGCCAGTTTAAAACGATTTAGAATGAAAGACTGTACTGGAATGAGTTGCTTCTCAGATATCCTAAATACCAGATCTGAAAAACTGCAGTCTTCTAGATTTCTTTCTTTGATGTAATCTCCTTCCTTCCTTCCTTCCCCGAAACTCCATCAGGCCTAGCCAGGATAGCTGATGATGAAGGATTATGGAAGTTGCCTTCCAAAAATCTGTGTCTGTGGTAGCACATCCATTACTATTTAGATGGCCATCTGTGGAAAGTCTTACATTTTAGTACAGTTTTTCTAAAGATGGGGGAAAGGATATATGCCCACAATAGAAAGATATCTTCCATGAAGGACACACAGACTGTGCTCAATACAAAAAACAAACCAAAACCAAATATGCTATAATTCAAGCAAGATGAGGAATCCTGCCTATATCCTGTCTATAAATCTGGTGACACTCTTGACCAGTGTGTAGCTCTTCTGATAGCAATAACTGACTGAAAAAATACAGAGGTTGAACATCCAGCCTGTCATATGCATCTCTCTATTCTTATCATTGTATACTGTAAACCTCCCAATTGTTCAAGTCTGTTGTAGACAGAGAGATCCCAGTAAATGCTGATCAGCTATTTTTTTGTCCCTGCACCATGGTGACATACACAGTCTTTTGTTCTAATTTGCAGTTTTTATCAGGATGTCTTGATTGGTTTCCAGAAACACCTGGCTCATGAGATTACAAGCTATACCTGGAAACAGGAGCAAGAAAATTTAACCCACATAAGCCTTATGTTGCTTGATGTACATGACTTAAATAATTGTCTTTGAAAGAATGTGCAGTGAGCTATTTCTGAGATTTTTTAATCAGATATGAATAGAGTGCTTAGACTTCACATAAGGTTTGATCCATTTTGTACACATGTTAATCAGTTATATTTATCTATTTAGGATTAAATGAGATGCTAGTTGTGTGAAAGCCTGCTGAAGTAGTGCTGCATTGAAAAATGTTATATGCTTTAGATTTTAACATGAAATGTAGGCCTTTAGGGGAATAAACCTCCTTTGGGATATATTTTTTTCTTCAGGAAAGAAAAGGGAATACTTCTTTTAGTGGTCTGGGTTTGTTTTGTTTTTTTGGCAGGGGGGTGCTTCATCATGTCATGGATATGCTGCTGATGTGATGGAATTTCTGGTGTGCTTCCTTCCTCCTTATGTGGTCTCACTCAAATAGCAGCCATATTGTGAACATGCTGTCATTGCACCATATAACCTATTAGACATGGAGCCCCTTCACACTACACAGTTACAATGTTATGATTTCACTTTTACTGCCTTGTCAAAGGGTCCAATCACATTGCAGTATACAATTTTAGCATTATGATTCCATATTAAGTGCCATGACAACTTCCTTTGGAATCCTGGGGTTTATGGTTAGCTGAAGCAGGAAAGCTCTCTGTCTGAAAATTACAAATTCCACTCCTGAAACTGCTAGTCCTCAGATGCCATAGGATGGAACCATGGCAGCTAAAGTAGAATCATACTGCTAGAATTTTGTAGTATGAAAGGATCCAATATCCTGTGGAATTTTTGAATCTGAAGTTTAGTGAGGGACATTTAGAATTCTCAGCCAGAGGCTCTAGTGGCTCACCAAACTAGAAGTCCCTGGATTCCATAGGATAGGAGTTAAAGTGAAATCATAGTGCTATGATTATGTAGCATGAAAGGGCCCATGGCTATATCACTAAGAGTAAACAACACTTCTACTGTACTGCTGTCATTCTAAAGTGTAGTGGGGGAGGAAGTGTAGAAAGACTCATTGTTAATTCACGCAATCAGTACTCTCTGTCTTGTTGTACTGATGGACTCATTGTCCCCTTTGGGTGCACAGTGAGGCCTGTGCCCAGATGCAGCTCTGTAGCTGTGCTTGATTAATTGGGGCAGAATCCAGGTGAAGGTGCACATCTGGAAGCAGGATGAGAGCCTGGATGCCCTGAGAACAGGGACATGCTGCTTTCCAATTTAATTCCTGTGCCTGAGAAAGAGTCACTCTTTTTGCAAAGGTGGGGTAAATGTCAGGAGGAGCTATAACAGCTGCGAATACAGACTCTCTCAACTCAAAATGATTTTAAATGATTTTAAATTTTGCTCGAGTTGGAAGACTCTGTTTTTGGATCTGGTTGTGAGCAGCTTACAGTTTCAGGACACTGGATAGCTCCTTTTCTTTGCCTTCACATTAGAAGGCCCCATTTGTTTCAGGAAACATTTTACAAGCAGGTGTGTGGATAAGGCAAGGCATAGGACTTGAGAATGACACTCTGAACATTGGCCAACATGGGTTCAAATCAACTGTTCTTAATCTTAACAAATATTTCTTCTTTTCAAGTTTCACTTTTCTGTATAGTAATCAGTAAATTTATTGTATTTGACTAAAAGCCATTACAAATATACTTAAAACCATAAAACCAATATAAAATATATATACATACATCCATATAAATATTAGATCAGAGAGTCCCCAGCACAGTCTATAGCAATCTCTTTCAAATAGTTTGCACGAATGCTTTTGGCAACTTTGGCAAATAGATATGTAACCAGTGAATCACAATCTGAGAGCACTTTTCTGTATAGTTTTGTAATTAATATGGTACTGATGTGGGGAATGGGAAGAGTGATCCAAATTAGTATTCAGTTATGTTCAGAGACAGGAATTGCTTCAGCTTTAAATCCTTTTCATGTTATCTCCTGTAACATCTCAAAATGAAAGATGACTTGCTAGATCAAAAGGGAATTTTTAATAACTATGAATTAGATTGATGAACTGGTGCAATGATAAGCCCATAGCAGGTTAATATGTTGTTTTACATACTTCTACAATTGCAATGTTAACACTTAGAGGGGTCAGGTTGGGCACAGATAAGACAAGATTATACTGGTTTCTATGTAATGGCAAATTAATAATGACATTTTTAAAAAATAAAATAGTTCCTTCATAAATGCTAAGCTCATACATTCCTTAAAGGAGGTAACTACTTTATTTTGTATGTGCTTTTTTTTAAAAAAAACTTTAATTAAGCCAACTATATGGAATCTTAGATTTAAATGATCATGAGTGAGTGAGTTTTGGCCAATGCAAGCTTTGATGTTGATATTCCTTGAAGCCATATTCCCTTTAGAGTTATTATCTCCGTCTCCTGCAGATGAGTTGCTGCATCATTTACGTTTTAGTCTCATTTCCCACATATCATCCACACAAGAGAGGTCTATATCAGTATCAGTGGATGTGAATTACTTGCCCATCATTATACACTCAGAGGGTGAGCCATGTTAGTTTGTTGTAGCAGAAACAACCAAGACTCTATAAATATTTGAACCATTGCACACTGACCATCAGAAGTGGTTAAAAGGACACATTTTGGTGCACATTTATGAGTGATTTGAGATTGAAATCCCATTTACTAGTTGTTATCAATACAGAAAATAATAAATATGCTAAATAAATTAATCTGGATTATAAATTTATGATCTATAGTGTGTGTCCATGCATGAATTTGACAGCCAAGATTGGTGGTGAAGTCTGAAGAAGTCATTTAAAAGCTGGTGGTTCAGTGAATCATATTATGGTGCCATAGAGAGAGCAGTTCTTAACTTTTTAACAGACAAACCCTGACATATCAGTAAAGTGCATTCAGAAGCTTCTCAAAGACTTTGCGAGCTATCAGAAATGGAAGAAGAACCCTATTTAGTAATTCTGATTTTTTGATCCTAATTGCTATTGGAAAACCAAGGTAGTTTCCCATTCTAGCTGGAAGAAAAAGAGAAAGTTCCATTGGCTTCATATTATTTGGTGATATCATTTGGTCTGCCAAACTTTGGTTGTTCTGCAGCCAGAGTTTGGTAGATGTGGTACAAAGTGGTGCTGAACTCTAAAGTTCTTTCAATATATCCTCCCCTTTGTGACTGTCCAAGTAGAATTTAGCCACCAGAGGGTGCAACAGAGCTGCATTTTAGTACTGTGGATTTTTCTGAAGGACAAACAATGCCGATGTACATCTCACAGGCTTCAGTCAAATTGATTCCAAGACTATGCGCTTGTCTCTTGAAACCCCAGTAGTACACCACCTCCTTTTCTAAGTTCAAGTTTGACCTGTGGCAGGATTCTTCAAAGTACTCTTCTTACAGACTGTTCAAGTTCACTGGTAGTGACAAGATAACCTCTTCACCGGAGCAGGGAAAATTACTTTTTTTAAACAATAAAACCTTCCATTTTTGGAAATCCAGAAAGTGTCTTTTTTTAATTCTGTTCTCCATTGCTCCAGCCTTAAGACACACACAATGCAAATTACATGTGGAGGGACGGGGACCACACAAGCTAGTTCAGCCCCTCTGTTGTGTCATCTTCAGCTCTTTCATGTGTTTCAAAGGGAGGTTTACAGCTGGGAGCTGCATGGGATTCCAGTCTCTAGGACAATCAGGGTTGTAAATCACATAGATGTTTCTTTTCCAACATATGGAAGGTATATGTGGAAGGTATGATACTTTTGGACTACAGTTCCCAGAACTCCCCAGCCAGCATGAGATGTTCAGGGAGTTGGAGTCCCAAAAGTAACTTTTACCGGGGTTTGGAGAGTATTAATGCTGCTGCAGTGTTAAATGGGTTTGCTATAGCAAAACCAGGAAGTTACTAAGTGCATGTACTCCTGCCAATTGAAGATACCACTTTGTGGATCTAATGAAGCGGACTTGGTCCATGAAAGCTTGTGTCAAAATAAATGTCAGTCTACATGGTGCCTGGAGACTGTTTGTTTACTTTGCTTCAACAGACTTATATGGGGACTGTTGTAGAAATTACTGTCACTGTTTAGTGCTACTGTGAGTTAGTCACTTCTTCTCTTGAGACAAGTTTAGAATAAGTGCTGCATTTTGTTATGTTCAGACAATCAGCAGTTGCAAACTATATGCAAGCTGGACTGCACATAGCACTTAGTGAGGCGTAATGTAATAACAGGACAATCCTATTACATGTCTACTCAGACTCTGATCCAAATGAGTTCAATGGAACTTATTACCAGATATCTGAGTACAGTCAGCCCTCCACATTTGTGGGTTTACCTTTCATGGATTTGAATATTTGTGAGTTTCGCCAACCCCTCCTCCTCACCTCAAGCACAGCCAGGTGAAACAGTTGCCAGTGTTATTCAACCCTTCTTGTACTCTTGTGGAGAAAGATTCTTGAGGAAAGTAGCTGGGAAGGATGGACATCTTTCCAATGTTCAGATACTCAGCAGCAGGACTGAGGTGTGCATCTAGTAGCCTTGCTGGAGCAAGCTTGTTGAACACATACCTCAGGTAACCATTCATTTTGTGCAACACATGGGTGGCCCATGTGTGTGAACTCCTCTTGGTGGCTGCTCTGGAGGATTCTTGCGACAGAAGGAGCCAGCATTGCAAGGGAGGTGGGAGTTCTGGGGGGTGTAGTCTGGAACCGTAACATTTCCATGCTTGTATTCTAAGGCAATATAGATCTCTTTTCTTTGTTTTGTGATATGATAGTAGCTGGTTGTTCCATTTATGTGTGTGTGTGTGTGTGCACGCGCGCACGCGCATGTGAGAGCGAGAGCAAGAGATAAACAATGAACTATGGAAATTGAGCAGTTAGTTTTTGTGATGTGGCAGCAGTGGTCTGGGCATCTTTGCCCTCTTCCTGCAGGCCAGCATTGGGGATTTTGTCTTGGGTTTCCTCTATCTGAAGATCAGGCGCCAGTGCCAGGCTGTTTGCCTCCCCTGGGCTCTGCTCGTCTGAGTAATGTGCAGAGTCTGGGCAGGCCTGCCCCCTTCTCTGAATGCTGGCACTGGGCCCTGATTTTTTTCTTTTCTTTTCTAACACTTGTACAGGAAGGTCTAGTGCTCTGAATGAAGGGTTTGCCTTCATCAGAAACATCATTAGAAATAGTTACCTTTTTTGGCTGGCTGAAGGACTTTGGGAGCTATGCTCCAAAATCTGAAAGCCAGTGTGGTGTAGTCATTTGAGTGTTGGACTATGACTCTGGAGACCAGAGTTTGATTCCCTGCTTGGCCATGAAAACCCACTGGGTGATCTTGGGTGCATCACACTCAGTCCCAGAAAAACCCTGTGATAGGTTTGCCTTACGGTCACCATAAGTGAGAAATGATTTGAAAACACACAACAACAGAAACAGGTCCAAAATATAATTTCTCACAGCTCTGATCCAAAATTAGCTTCTCAGAAAGCTGTTAGATCCAGTCATTTCTGAGTACATGATGGGATCTCATAGACCCCAATGTGTTGTGCAGTAGTGCAAAAGCTCAGGAGGAATAGTAATCAGCTGGCCCTGAATGAGTGCAGGAACTTGTCTGGGAAACAACTACTGGAAGTGTAAGGCCATTTCTGCACTAGCTTGTTATAGTGCTATGATTCCACTTGCAACATCCTATGGAATCCTGGGGTTTGCAGTTGAGGGAGGGGCCAGCCGGCCCCTCCCTCAACTGCAAACCCCAGGATTCCATAGGATGTTGCAAGTGGAATCATAGCGCTATAACAGGCTAGTGCGGAAATGGCCTAAGTTGTTTATGGGTCTCCACTTTTCTCCAGCCTTATGCAAGACAATGCTGGGGTAGCCCTGATATTGAGTAGAGTGAAGCAGCAGCTTCAGTCAGCAGATTATGAGTGCAATAAAAGGACAAAAGATTTTTAAAAATATTTAATTTGTTGCTCTTATACCTTTGCTGCCTGCCATGGGATGAAATGCTTGTAAGATTTCCTACCTCATGTTGCAAGATGATTTTGCTGTCTTCAGGTATAGCTCAGCTTAATTTGGATTGATGGGGGCCTCTGGCAAAAAAGTGTTTTGGAGCGAACTAGATGCCAGTCATGTGGGCAGTTTGTAAGACCTAGAATTACTTCTATTGAGTGGAATCTTATTGCTAGTACCAATAATTTTGTTTTGCATAGATTTTGTGTCGTGCAGTAGAAAAGTTAAGGAGAAATAGCTGGAAGGTAAATGCAGGGAGACAAGGCTCAATGTAATGGTTTTGTATCCATGCTAACTGATGGTCTTAGACCTTGTGTCAATCTTCTTCCCCATGCTAAAGAAATGGCATCTTCTGGAGGGTTGGTGTACACTGGGTATCAGTATACAGGTACCAGCTGAAGCAGCACCTGTAAGCATAGTGCCTACTGGAAACCAGTATGCTCTGGCAACAGTACTGTTAAACCAGACTGTTAAACATAACTATGAGGAGTTGAGAAAAGACCACAGAAAGGATATGGGATATAGGGGGTGAAAGTAGGGAGATTATGGCTAGTAGGCAGGAGGACATAGCAATCCAGCTGGAGGTTCTGAGGTGGATAGACAGATATTGAGTCTGGGCTAAAGGTCAGCAGGATATCTCTCCACCAGCAGTCTGTGGGCAAATCCACCTGCATAGTTATAGCAGTTTGATACCTTTTTGTACTCTTCACAATGCACAATTATAGCCCTATGTTCCATTTTAACTGCCATGGTTCCATCCTATGGGATCTTGGGATTTGCAGTTTAGGGAGGAATACTTAGAATTCCAGCAAGAGATCTCTAGCGGCTCACCAAACTGGAAACTTTAGGATTCCATAGGTGTTGCTGTGGCAATTAAAGTGGAGTAACGGTGCTGTAATTGTGTAGTGCAAATGGATCCTTTTAACAGCCATAGTTCCATCCTGTGGAATCCTGGGTTTTGTAATTTGAGGAGGTACTAGAGCTCTCTGGCAGACAAATCTAAATACCTCACAGAACTGTGTATTTCAAGATCCCATAGGGTGTTGCCATGCTATTTAAGGTGGTATCAAAGTAGTATAATTGTACAGTGTGAATATACCTTCTGTTGCCCTCCAGACCTTTAAGCACCATTATTTCCTCTGCTATAAGAGATGTTCAAGGGCAATATCTATCTACAGATATGTGCAGGTGTCTTTCCAGAGTAGTGCTTGGCCTTGACAAGCTGAAGTGTCACAAGAGGGTGTATCCACATCCCCCCCCCATCTTTGCACTGAAACTTCCTTCCTGAACATGAGCCAAGATCCTCTTAACTCTCCCATCTCCTTAGCAACTGCATTAAGCAAATCGATTGAGTTGGTGTCATTGGGATGGGATGAGAGGGCAGGGCTCTGTCTAAACACACATCTTTCTCTCCTGCCGCCTGCCCCGCTCACTTGCATTCTTCCCTTTGTGCTGCTGCGCTCCCTCTCTCACTCTCACTTTCATCTCTGCAAGCCAGCCTGTGCAGCACAGACTCCACTGCCTCAGACCTATCAAGAGGAAACTCCACAGTCCTGGTCTGTGACCTTTGCCTCCCTTTAGTACATAGAAATTGGGTGTCCCATGTGACTTCTTGAAGGAAGGTATGGGCTGCCCCAGGGCTGATTCTGATGCAAGAGGAACTTCAACAGCAGCATTGCTGAAGGCAGCATCAACCCACTTCCAAGGGATGTAAAAAAGTCCATGGGCGAGTGGGTGACCCTGGCTGAACTGGGGTGAGTGAGAAGGAGCTGGGAGAGCAGACGGGTGGGCTGTGGGCTTGATGCCATGAATCCCTCTCACCATGAACCTGGAAGGCCTGGAGATGATCGCCGTGTTGGTGGTTCTGGTCCTCTTCGTCAAGGTGCTGGAGCAGTTTGGGCTCTTTGAGCCCGTCTCCTTGGAAGGTAATGCTCATGGATATTTTGTATTGAGGAGGAAGAGAGTGATGGTGGAGGGAAGAAATTCAATTTGTTAAACTTTGTGGCTGGTTGCAGCATCAGTATCAAAACTATCACTGAGAGCAGGATAATCGGTCACTAGTTGAACAGTGGAGATACTTGCTTGGGCTTTGCCACAAGCCAGGTGTCTTCGGTATCATTTCTAAGGTACCTGTACCTTTATGAATGTTAAGGGAGAAGCAGATTGGTGCAGAAAGCATAGGACACTTGGGAGGAGCAGTTAAAGACTTGTGCTGTTTTGTCTAAATACAAATACAGTAAAGCTCTTCCTGGAAGAAGGGAAAGTAAAATCTGAAATGTCGTTACTCTGATAGGTGAGTCTTGAGGGAGGTGTATATACATGGAGGAAGCTAAAATGTCACCATTGACCAAAAGAAAAGGGATAATATTCATAACATTCCACAACTAGCTCAAAGGTGGTAAGGTGTTGAACAAGCTTGCTAGCCAAAGTCTTCATCTCAGGGATGCTCCTCTGGGCTGGACTAGTAGACCAGGCTTGTGTGCATAACTGGGAGGAGAGCATGGTGGCAGCAATGGTGAATGTAGGGTGCACTCTTGGATAAGTTGTGGAGGATAGAGGTGCAGATTCCATGCTATTAGGAACAGGTAAATGTGAAGCAGGAGGACTGACTGACTGACTGACTGGAGAGCTTGCTGTCTGTATTTCTATCAGCTGGAAGCATTCAGGTGTTGATGAGTTCTCTAGAGGTTCACTGCTGTGTGCGTTAGACTCTCTGCAGGGTGCAGCCCTCTCATGAGGAAGTGTGAGGCAGCTTGTTCTGTATATCATAAAAGCTTAGAAAATTACTCACTAGTACTTTGCTATTACTGTGTTTTAACTTCCAGGGTTAGAGAGAGATACTTGTGGGAATTTCTGTTTCATGTTCTAAAACAAATTGGATACTAAGACTCCTTGACCGAATGGGTTGGGAGGCTCAGGCAGCAAAATGTCTTTGGCTGGACCTTACTCTGTGTAAATGCTTTCCTGCCTTCAGATGTCTGTCCCAGTTTTCCTTTACCAGAGGGGCAGAATGGAGACTTTTCTAAAACAACAAAATAAATAGGATGAGTGACCAGTATAAAAAAGTTGCCTATTTTCTTATTAATATATATTAATATCCTGGGATGCTTCCTTCCTAGGGGGCACCCTTCAAGCCAATACAAAGACAATTGTAAGGGCAACTTTTGTTTTTGTGCTGCTTTGAAGTGTGCTGTTGAGGAAAAAGGTTTTCTTTCCTTGTTAATATAACACAGGAGCTTCTTTCTCTCCAGCATTGTTGTTGTTACCGCTGCTGCTCTTGCTGCACTCATTTTGCCTCTCCTGTGTTTTCAGTGGAAGTTTTTTTTGGCCAGAATTTATAGGCTACTGGCAAGCATCCTGAATTGGATTGTCTCTCATGACACAAGCTGAGGCATTGCAGAATTAGGACTCTTATGATATCAGATGGATCTGTTGGTCATATCTAGCATAGGAATAATTTTTTAAAAATTGTATTTATTAATTTCAATGCAAACAAATTCACAACAGCAGAAATAAAGAAAAAGAGAAAAATAAAAAAAATCTATGTGTGCATATATAACTGAAACTAAGCTAAACTAATTTAAACTGAAGTAAAAGTACAGCACAATACTAAAATGTATTACTAAAGTGTTGATCTATTACTAGAAAAACAACCTAACTACACTAACTAAAACACAAAAGAACTCTGACCCCACCCCCAAAAAAGCTGTTTTCAAAAAGAAAAACCAATTAACAGAAAATATCTTACTCTACCATTACAGATCTAAAAACTTATTAGAACTACTAATAGCCATGACTACAGATTGTTACATTCTTAGGTTTCTTATTGCTAAAAAATCCATAGATGGTTTCCAGTCTTTCAGAAAATCTTAGCCAAAAGGCACTGAGAAGTAATTTCAGAAAATCTTCAATTGGTTTATCTTTTGAAAACCCAGGTCAATTTGGCAACTTGAGCAAAGTCCGCAACTTTCACAACCCACTCTTCCGTCATCAGTGCTTCAGGCGAAGGGATAATGTTTTGAGCAGGTGAATCAAAGCTTGGAAAAGGCGAAGCCAGACTTTCAATATGCTGGTTGAGGATGGTAAATGCTGCACTCCAAGAAAAACTTCCCCAAGCTCTAAGGGGAATCACATACTTTGCTGGAACTCCTGGTACCTCTTTGTGCTTTCTCCATGGGCCGTTAGCTGTTTCTTTCCCCAGTGGGACTCAAATCTGAGCACCAACTATAACCTTTAAAATCATCGCAGCAAAATCAATGCTATTCCAAGACAGGTAAATGAAGGCAGGTAAATGAAGGAAGCAGGCCAACTTACCTTCTGCATGGGCAAGAAACTAAACTCTTATGCTTTTGTTTTTTTCCTACCCCATCCTTCTGTGACTGCAGGTTAGTCCTGATCTGTTTCTTTAATAACAACATATACTTTATTGTAGGTTATATTTCAGAGGAAGGAACTGGCAAAATCACTTCTGAGTATTCCTGGCCTAAGAAACTGTATACAATTCATGAGGTTGCCATAAGTTGACAGGCAACTTGAAGGCATGTGCACATGCACATGCACACACTTTAAGGAGATTCAGTTTCCAGGCTATGGGAGCTCCCAAAGGATTCTTTCCCTCTCACTTCCTCCTCTTCTGGGGGGACAATGTTTTTCTTCTTGGCCTCTTTCACCTTGTCCATATGGCCACTCCTTTGGGATCAGGAATAAAGCACTCTGCTTTACAGTCCCTACTTTCTGCTTAGAATAACAGATCCCTTTGGGCACATTGGGGGCCATGAAAGCCAATTACATGCTTAGCTGGCCTTACTGTGGCATTGCCTTTCATGCCTCTTCTGTTCTTGCCCGTTCCCTCCGCAGAGAGTCAGGCTTAGTTCTGACGTCTTCATTATCCAGTGTTATCTCTTTGCACAGACTTTCTGGACAGAGATCTGTAGCAGTTCTACTTTTTTGCTGCTAAAGATGGGAGTTTCTGGAGATTTTCATGCTAGAGGAGAGCACACAACATCTTGCAGGTGGCTTTGTTTGGTTTATTAGAGTATACAAGCACTGGGAAAAGTTCCTTTTTTGGACTACAAGTCCCAGAATCCCTCAGCCAGCAAGGCCTGTGACCATGTTTGTTGGGGATGGAACAGAATTGTAGTCCAAAAAAGTATTGTTTCCAAGCTTTGGGATGGTCTATGTCAGAGTCTGGCTTTGTTTTTGGTTTCTTTTTTAAAGACTGAGTTTGCCACCCACATGGAGGCAGATGTTCAGTGTGGACATATGATATGCACATCTAGATCAAAATTGGATGTCATTTCCAAAGTTAACACACACTCCAATTTTCTCTTTAGTGCAGCAAGAGGGATAGTAAGTCTCTTTTTAATGACAGCTGTCTCTTTATAACCAACAAAATAGTTGGCCCCAGGGAGTTGCCTTCCCTTCCTCCATATTACCTATTCCACAACATTTTCTTAGCTCATTTATGGTGGTGCCTCTCATGAACAGTGTAGCTGTAAATCAGGGGTGGGAATCATGTGGTCTTCCTGTTGTTGCTGGACTGCAAGTCCTACAAGTCATCACCAATACACTGTATTTGCTGGTGTATAAAACTCACTTTCCCCCTCAAAAATACTGTTTGAAAATGGGGTGCGTCTTATACGCCGGTATGTCTTATACATCAGCAAATAGTATTTGCTAGTATATTAGTGAGGTGCATGTTATACATGGGTGCATCTTATATGCCAGCAAATTCAGTAGCCACTGAGGTGGAATGCTGGAAGTTGCGGTCCAGTAGAATCTAGAGAGCCATTTGATTCCAACCCCTGTTGTAAGGAAATGAGAGGTCTTTACCACTAATTGGTGGGACAGGGTAGCCCTCTAAATATTTTTTGACCTACAACTTCCATCATTCCTAACCAGCATAGGCAAAGGTGAGGGATTATGGGGAAAGTATCTAAAGGGCCACAGTTACCAACAGCATCTGGAGAGCCACAATTGCTCGCTGTTGGCCTAAAGGAATATTTGTTTTGGGGAAATAGGTCATATAAAGAAGGAGTAAAAAGTACAAGACAGCAATGAACATATTAGAAACCTTATGGTTCCCGCCAAGGAATCTTTTGCATTCTTGAGATTTTCTGAAACATTAAAAAGCTCTCTCTTTATTTGTCATAAAAGAAACATGTTGGACCACTACTAGAACTTATATTTAAATTCCTGATCTAACGCATGTTGAATATATCATCTAACATAGGTTCTTGAATCTAGTTTTGACAGTAATAATCAAAAGGCAGTTTTCTAAAAAGGAATTTCAGAAGTGTCTTCTTATAGAATGTGCATAGAATTAATTTTGCAGATAAAGCAATCCCATGAAGCCCCCTTCCTCATTCTTCCATATTGAGGGGTGTTTCTGATCTTCAGTGCTATATAAATCTTATCAGAAAGACAGGAAAAACTTAGCTAATGATAGAGTTTGGAAAAAAAATTACAATGACACTGATCATACTAGCTGGGGAATTCTGAGGGTTGCCATACAAAAAGTAGCTTTTACAAGCTCTGGAGCAAGTCCCATCTATAGATCTCTGGACAAGTTGCTGTGGATCAGCACAGGTTTATGATCCCAGCTGTTCAACAACAGCAACAAGGAAAAAAATAGCCCAACCTTCACTAAGCTGTTCTAATAAAGAAACCTTGATAGGCAAAAGCAGTTTCTTTGGGTTTCTCATTGGTGTCTTAATAATACAGCCATGTGGTATTGTTGTTATTTGCCTCCAATCATTTCCAACTTATGATGATCCTAAGATGAACCTCTCATGAGGCTTGTCCTTGCCTTCCTCTAAGGCTGGGAGAGCGTCCAAGGTCACCCAGGACGTTTCCATGGGTCAGCAGGTAACAAAATCTGGTCTCCCAGAGTCCAACTGAGTACAACACTCAGATTAATACACCATGCTGGCTCAGTTAATGTACCAAAAACTAAAACACATTGGTGATGCATTTCTTAGGCCAAACAGATGATGCAGAAAATATTGTGCTGGCTTTCGAAACTGACTGGCTTCTTCGCTAGGCGTGATTTCAAAAACCTATCATTCAGGGGAAACAAAAGTGATGCTGTTGGAGTCACAAAATCCTGTAGGTCTGCATCTTGGTTTTGAATGTTACTGTGCGAGTAGTTTCATGAAGGCAGAAAGCTGAATCTGCAGCTCCACTCTCACTCTGAATGTTCAAGCAACAGCAGGGACAAAGGCTGTAACAGAAGATTATGGCCATTTATGCACTAGACTGTTATAGTGCTATTATGCCACTTTTAACATCCTATGGAATGCTGGGGTTTGCCGTTTAGGGAGAGGCCTTTAGAATTCTCAGCCAGAGAGCTCTTTGGCCTCAGTAAACTACAAACCCCAGAATTCCACAAGATATTGAAAGTGGAATAATAGCACTATAACAGTGTAGTGCAGAAATGGCCTATAACATTTCAGTTCTCCATTGTAGCCATAAAGTCTTTTTCTTTGAAATCTGTTTTGGCCTAGTAAAGCCAAAACCACCCTTATTTTGGTAGAGATCAGTGATCAGCCCATAAAGATCCCATGTTGCTAGATCTCGAGATGTGACAGGAAAGTGTGGCAACAGAAGCCAATTTAGATTGCTATAGTTTGTTCTTGAAAATCAGATCTCTGTAGAGGACAACAAACAGTATTCTCTCTTCAGGTTGGAATATCCCTGCTTACAGCTGAGTTTGGTATCTCCAAATCCAAAAATTGTAGGAGTAGCCATGTTGACTATGAGAGCTTCTAGATGTCTTTGTGGTTTCTTTGCAAGAGTTTATTCATTTAATCATCCCACTGGATACCACCACCCTTGAACAACTGCTGCCACCACAGACATGGTATGTCTGAACTCAAGCTTTCCAGTAACTCTTATGTAGCATTCTCAAAGGCACAAGTTTACAATACAAATGATTTATTAAACAGAAATAGAACATAATATCAAAGACTGTTTAGATAAACAAACTGTACATCTTGTTTGATACCAACTCTAACTCTCATCTTTCCTCACTCATATCCTAATTAACTCTAACCCTGACCCTAACCTTAAACTGACCCTAACTAACCTCTGTCTTTAACCCTTACTAACACTCCTGACATCTCAAACTCCTCAACCTAAGTCTGAGAGATTCCTAATCCTAACCTTGACAGACCCAATTCTCACTCTCATTTACTGTCATACATACCTCATAAAGTTCCCTCAAATATTCAGCCGATCACCAGTCACTCCCAAGATTCCATACTCTTGTCCCTCCCAACAAATCTTTACCTTATTATATCTACTCTATATTATCATACATCACCATAATTTATATAATACATGCAACAACAACTCCCCAAGTCCACAACATTACACTGACTATTAAACAAAATCTAAAATCCTATGTAGGACCAAGTATAAGGTACAAAAACCATTATACTAACTATTCCCAATTAATGTGTAATAGAAAACTGCCATAGCAGATAAGGCGGAATAAGAATACAAGAATCATTTTGCTGTGTCAGGTCAAGGTCCAGATTTCTCTTTCTAGCACCAGGCAGCCAGATGTCTCTCCAGTAGGGCATTAAAACAATGGCCATTCCTTCTTATCTTTTCACAGTATCTGCATATGGCTATGCTATCCCTAAATAATTTGTCTAATGGCAGCTTGGGATAAAATTATGGGTGATGAAATCAATATAAGTGGAACTTGGGAAAGTTATTTATTCTGCATACAACTCCCAGAATCTCCAGTCTGCAACATCACTGGCCATGCTGCCTGGTGGATTCTCATTGTAGTTTAAACAAGTAACTTCTCCAAGCTCTGAACATCTATGGAATAATTTTTTTTGTCCTAATGCACAATACAAATCGACACATGTAATCACAGGCTTACCAGAATTGGCGTGTTACCTAATGGAATCAAAACAAAGACCTGATAAGGTTTTATATCTGATCCATCAACTACTTTTCATATGGGCCCTATCACACTATTTTGTTATAGTGCTATATTCCCCTTTAACTGCTGGGCAACATCCTATGAAATTCTGGGATTTGCAGTTTAGGAAGGAGCAATTAGGATTCTCAGCCAGAGAGATTTTGAGTCTCACTAAACTAAACTACAAATCCTAAAATTCCACAGAATATATAACAGTGTAGCATGATTGGGCTTGAATACATCAGATGAGTCCAAAATGCCATCATCCAAGAAATTTTGTCCAGACTTGCTGTTTACAGTTAGGTTGATATCCCAAACATTTTCATTTAAGCAATCACAAATGTTCACTCTTTGAGATTGCTGCTGGAGCCATCTTGCATGGAACTGGATGTGAAATGAATTTTAAGAATTATATTAACTTCTGTTTTGTTTTGTTTTTTAGTCTTATGTAAAAATCTTCCACATTGACCAGGGCGAAGCCATGGGAAATTTCCTAGTACTATATTATTACTAAATTTATATTATTAGAAACTTTATAAACACTCAATTTTGCTTCACTTTTCTTTATATCCCCCCTCCATTTGCCTAACAGGCTAAAATGTCCCATGAGAACAGCATAACAGCTTTGCTAGGCCAGAGCTGACTAGACAGGGTTTCAGTCAGATCAGACAAAAGACCTATAACACAGTATCCTGTTTCACTCAGTGGTCAACCAGAACCCAACAAAGAGGACATAAGGGCAGCAACAATTCCTACTGTTGTTTTCCAGCAGCTAGGATCTCAAGGCTTGACCCTCTCTTCTCCAGTTCTTAGGGCAAAAAGGAATCTCAAGGTGAGAGTGCTGCCTTGAAAAATGCATTTTTAGATACACACACGCACGCACGCATACCATTATTTGTTATACTTTATGCTTTTTATATCAATAATGTACACTGTACAACCTGGGCTGATACTTAATGTATCATGCTTAATGTCATCACCAGATTATGACATCACAAGTGGTCATTCCTAGGTCTCAGATTTTGGCTTTCATATCTCAGGGTCTGGGACAGTCATGACCTGGCAACTTTGCCAGAACCTCTGATTCTGGTAGTGGTGTATAGTCATCATGACTAGTAACCACTGCAAGTGGTAGCTCCAACTATGAGAAACTATCTGTTCCCTTTGACTATTACCTTAGATGTGTGAGGAATAGAGAACATGTGGCCCTCCAGGTGGGCTATACATCTGCTATAGGTGGGCTATACATCTGCATAGACAGTAATGAGGCACTATGGAAATTGAAGTCCAAAAATATAAGGAAACTACAGTTTCCCATCTCTGGACATCCCCTTCTCCCTACTCCTTGGGTCTTCGCACCCAAGAAGGTGGGACTGCTTAGAAAATAGCAAGAATTAATCCCCCCCAATCTGCCATATCAAAAATGACTCTCCTGTCCCTGGCACGCAGAAGTGCTTCCAGTCCCTCAGTGTGTTATTTCTGACCACAAGAGTGCTCTCAGGCATTGCTGCATCATGCCAGCTGGTGAAATGAAATCCCCTAATGGCCTGGAGACAATAATGGATATGGCCCTGCCATCAGCTCCACCGCAATCAATCTTTTTCATCACTGTGGTGATGCCAGGGAGCAGGCTGGACTTTTCTGGCTTCTGCCCAGCACAAGAAAATGCCAGGGTGGGGGAGGTGGAAGATGCTGAATCATGAGCCAGAGCTGCAGATGCAATAAGGGAGCTAGCCTGTGACAAATTTCTTGTAATGTGCAGTCTTGTCATAAACTCCATTGGTGGATTGGTGGATTCTGGGGCATCTGATCTCTACTAAGCATATGGTTGCACAGATGACAGACCTTCAAAACACAACAGAAGGTTCTCAGACATCAGAAACCACATCAGAAAGGACAGCTCCCTATTATTTGTGGTCCTTTTCACTATGGTACAGAGATATCAGAGCACAGAATGGATTTTTTTTATAATGCAATTAGTGATAAGCACCATAAATCTTCTATCCCAATGTATAAATCTCATCAAATTAGCAGATGACCCAAAATGGGAGCAGTACATAATACTTCAAAAGACAGCATGAGGATTAAATGTGACTGTTAACACATTAAAAGATTAGGCCAAAACTAACAAAATAAATCTCAACAGGATAATATAAAGTACTGTCCTGAGGCAGGAAAAATCACATACGTAAATATATGATGGGTGACACCTGGCTTGACAGAACTGTGTGTAAAATAGATTTGGTGTCTTAGTGGACCGCAAGCTAAACATGAGCCAGCAGTTTTGTATGTTTAGCCTAGAGAAGTGTTTTGACTGAAGCAGGAAGCAGCCTATAGTTACTGCTGGTGTTTATGTTTTCAGACTAGGCATGTCAGGGGTAAGACAGCCATTGTTTCTTTCTTCCAAAATGCCATCTGATACCTGCAGCACCACCTAACATAGACTAATTCACCTAAAACAGACTATCTCCTTTTTTGGATTAACTGCAGATGTTATGAGACAACATCTCTCTTCTATCAACTTCTTTTTTTACCTTTCTGTTTCTTCCCCTCTCTCATGCTACTGTACCACTTAGCCTGCTGAAGTGTCCTGAAGAATTCAAAAGTTTGTACATTCTTTTGTAGTGTTTTGGTTGGTCCCATTAATGGCATTGGCAGTTGTAAATTTACTTTACTTCACTACTTTAATCTTCATTCACCGTGGTATTACTGTTATGACAGCTTTCTCCCTCACCCGATTCCTCTGACCCTAGTTTTCAAAATCCTGTCTGATAAAGAGTTCTGGAGAGCTCAAAAACATGCTATTTTGCAGTGATGTATTTAAGTGTTTTATCCCAAGTCTCAAGTCTCTACCTTCAAGTCTCAAGTCGAGTCTCAAGTCCTTGCAAGATACTTTCAAGTCAAGTCTCAAGTCTGGGAGCCAACTTTATACCCCAACCTGTATTCCAGAATTTCTGAACAGAGTCAAATGAAGTCAGAGTCGGTTCCCCACATTTGTGATTTTACCCTCTAAAGCTTTGTACATGGGGAATAGGATTCTTCTTACTTCCCATTTGCAAAGCTGGAGGCTTTTCAAAAGTGGGGAATAGGATCCTTCTTACTCCCCATTACTGAAGCTTCAAGAGCTTTAGAAGGAAGGATCCTTCCTCCTCAAGCCCAATGCCTAACATATTTTCTGTTCCCATCTGAGACACACACCCTGCACTCTGAGCATGAGTCTTGCCTTCTGCTTTTAGGAAAATTATTAGAAAGCTCCTCCTGTACTTAGTGGAGGCAGGCTGCTGATTGGACCTCAATCCCAAATCAAGTCCATTGCCTAACCCATTTGCTGGTCCCTCTGAGAAATGTGTCCACACTTTTGGCTTGAGACAGATTTTCATGTGACCAATAAGTTGTAAGATTTCTGGATGAATTTGTTATGTTACTGAACCAAGTGCAGCAAGGCATTCACTAAAAATATGCAAGCCTCAAGTCGAGTCAGTGTGTAATTTTTGCCAAGTCCAAGTCGAGTCACTGAAGTGACTTAAGTCTGACTTGAGTCTGAGTTTATTGGCTTGAGTCTACATCACTGCTATTTTGAGAAATTTTCATTAATTCTAGAAAAGTAATGTCCTCCTGCAGATTTTTCAAACAGCTCCTTTTTTTTCCTGCAACTCCTTTTGTGAATGTTATTTTATTTTATTGACAGCCACTGAGCTCTTCCTTTCCAGCACATGAACAGCAAGTTCTCATGCCAATTTGGTCCCATAGGGGAGTAAAGGTTGTTATTGTCAACTGCTGTCAACTTGACTTTGACTTATGGCAACCTATGAATAAGAAACCACTGAGTCATTCTATTCAGGTCTGCAGACCCAGGCTTTGGCTTCCTGGATGGCATCTCTCCACTTGCCATGTGGTCTTCCTCCTTTCCTACTGCCTTCTACCTTCCCAAGCATTATTTTCTCATCTAGTAAGTCATATCTTCTCATGATATGGCCAAATAGAACAGTCTCAGTTTAGTCATCTTGGCTTCCAGGGAGAGTTCAGCCTTGATTTTCTCTAGGATCCATTCAGTTGTCTTTTTAGCAGTCCAGGGTATCTGTAGAACTCTCCTCCAGCACCACATTTCAAATGGGTTGATTGTCTTCCTATCAAATTAATGAGTATTCTTGCATTCTGCCATGAGGTTTTATGCAATATAAAAGTTCATAAGGAACAGAAAACATAGATTTAAAAGAAAGAATCCTAAAACTATAAACGCTAAATCATGAGGACAGCAGCAGGGAGGAAAATCCTATAGTGATAGCTCTAAAATTAGTAAGTTCATATGTGAGTTGCTTAATGGATGCATCTGTACACATAATGCACAATGCTGGGCCAATGATGGAACACATTAAAAAAATGACGGCATTCTGCAGCTATCCAAGGCCATTTCCACACTAGCCTGTTATAGTGCAATGATTCAACATCCTCTGGAATCCTGGGGTTTGCAGTTTAGGGAGGGGTCAGCTGGCCTCTCCTGAAACTGCAAACCCCAGGATTCCAGAGGATGTTGAAAATGGAATCATCACGCTATAACAGGCTTGTGCGGAAATGGCTCAAGCAATGGTGTATGGAAAGTACCAAGTGTGTCTCCAGTGCAAAGAAATTCCATAATATGTCACCAACATCAAGACAGTCATACAATAAACTCTTGCCAAGTGTATTTGAATAATAAATAAATAAATAAATAGTGGAACTGAGGGCAGGCTTCTACAACATCACCAAGAATGACAGGCACTCCTTTTGGACTCCAGTTATATAAAGACCCCAGTTATAATAGTTCAGAAGTAATCTTGGGTTAAACAGGAAGCTTATTTTATCCAATCTATCGCTATCCAAGAATTCTTCAAAAAACCATACCATGCCATGGGACCCTTCAAAAAGCCATACCATAGCAGAGGATTCTGGAGTGTCCCCATTTGCCAGGACATATTCCCAGCTCCCTTTCACCCCCTCATCTTGGCTCATGACTCTCCCTCACCACACTGTGAGGCCCAAGGGCTGAGGAGATGACAAACATAGTAAAAAATCCAGAGCCAATACAAGCTCAACAGACAGGATGCTTGACTGTTCTGGATCTGCTTCAGAGGAGAGATCAGGTATACCATGAAACATAGGAAATCTCCAGAGAGCCCAGCTATAGAGCAGCTCTTGGGGGAAAAAATTATTGGGGCAGGTCTACATTTGAGCCTTCTCTAGACAGCATTCATGAAACTTTGTCTGAGCTCCAATTTATCTGCCTGTTCTCTCTCTTGCTGTTGATCAGTTGCCCTTGCTATAATGCCAGGCTCATTGCACTTGGGCTACAGGTCCTGCTTCTTTACCAGCTACTCTTATCTTTTCTGCTTGAACCCCACATTTCTTACAGGAATGAGCCTTGGACCAAGGCCTCATCATCACCCTCTCCAAGTGTGCAGTAGAAGGGCTTTATCAGTTCAGAATTTTTTCCTGAACACAGTGTTTAATCAATATGAGATCAAAAGGAAGTAGGCTAGGACTTTCATGAGAGCTGTTTTCCCCATTAGATGACCACATGGCTATTTTTGATTTTGGAAGAGATGCTGGGATTTTTTTTAAAATAGTTCTGCTAGTATTCATACATGTCAACTATGGATGTTCAAGCTGGAGCCCTGTCATGGATCTTTTGCTAAATCTGATTGGGGGAATTGGTTCCTCTTGATTCCGAGGCACATGTGTGAAAACACATAAGCCATCCACAAGAATGTACTTGTGTTTCTTTTTTTCCAGTTCACTTGTAACTGTATTTTCAGATAGCACTGCTGAATGTGTCTGAATTGCATCTACTTTAATAATAAGAACTACTGGATCCATTGCAGAATTAAACATCCTGCTAAACATTTTAAAGTTCCTGATTTTCATCTGAAAAAGTATTAAATCAGCTCACCCCAACCTTCCACATGTATTGGACTGCTACTTCCATTATTTCCAGTCAACGTGGCCAGTGCAAAAATAACTTTGTTATAACTCCACAGAAAGGCTGGTTTTTTTCCTGTGACTAGACTCACCTTTCAGCTTCCTCAACCCCCTGCAAATCTATTGCATGGTCACAAAATAGCATTATTGGCATTGCAAGAGTGCTAAGTAAAGCAGAGCATGCTTTGACACTGTGTGGGGATAAAACAGGAATAGCATGAATTTGTTGAAGGCAGGTTTGGCTCATAAGAACTGCTGCTGTGAGTAGAATATAATCACACAAAATAACTTTTGTGAAATCCCAATAAAAGCTTTGTTAATGGAGAGAAGGCTTTGTGCTTCATAGATTTAAATGTGCAGATTCTTTAGTATTTTCAGGTGTGGAAGCATGGAAATAGAAGATTTGAGTGGATTTTTCCCAAATCAAATTAATAAGTTAGATCCTGTTTGGATTCTGATGGGCTGGTTGTTCCAACTGAGAGTGAAGCCTTGAGAAAAAAAATCCATGCTAATTCTTCCTGGGAACTACTAAAAATGAGGGTGGTTGTCCAGTTAATGGAGCAATGGACAGGGAACTGTGTGTACTATTTCTCTGTCCGTCTGCCAGAGTACTGCAGCAGAGTAGTGTGTTATCCATACCACTGCTAAAGGTTTTTGAGGTGCACAGCAGGATAGTATTTTTATCATGTTCAAATGAGGCATGGGTTATTTCATACTCACAAGGGCAGCATCTGTTGCCTTAAAATAGGCAGGGATTTATGTATTCAGCAATTCTGTGATGACAACATGCACAAGCAGAAATTTCTGCTGGCATGCCCTTCATTCTCTTAAGAGTATATGTTTTTGTTATAAACCCTGATTTTTAGGACGTGTAGCTATAAAGGTAAGGTCATAATTCAACCAGTTTTTCTCCCTGTTAATGGACAGCCAGATGCCTCTGACTGTAATGGAATCTCCTTTTCAACTGCTTCTTTGCATCACATCTTATATATGTGGGTCCCATGCTTCAGTTTCATAAAGCAACAATAATCTCCATTCTTCACATGCAGGTATTTATGCTAACAAAATGTCATCACTCACAGGCAAGAGGGACTGTCAGCAGATTTACAGGATTTCCAAGTTTTCCTAAAGTTAAAAAAAAATGTTAAGACATCCCATGTTCCACTCAGAACAGCCTGATGAGGACTGAACAGGTTCAGCAGGTAAGGAATGGTATGCAGTATCTAGCTGTTCCCCCTTGTGGGGCTGCAAGTAGTTCTTGGCCAAGTTTTGAAAGCTTTCTCAAACCTCTGGCAACAGCAGTCTCTCCAATGGAAAGGGTGTCATTGCCTTTTTGTAATTGTTGTTCTGTCTCCATCAACTGCCGGCTTTTGGCCACCTCAACTACCAGCATGCTTCCCCCGACAGATTACCCTGGGGGAAATAGCCTTCAACAGCAAACAACAACAGCAAGTTTCTCTGCCCCTGCTTTAGAGAGCATCAGTTTTCAAATTCTGTTCTAAGGAACTCTGGGATTTCTCAATGAAAAGATAAGTAACTGCAGCCATCTCTGAAAGAAGGCTTATTACTTTATTTTAATGATCGGTTGAAATGCATAACCACAGGGAGTGGTTCTAAATTTCATTTCTTCTTTATGTTAAGGAGGAATGAGGTAAGTCAGATCTAACTTGTGATCGACATAAAGTATGTGATGTGCCCACTATGGAGAATCTTCAGAATCTGCTGCCTTGCATTTTAGTACTGTAGGGATGGGTTTCCTTGTAGATAAGAAGACAGAATATCCTTGTTGTAGACAAGACCAAGTGATTGCAGGAGACAAAGGAAATCCCCTAATAACATTTATGAGCAGTCTCTACTCTGTTAGGTATATCCATGTGTTATGATGGTATCAATGGATTTCCTATGCAGTTCATCTATATCTCGGTGTATTCGTAATATATAGTGGAGAAAAATGGCTTGCAGATTTTGTGAGTAGTGTTGCAATGGGAAAATATGCCTATTGCTTACTAAAGTATCACTGGCAGCTACAGACAACACAAGTCTACTTCTTGGCATTACAGAAGGTTGAAAAATGTGCATCATGTACATTAGCTTTCCCCAGTCTGGTCATGCTGCCTCAGGTTGGTGTGGTTGTTGTCCAATCATCCTGGAAGACAACAGAAATGTACTGTTGGTGGAGATGCTATGAGAATGGAATATCCAGAAGAGGGGCACATTTGCAAGGTGGCAAGGTGTCTCCTCCTCATTTCATTTCTAAATATACTTTATGAGATCACTTATTCCCTTGCTTCTGCTTATATCCCAGATGACTTGACAGTCTGCACATGCACTGGAGCCCACATAGGTAATGTCTTCTTCTCCAATATCTAGCTTTCTTGAGAGTGCTAATTATATCCTTCCTTGCGTTCACTCCCTCTCTTCACAACCTTGGCATAGTCATGGCTCACCAGGGTGGAATGTGGTGTCCCCTAGCAGCTTGACAAGGTAGGGTGTATTTGAATCACCATGGACTAATGGTGTTGCACAGTCATCCTTGAAACCCATTGTCCCTTTGAGCCCCATCTTTGCTGCTGTCCAGAAACTCACAGGCAATGCTGACTCACTGGTAGCCCAGAAGCTGCTCCTCTTTTGAGCAGTTTTGACTGGGTGGGGACTTTGGGGAGGATAAAAAAGCTGTCTATATCGATTATGGCTGCTGAAGTGCTGGCATCAATAATTCAGAAGAACAATTGGCAGGAAACAGCACCTCTGTGCATGTGGGGGGGTTGTGACAGCTTGAGGTTGGTGGGAAGAGTGAAGGAGGAGATAAGATAAAAGCCTGGCCAGGGGACATTCACACACAATGAATTCTAAGATGGATACTAGGCAAGAGCATAGATTGAAATCGACAAGCTGATTACTCAGACTGGGATAGATAGCCTCAGCCAGCCATGCATCCTGAGCACTGGCAGCAAGATGACAATGTGAACTAGAGTGGTACGAAGTAACCTCTAATCAGAGGCTAAATCCCTTGAATATATCAATCATTCCTTTGCTGCAGTGAGCTGATAAGGATGCAGTTCATTGTCTCTCTCCTTTGCCCTTGTGGCATGCAATGCAGCGTACATGTTCTCAAGGAATCCGTATTGACCATTGCCACCCTACCTACGAAATAATGAGACCACAGACAGAGCTTGGGTTGAACTAGGGCAATTTATTAATATGCCTAATTAACATGGGGTGAAATCAACCTTGAACTTGACCATGACTTTGAACTTGACCTTGCATTTCTGAACCTGAGGGGAAGAAAGGGGGGTCTCCGGCATCATCGGACTAGGGTCAAGAGGCAGCTCCCGACCATCTCCCATAGCCCGTTGAATGAGATACCAGGCCCCAAAGCCAACCGCTGAAGGTGCATGATGGCCTTTGGCCAGCCCTTGTCTGGAAGGCGAGCCCCAAGGCCACCCCCCGCTGCGCAGCAAGTGGGGTGATCCTAGGGCCCTCCCCAAGGATAGGATTTATCCTCCACCCCAAAAGGGGGTGCCATAGGTACACACCGAACCTTAAGCCCCCCCCTTGCCGGCCTGCCATGCTTACATAATCGGTGGCAACCTATTTAATCACAAATTAAGACACCACCCTGTGAAGCCAATTACCCCTCCCTCGGCGCAGTGTAGGGTAGGCGAAAAAACCCCCGTATAGGGAGGAAAAAATTCCTACCCGGCCCCGAAGCGACCAGCTATCTTACACTGAAACCATTGGGGGGAGCGTGGGTCGCCTTGATCCAGTGCGAATGGCCGCTGGGGAGGCGGGTCAGGCCCTAAATACCGGGCCCAGCCCCACCTCCTCCTGCCGGCCATCGCGACGTGGTCTCATATCGCGGGAGGGCGGCAAAGACCGTCCCCCGCCGCCACCCGCGAGGCTTGGGCGTCGTGGGACGAATAAGCATAGTAGGAGCATGGTAAGCTGCCCTATACTGAGCTGGCTCATTGATCCATCCATCTCAGTATTGCCTACAGTGAGCCCCACAGAGGCTGTCCAGGATTTCAGACAAGGTCTTTCTCACCACCATCAGATGGCCTGGGAATGAATCTGGGACCTCTGTGTTCAAAACATGTGCCCTATGACTGAACTCTGCTTCTTTTCCTATGCTTACACAGGCCCATACTGGAAACTCCTACAACTGTGATGTTTTGGGTGGTGATTTCATATATTGTGAAGTCCTGAGTTAAAAGGACCATGAATCTAAGACAGGCTACTACTCTCCTAAAGGAAGTATAGGTGAGCAACTAATGTAAATATACCTGCTATTCCTCCTTCAAGTTTCCTTTAAGATTCATGTCCGAGCCATTCTCTACATCTTGGCTCAGTCATTAATCAGAACAGATACTACAGTCAAGAAATCAGAAGAAGACTAGAACTTGGAAGGGCAGCTATGAAGGAAGTAGACAAGATCCTGAAGTGTAAAGATATATCATTGAATACTAAAATTAGGATTGTCCATGCCATCATAAATCCAGTTTCTATGTACAGTTGTGAAAGCTGGACAGTGAAGAAAGCGAATAGGAAGAAAATCAACTTATCTGAAACGTGGTGCTGGAGAAGAGTTCTACAGATAGCATGGACTGATAGAAAGACAAATAAATGGGTCCTAGAACAAATCAAGGCTGAACTCTCCCTAGAACCAAGATGGCTAAACTGAGACTGTCGTACTGTGACCACATCATGAGAAGACACGACTCACTAGACAAGACAATAATACTGGGTAAGATAGAAGGCAGTAGGAAAAGAGGATGATCAAATTACAGTAGATAGACTCAATCTAGACCTGACTAGGGCTGTTGATGATAGGGTGAGCAGGGTAACCTACAAGACCTAGCATTCTTTGTTGGGCCTCCATCCAAATATTAACCAGGCCTGACTCTGCTTAGCTTCGAAGAACAAACAGCATCTGGTGCCTTCTACAGAGCGTAGCATGTGTATGTGCCTTCAGCTGCTGTTGACTTATGGTGACCCCATGGATTTTTTCTATAGGGTTTTCTTAGGCAAGGAATACTCAGAGGTAGTTTTGCATTTCTTCCTCTGAAACAAAGTGAACAGCTCCTGGTATTCATTGTCAGTCTCCCATCCAAGTGCTAACCAGGGCATAACCTGCTTAGCTTCAAGGATCAGACAGGTTCTGATGCCTTTAGGGTATTTAAGCCAGAGAGCATATTAGCTGCTGTTTATTCAGTCACCACTGGGAAGGTTTGGCCCACTTCCCTCTGCTTTGTCTCTTTGAAGCAATATACATCTTGAAGCATAATGCAGGTGCTTAGGAATGTAAAGGAAGTACTTCTGGATGTTGGTCAGTCAATAACCAACTTCCATTATCCAAGTGAGAAGGATTTTTAATTTTAAAATGGAGATGGAATAAATATAGACACAGGTAGAGAAAATAAGAACAAAAAAAAATTCTAGCTAGACTAAATTGAGCAAGCTGAAAACCTGATTTTCATGGCAGACTGCAAAGATCTCTGTGATGTTCAGCTGAAGATCAAATATAATATTTGGTACATAGGTGCCAGAAGAGTGAATGATTGATATCTTAAAGAATGCTTATGAACAGGAAGTTGGCTTGGGGTATGAAATGCAAGTATGACCTATTCAGAGCGTTTTTGGAGATGAATTCTTATGGGTGGCCTCTGTACCAGAGTGAGACAGATTTAGCATCCAGGCTTTGGCTTATGGATCCTGGAAAAGTGGAAGAAGGACATGCTTTGGTCACTTCCCTTTAATGGAGCAGCCAGTCTCCGCACAGAGATGGGTTTTCTTAAAGTGTTTTAAACACATTTGTTAACCCTGTTGAAGGCTCTATGGATTCAGTACTGAATTACGTTTTCTAACTTTCTAGTTTCTAAACTCTGTTCCTGAAACTTTGCAATAAATATTCCTTTAGCCAACTAAAACAGTAGAGAAAACAACTTGACAATTTCTAAATGGTCAGTATTTGCTGTGGAAAACACTTAATAATAGGATGCTGTTAGAGTCTGGCTTTCAACTAGTGTCAGTAGGTTCATTAATGATTTTCAAATGTGTGAACAGAACAAAGTTTGTGAAAGAAAACGAATTATTCTAAACAAAGATAGAAGAAATCTATGGCACCTTAAAAGATTAAAAGATCAACAAATCTATGGTAACTTGCACTTTCATAGATAATAGCCCACTTTATCAGGTAAACAAATTCTAAGCAAATTCAAAGGAAAACAATGGCTTCTGAGTTATATACAAGTGTTAGTTCCAGTTAGAGCAGGTCCATTGAATTAATGGGATATGTGTAGTGTTGATTCAACAGTTATTCAGTTGGTCTCCTCTAGTTGAGACTAGCAATTGCATTTAACCCATTATTTGCTTCTCACTAGGTTTTGAATATCTGTTCATAATGACCACCATGTGATATCTGAAGTAGGTGATTCTTTTGGAATTCTGTGTCCAGCAGATTCAGCCAGTGCCATTTCTGACAAACTGAGAGACAGTTCAGTAAAAGTATATCTGCCTTTGCCTGATTTTCACTTCTTAGGAGCAGCCAAACTTATTCTCTCTAATTTTAAAAGAAAAAAAATACTAAGGAAAGGAAATCCTTAAATCTGAGAAATGTGACCTGATGCATTTATCTGGTTTTGCTTTGCTTTGATGTTTTATTTACTTTATATACTTAAAAAGCTATTTTGATTTCCAGAAAGATGTTCAAAGTGGTTAACAAAAAGGAAGTTTAAAATATAGCCACTTAACATTAGAACAATCCAATATTAACAAAATATTACATATCAAATAAGCAATAAACACAATAAAAGCATCAATAAAATTAGTCAGACTGTGAGTATACGAAAATGATCCACTAAAAGCACAAACAAAATTGTCTTCACAGGACACCAGAAATATAACAAATTCAGTGCCATGTGAGTGCCAATCAATAATCTGGATGCCATATTCTGAAGTTTCTGAATAGTCTTCAAAGACAGGTCATGGCACAGTAGTAGTCAGCAAGTCTTGTTACTGCTAAATATCTCCACCTGACTACAGAGTTCAAGTTATGATTAATTCTTCCTGATTCTGGGGTCCTAGAATGGTTTAAGAAGATGCAGCTTAATTTTCCATTTTTAGCCATTTGGTTTTCTCTTTTGCTGGCCTAGTTCAGTCCATAGTGTTCTCCCTGCTTCAAAGTCTTCTTTCCCAAATGTGAATTATGTACTATTTCTACCTGGGAGCAGCACACCACAGAGAGGAGCCAGCTTGATGTAGTGGTTTGAGCATTAGACTACGACCTTGGAGACCAGGGTTTAATTACCTGCTTAGCCATGGAAACCCATTGGGTGATGTTGGGTTCATCACACACTCTCAGCCCAGGAAAACCCTGTGATAGGTTCACCTTAGGGTTACCATAAGTCAGAAGTGACTTGAAGGCACACAACAGCAAACAATGTGTGCATATATACCTTCACAAGTCCATGAATTTCATAGGGTTTTCTTAGGCAAGGAATACTCAGAGGTGATTTTGCCAGTTTCTTCCTCTGAAATACAGCCTACAGCTCTTGGCATTCCTTAATGGTCTCCCATCCAAGTGCTAACCAGGTCTGACCCTGTTTAGCTTACAAGATTACAGAGGGTCTCATCCCTTTAGGTTATTTATCTAATGCCTTTAAAAACATGTAGTATGCGCCTGCTGTATGTATTATACCAGATCTTAAGTTTTCCGTATGCAAAAGCCTTTTTGTAAATTGCTGCTTTGTTGCAGGTTAATTATTTGGCTTTGTTGTTTCTGTGTGTGAAATTCTGTTGGTGGCCTCTTTGGCTTCCTCTGATGTTTCATATGGGAAAATTAAATTGCAATGATTATCAGCACCAAGGACAGCTCCAATATTTGTTCTGGGGATCAGCAGACAGACACACAATATCAGCTGAAGCGCTGTAGCACCCTGGTTTTTTAATCTTTCAACAGAGGACTTCCAAATAAAATTGTCCTTCTTTGGTGGCTTATTTTAAGTCAGGATGAAATAATGCTAAAATAGTTTTTAATTTGCTGTTCTCTTCGAAGACTTTATCTTGGGTTGAATTTCAAGACTGGGCTTATACTGGACCTCAACATTGTGTCCTGACTTCTGTCATAGGTAGAACCTCTTTTGCATATTAGGTTCTTCTTAAAAATATATTGTGTTCTGACATTTCTTATAGGTAGGACTTCTCTTGCATAGTAGGTTCTTCTTGATAAGTCTTCTTTTCCCTTGGCCTAGTTAATGATTATTGCTATGTGCTCATGGAAGCACGAATTTACAACAGTCCTGGTTCCTTTGGTCTCTTGTATTGAATTCTGGTGTTATACCTTGGCTTTCTTTACACTTGCTTAGGGAATTATGGCAAGTTAAACCTTTGTTCTGTTTTGCTGAATTCAGTGGACAGTGTTATTTATTTGATTACTCTGTGTGCATTCTGGGAGGAATCGTAGAGGGTAGTAGCAGAATTAATCTGTGTCCTGTTAGGTAAGAGTATCACCTGGAGATTACACCTTGCACCAGAAAGCCAAATGACAGAGTGGGAGATAAAATAGAGTAAAAGGTGGCACACCATTGTAATCTGAGAAGAACAAAAGACCAGAGCTTGGAAATGCTACTTTTCTGGACAACTCCTCCCATCATCCCAAGTAGATATTCTAGCTGAAGAATGTTGGGAGCTATAGTTTAAAAAAAAAGCCATATCAAAGGTCCAGCATAAGGGACTGAACAAAGGAAGCAGATGGATGAAGCTGTCAGTGAAACAAAAACAGCAGGTTCACAGAGGTCAAAGTTGTGCTTCAGGTGAGTACTGAAGAGACATAGGAAGTGTATATATCACCCCCCCCGGGTCAGGAAGGACCAGTGACCAGTATGGGAAGGCAGAGAAAAGAGTGGAATGGATCACTATTCAAAATAGCAAAGAGAGAATGTACATCTTGTGTCCTTTCTTTACTTGAAAATCTGTTGTACTTGAAAAGAAATGGTCATCCAAGTTCAAGGCTGGTAGTTCCACTCAGCATTCTGGAAGTGTGTTAAGGAACTAAACAGTAGCTGTGAGCAGCTGTGTCTCTCTGTGTGGTGGATCTTGCTTGTTATTCATGCAGTGCATTTGATTTGGAGCAAGTTGCCTGGGATGAAGTCCCAGTGGAATTTATTATTTATTGTGCATTTAGAGGCTATTTTCTATAGAGGGGGCTCTTAAAGGTGCATGGTGGCTGACCCACAGGAGTAAATGCTGCTAGGCTTCCCCCACCTACTAGTGTGTTTGTGAAATGGCACAGATTGAATGTATACATTTTATTTTATGCAGAAATCATCAGTCCTACTCCTTTGACAAAAACTGACTTGTTTTCTAGGTTCACTGTATCATATGAGAAGGTTAAATGTATGTGTGAGTATGTGAGAGAATGACTGCATTTTAAACCAATTATTTCAAATGCAGTGGTCATCTATGGCACTCTTCAAAGCCAGGACAGCAAAAAAACAAAAAACAAAACAAACAAACAAACAAAACTATATGTCCCTTCAAAGCTGCATGTTCATTGCTTTTGTTCAAGTCTGCTGCTATCAGGGTGTTTTCAATGAGCAGGCCTCCAGATACTGTTGGATAGCTACTCTAGCACTCCTCACTCTTGGTTATGCTAGACAGGGCTGGTGGGAGTTCCATTCCAACAGTATCCGGAGGAAGGGCAGCTGCAGTTTGCCCACTCTGTGTTAAGAAATCATTTTGTATACTTTTGCTCCCTTCCATCCTGGAAGCATGTTTGACCCTGAGCTGCTTGCCTGTGCGAGTCCTATTGTCTCATATTGTTTTTTCCTTTAGTTGTTCCTGTTTGTCTGCGCCTGTCAGCCTTTTCATTACTGTCTTGCTTTGCTTGAATCACCCTTGGAACCATATGTTAAAACTGAGACATGCATGTGCACTGATTCACCAGTTAAGCGACAGCAACATCAAAACTGGGGAGGTGTAACAGAAAGTGGTCTTACAATTCTGCTGTAAATTTCACTCTGGAGCAGAAAATATGGGCAGGACTCCACTGTGCTCTCCAGAGGATCTCCATCACTATCTAGTAACAATGAGGCAAGAAGAAACACTATACCTTCAAACATTAGTACCTAGACTCCAAATGTGTTGGCATGGAGTTCACATCAATGTCTTGATATAATGCTTTCCCCATGCATGTTCTGCCATCAGTCAAGCTACCTCAAGTCAAGCTATCTCAAGACAGCATGGGCATATGGACCTCTTGGGTAATCACTAGTGTAGGTCAGTTTAATCAACACTTATTTTAAATATTTTTTTTAAAAAATGGGCTGTTTTCAGTCATCCACCAGTATGAACTGAATATGAATTTATTAACATTCTCCAACATGCCATGAATTTCACCATTTTTCTTGCATGCCTGCAGTCATGCCTACCTGGGATTAAAAGAAATCACTGGAACAAACCACTTTGAGCCTCAGGAGACATCCCAGAATTTTACCTGCCCTACCTCTGTACTTTGGAAAGCCTCAGAGATCCAACCTCAAGTGAAGAGCACTGTGATGTACACAAGGAGAATGCAGAAAAAGTATAATTTTTCTGTATAATGAAATATCCATCCTAACACCAGTTCCCATCAGTGCAGCCCACAAGACAGCCACACAGTACTTTATGTCCAGTTATGTAGTCAGCAAAAGTGGGTTTTATTGAGGAAACGGAAAAACATTTGGTTGTTTAGGATTGATAAAAGCACTTAGCCATTGCTTTTATGTTCTAAAAGTGTTCTCAAAGATCTTTAACAACAATTAAAATCTAAACCATTGCCATGTAATTCCCTGCATGCCTTGGTCTAATTATAGTTGGATGGGATCATGTTTGTGCTTTAGCAGAGCCTAGGTCATTGTTGCTAGAAAAATTATCATTGCACTGGTTGTTTTATTTCCTGCTGCAGTGAGGCCATGCATGCCTATCCCTTCTCATCTGTGTCATGGTTGTGTCTGGCAATTAGGGAGTGGGGTGGGTCAGAACCAGAAACACAGCAATTTGTTAACTTCTTCTGGTTGGCAATTGTCATTTCTCTGCAGGCAATCCACCTGGCCATGCTAAAAAAGCCCTGAAGCAGCGGTTCCTCAAGCTGCTGCCCTGCTGCCGCCAGCCCAAATCCATCCCCTCAGTCAGCGAAAGCAAGTGACCCTTTCTGCCTCTCTATGTGTCTTTTCTGTGCTGTGACATCATAAGGCCCAGGAGTGAGGGAGAAGGGATTCCTTCTGTGGAGAACCCATCCCAAACCTTGATAGGCTACTTTTTCTCAGTGCCAGTCTCAGCTCAAAAGCATAAAGGAATCAGGGGTGTGTGGAGGCAGGCAAGGAAAATAAGGAGTGGGAAAGACTGAACGTGTGGACTCTTTAACCCGGGGATGGGCAATTATGGGAGGCTGTGGGGCCACATTATCCACTCAAGAGCTGCTGAAGAGCCACATCCCCCACAAAAATAAAAAATGGCCCCCAACAGCCCCCAACACCCACGTGGGGCATTTTTACCATCTTTGGGGATTCTCTGGGTGATTTTAGGCCAAAGGGAATCTCTTTTCAATAACAGGAAGTGGCTGAAAGTGAGTTCCTGTTCACTTCCTGATTTATGAGAGGGGACCCCAAAATGTGACTTAAAATGCCCACATGTTTCTTCAAGAAAATGACTTCTGAGGGGACCATGTGGGCTGCTTCTCGATTTACCTTGTCACCAGTTTTACGCACCTTTGTTGATCATTATGGAGTCTAGGACAGCTAATAAGATACATCCTTTTACTCCAAGTAATACCCCACAGAACAAATATGAAGAGAGAAGGTAGTAAAGTAGGGCTTCCTTCTGAGACACAAGTCCATCAGTCTTCTAGGCTTGCAAGTTCCAAATCCTTATGTTTCCCTATCTCTAAACTAAGCTGGGTAGACAAGTCTAGTACAGCACACCACTGTGTTTGATCCCAGGCAAGAATTTTTTTTAAGGTCCACAGCCACAAATATTGTTCATGTCACAGTTGAGAACTGTGGTTGGCACTCCCAAAGGTCATACATTCTTACAAATGTCTCTAGGGACTAGGATATGCTTCTCATCACATAGTCATAAGTCTCTGTTCGAGTAAATAAGGCAGGGTATAAATAAATAGCAAGTTTATAATAATAGTCTCCTGTGAGTTCTTTGGAGAAGCGAGACTGTTTGTGGCCTCCTGTTGGCATACCTGTGTCTTCACTGCAATATTGTGCAAGAAAAGAATGTTACACAGAGTGCAAAATTCAGTTTCTTGAGGACTTCCTCCCCCACTTATGCACACAAAAACACATTGGGGGGGAGTGCACTACAGCTGGAAAAGAATTTCATTGAATTAAATAAACTTGCTGCAGTAGCATTTTCACACCTTTTAAATCTTGCTGAGAGAAGAAACACATCCCTGCTTGAGCACATTGCCAAGGCTTAAAAGGTCTGTTGGAGAAATTAAGTCTACAGCAATAGTCTCTCCAATGTTTCACAGATGAAAATTGGGACACGTGTCACCAAGCAACATCAAAGTGCAGTCAAGATGGCAAAAGTTACTAATGAAGAACTCACGAACTAGGACAGAATGCAGCAGTTTCCTTTGGCATAAAACTACCAGGATAGGCAGAATTCCACTCACTCTTTTCCTCTCCCCTCCTACTGAACTAACTGAGTGTGAACTACTTTTTCACATTGAACTTAGTTTGTAGGAAAGGAAAAGGGGGAGAGTGGGAGAAAGAGAGAGAAACCAGAACATTTTAAAAGCAGCTGAAAAAAGTAGGACAGAAGAGGTTTAATCAGGACTGTCCCTACCAAATTGAGACAGTTGGAGTATATGGACCAAACACTGCACACTTTTTAAAAAAGTGAACCATTAAAATCTACACAAGTGAAAAAAATGAATGCACTTTAGTCAGCGGGGTAAAATGCATTAGGTAAAATGCATAAATAAATGCACACACTAGAAGAAATGAAAATATACAAAACAGCTCTCCAGGTCTTGCAGCTGAATGCAAAAGGTTGGAAAGAACATGTAGTTGGGATTTGGAGAAAAGCAACAAAAAAGACACTTGAGAGATTTTCGCATCACCACTCATAGGCCATTTCTGCACTAAACTGTAATAGTGCTATTATTTCACTTTCAACATCCTATGGAATCCTGGGGTTTGCAGTTTAGGGAGGGGCCTTTGAGGCAAACCCAAGGATTCCACAGGATGTTGAAAGTAAAATAATAGCACTATAACAGTCTCATGCAGAAATGACTTTAGCTGTTATGGTGCAAATGGAACTAATGCGGTATACTGCTTCTTCTTCGTGGTCTCTGTGCCTTCATACACTAGGAGCTTTAGCGCCTGCGCAGTAGCGTTCGGAAACTTCTAGAGCTTGTTCGCTTGGCGGGAACCCCTCCCCCACGCCGGTACTGCGCATGCTCCTCCCGCCGAGCAACGGTCTCTCCTCAGTTCTTTCTCGTCCGCCGTCGCGTACGGAAGGTTCTTCGGTTTGTTCCTCTGACTTTTGTGCTTGGCTTGCTGTTTCACGGTTTTACGGACTTTTGGACTGTCTCTGACCTCTCTTTCGGACTCCCCATTCGGTTTTTGGTGATTTCGGATCTTCCCAGTTTGGCGTTTCGTCTTATGTCCGCGCTCTTCAAAAAGTGCGTGTCCTGCGGGCGCAAAGTTGCCCTCAACGACGGCCACAAGGAGTGTCTCTTCTGTTTGGGTGAGTCCCACAACACTCGGACTTGCCCAATCTGCCGGGATTTTCTCCCCAAACTCTCCGCAACCGGTCCGCGAGACTTAAGTCTTATTGTTGGGAACAGTCTCTGCGGGCGATAGACGAGACCTCCACTTCCAAAATGGCCGACAAGAAGACGACCACGCCATCGACGGTATCGGCGGCTGCCGTTCCGTCCACCTCGTCGGTATCGGGCTCGGTACCGGCGAGAACGCCGATTTTGGCGTTACCGAGGATCCCGAAGCTGTCGGCGGCTGCCAAGTCAGCGAAAGGATCCTCGACGGCGAGGAAGGCTGAGGCTCCCCTGAAGGAGACGCCTGTTAAGAAGCGCCCTGCTCCGGATGGAGACAAGGGCAAGGAGAAGGAGAAGAAGAAGAAGAAGAAGGAGAAGAAGCGCTCCCCGGCTGGGGACGTTCAACCTCCTACTCCTCCTCCTACTCAGCAGCCTTCCAAAGGGCGAGGCGAGTCCGTCGATCTCTCGGACGATGAGATCGAGGACGTTCCCCAACAGCGCCCGGACTCGCCTGTGGCAGACCCTCCAACCCTGGTGGAGGAGCACCACCGCCCTTCTAGCCGTCGCAGGTCGGCCGACCTGCAGCAGAGAGAGCCCTCTGCTTCTCCGGAGCGGCGTTCGACCTCCTTCCGGTCCCGGTCCCGCTCTTCCGAGCGTCCGGTGGCCTCGCCGCCTCCTAGGGAGACTAGAGAGGAACAACCTCGCTCGTCTGCCTCCAGATACACCTCGGCGTCC
This sequence comes from Ctenosaura bakeri, assembly GCA_948474755.1. Classification (NCBI taxonomy): domain Eukaryota; kingdom Metazoa; phylum Chordata; class Lepidosauria; order Squamata; family Iguanidae; genus Ctenosaura; species Ctenosaura bakeri. Next base: position 219,919 of record CAOLHI010001767.1, read on the forward strand.
TACGTGGCCAGGTACGCGAGGAATCTGAATGGAGAGAGCGCCCGGCCTCTTATCGGTCACATTCGCCATCGTACCGGGATCGGTACCATCGTGACCCGAGTCGCTGGGAGACCTTCCGGAGGTCCCGGTCACCTCGTCGACAGCGCGAATCGCGCTCGCCTAGAGGGACGAGGCTCGGTACCGTCGCCACCGAAGCCGATCTCCGTCGGACCGCCGCTCCTTCAGCCGCTCTCCCTCTCCTCGATATCATAGGGCGAGGGAGCCTTCACCTCGATATTGGGCGATATCGCCACCTCCTAGGGTCACGGCAACGGCGACGCGCCCTACGGAGTCGGTGGTGACTGAGCGGGCTAAGACAACGTCAGCCTGCCAGACTACCCCTGTCACCACTAAGAAGGTGAAGTCCGTGGTCAGCCAGCCCAAGCGCGACGCTGCCACTACCACCGTCCCGGCTGCGGAGAAGCCTAGGAAGGCAACACCTGTGGCGACTGCGAAGGAACCGGAAAGCGAGCGGCGAGAGGACTCACCGAGCTCGGAGTCGTACGACTCGAGTGCGGAGTCAGAGGTGTCTGAGGCGGCCTCCCAGGAGTCTCCTCCGCTGGGGTTCGGGGATCCGATCCCAGATTCTGCTCCAGAGGACGTCCACCAGTTCTCTGCTATGCTGCTCCGCATGGCCACTACCCTCGGCCTTAAGATCGCCGATGCGGAGCCGGAGGACGACGATCCAGTCTTCTCCGTCTTTGAGGGGAAGCAACCTGCCACGGCCCCGCTGCCTCTCCTGCCCCGGATATCGAGACTGGTGAAGGCCGCCTGGGATAGGCCGGCCTCGGCGCAGCCGATACCGCAGCGGTTGGAACACCTCTACAGGGTGCAGAAGGATAACGCCGGTTATCTCTTCAATCACCCTGCACCGAACTCTGTGGTGGTCGAGTCGGCACAGACGAAAGGCTCCGGCAGGCAGCACACCACCCCGCCGGATAAAGAGGCAGGAAGTTGGACGCCTATGCAAGAAGGTTCTATTCCGCCGCCTCCTTGCAGATCAGGCTGTCCAACACTCAGGCTTGCCTCGCGGCATACCTGAAAAAGGTGCTCGATCGCCTTCAACCGGCGATGGAGGCGGTACCGGAGGACATCCGCCAAGCCTCCTCGGTGATACTCAATGAGGCCATCTCCATCGCTCGGCAGCAGATGGCCTCCTCCCGGCACGCAGTAGAGATTGCCTCCCGGGTCATGGCGGGATCCATCGGCCTGCGCCGCCATGCTTGGCTGCGGCCGGCCGACATCCAGGAGGACACCAGAAGGAGGATCGAAGATCTCCCCTTCGACGGTGAGGGCCTATTTAACTCGTCCACCGACGAAGCGTTGGACAATCTCGTGAAGGCGAGGTTAACCGCCAAGAAGTTCGGGCTACAGCCGGCCACGCAAGCCCGCAGGACCTCCACCTTCCGCCCATCCTGGCGACGATCTTCCACTTCGTCGTTCCAGCGTTCGGCCCAGTCTGGACAGTCGAGACCGTCCTCCGGCTCGTCGGCCAGACGCACGGTAGACGACGCCCGGCTTCGTCCAAGAAGTCCTCCTCCGAGACAAAGTCTCGGTTTTGACGTGCCTGGCAGGACCTACCAATACCCACGCTTCAGCCTACCATCTGCACTCGGAGACCGACCGACTCTAGCTCGACACCTCGCAGAGTGGCAACATGTCACTACGGACTCTTGGGTGCTTTCCATCGTCCGTCTTGGCTATGCCATCGAGTTTCACGATATTCCGCCTCGAGGCGCTTACTACTCCACCCCGTCGAGTCCGGCCCTCCTGGAAGAGATCCAGTCCCTCCTCCAGAAAGGGGCGATCGAGCGGCTCCCGCAAGAAGCCAAGACCACCGGCTTCTTCTCCAGGTACTTCACGGTACCGAAAGCCGACGGTACCCTCCGGCCGATCCTAGACCTCAGAGGGGTGAACTACTACATCCGCCCCAAAAGGTTCAAGATGGTCACGATACCGTCGATCCTGCCCTTCCTACATCGAGGGGACTGGTTCGCCTCCATCGATCTCCGAGACGCATACTTCCACATCGCCATTCGCCCGCAGCACAGACGGTACCTCCGCTTCGCAGTCGACGACACCTGTTACCAGTACAAGGTGCTGCCGTTCGGACTCTTGACTGCCCCAAGGGTCTTCACCAAGTGCATGGCCCCGGTGGTATCCTTCCTGCGGACGAAGGGCGCTTCCGTCTTCCCTTACCTCGACGATTGGCTGTTGGTGGCGTCCTGCAAACAGAGACTTTACCACGACGTCCACATGACGTTGTCACTCCTGACCCGCCTTGGTCTACGGGTGAATCCGAAGAAGTCCCACCTCGAGCCGGCGAGGATCTTGGACTTCATCGGGGCGACGCTCGACTCGACCTCCGCCAGGGCGTACCTACCAGAGTCTCGAGCCCAAACCCTGATCCGGGCCGCCGCTCACGCTCGTACGGCCCCGACGTTATCTGCGAGAAGCGTCCAGCAGCTCTTGGGCTACATGGCTGCGACGACCGCTGTGACATATCTCGCCAGGCTGAGAGCAAGACCTCTTCAACACTGGTTCGTCCGCATATTCGACCCCCTGCGAGACGAACAGACACTCCGACTGCAGCTGCCGGAAGACGTCCGCTCATCCCTCCGATGGTGGCAGTCGCGACGCAATCTGATGTCAGGGATGCCTTTCCAACAGCCGACACCGAAGGTGACGGTAACGACCGACGCCTCCCTCTATGGATGGGGTGCCCACTGCGGCGATCTCAGAGTCCGCGACAGATGGACCGACGACGAGACCGCTCTCCATATCAACGCGCTGGAGCTGCTCGCCGTCTGGAAAGCCCTACGGGCGTTCCGCCACGCCGTGGCGGGGCGCACGGTCCTGATTCTGACGGACAACACCACCGCCGTCTGCTACATCAACAGACAAGGTGGGACTCATTCCACGACCCTGCTCCACATCGCGCTCGATCTGTGGGAATGGTGCATTCGCCTGCACACGCATCCCGTGGCAGTTCACCTGGCCGGGCAGGAGAACACCACGGCAGACGCCCTCAGCAGGGACACCTCATCCCATCACGAGTGGTCCCTCTCCGGAGAGGCATTCAGACTGATTCGAGACCGCTGGGGCGAACCATCCGTCGACCTCTTCGCGACCAGGGAAAACGCGAAGTGTCGCCGATTCTGCTCCAGAGCAGGCCACGATCGCGCCTCCATCGGGGACCCTTTCCAGTTTCCGTGGACCGGGGAACTCCTCTACGCGTTCCTGCCATTCCCGCTGCTCGGCCGGACGATATCGAAGATCCTCGCCGACCGAGCCGACGCGATCCTGGTAGCCCCGTACTGGCCGAGGCAACATTGGTTCGCACCCCTGCTACAAGCTGCACGAGACGACCTGCTCCGGCTGCCACCGACACCGGACCTGCTCTCCCACTCCGGCGGCCGAGTCCTCCATCCGGACCTGCCACGCCTGGCCCTCCATGCCTGGAGGATATCGCACTAGACGATCCCGTGCTCGGTACCGTCCTCGTCGCGGCCAGGAAGGAATCCACCCGTCGCAACTATCAATATAAATGGCGACGCTTCCTGACCTTCGCTAACGAGAGGAGTGAGCCGGTATCGCCCGCAGGGCTCTCTACCGTCCTGCACTTCCTCCTGCACCTCCGGCAACAGGGCCTGGCGTTTCCATCCCTGAAGGTGTATCTCTCCGTGATCGTGGCATACCAACCACCACGATCTGCTGCCTCGGCCTTCTTCAGGAACGATACCGTTAAGCGGTTTCTGAAAGGACTTCATCATCTCTACCCGCCGGTATCGCCGCCGCTACCGCCGTGGTCCCTCTCGCTGGTGCTCTCGCAGCTGACAAAGCCGCCCTTCGAGCCGATGGCGACCTCGGATGACAGGCTCCTGACCATGAAAACTGCCTTCCAGGTAGCGGTGACCTCAGCGAGGCGAGCGGGTGAGATCACAGCTCTTCGATCCGATGAGCCCTTCACGGTCTTCCACAGAGACAAGGTGGTCCTGAGACCTGACATCTCGTTCCTGCCTAAGGTGGTGTCCAGTTTCCATCTCAACCAGGACATCATCCTGCCTGCCTTCTTCCCGAATCCGACGACACCGTTGGAGCGGTCCCTCCACTCCCTGGACGTGCGTCGGGCCTTGGCCTTCTACAAGGACAGGACTGCTTCCTTCCGACAGACGCCGCATCTCTTCGTTTGCTATGGGCGACGTCGGAAGGGCCTCAAAGTGTCCACCCAGCGCTTCTCCAAGTGGGTGGTACGGACTATTGAACTGGCGTATGAGCTCGCGAGGAAGCCTCCGCCAGTCCTGCTTCGAGCCCACTCCACCAGAGCTGTGGCTACTTCTGCGGCCCTCCTGCGAGGAGTTGACCTGCATGAACTCTGCCGTGTGGCGACCTGGTCCCAACCATCGACCTTCGTGCGCCACTACAGGCTCGACTGCCGGTCGCACAGAGATGCCCGGTTTGGACGTGAGGTGCTGGCTTCCGTGCTGTAGGACCTGACCCGCCATCCGACCGGTAAGCTACACAGTCTCCTAGTGTATGAAGGCACAGAGACCACGAAGAAGAAGAACAGGTTGCTTACCTGTAACTGTGGTTCTTCGAGTGGTCATCTGTGCCATCATACACACCCGCCCTTCCTCCCCTCTTTCTCAGGTCCCTGTAGGTTCTACGGCGGACGACAGAACTGAGGAGAGACCGTTGCTCGGCGGGAGGAGCATGCGCAGTACCGGCGTGGGGGAGGGGTTCCCGCCAAGCGAACAAGCTCTAGAAGTTTCCGAACGCTACCGCGCAGGCGCTAAAGCTCCTAGTGTATGATGGCACAGATGACCACTCGAAGAACCACAGTTACAGGTAAGCAACCTGTTCTTAGTGTTCAAGTAGGCTTAGTTCAGAGTCCTAAGCAACCAGGAAGCTCTCATTGAGTGACTTTGGGCCCACCAACACTCACACTCACTCACTCACTCTCTCTCTGCCTAACCTACCTTACAGTTACAAGGACAAACTGATAGGTAGCAAGATACATTTGTATTCTTTCTAAGTTTCTTGAAGGAAGGTTGGAATATAAATGCAATAAACACACATACACACATAATCCTATAGGCATTATAGTTTCAACGATATGCTTGGAAAGTGCCTGGACCATTTGTATTGAAAGGAGGAGAGAGGTTGCTCCACAACATATTGGACTGGGAATGAAGCTTTCAGTGGCTCTGCATACCCCTATAATATATACACATACACACACAGTAGTAAAGGATTTCAAATAAACAGTAAACATTTGCTTGATTTATATGGACCATATTTTTTTATGCTGAATTTTGACACTTTTCTTAATGCAAAGTGTGCATAAGACTTTACCTCTATGAATTTTTACAGGTTGTCAATACAGCTAGGGAGGGGGAAAAATCAGAGCACCAGTTCATCTTCAATGACTATATATGAATATATCTGACTAGATTTCTGGTTGCAATACATGGAGAGTCCCTCCCTGTATCTATAAGTAGTTCTACAATGAACATGCATATGCGTTCATTCCTATGCTGTTGCAGAAAGCAAAAAGAGCAAATCCAAGCTGGTCCAGGCTTCAGCCATGTGCACTGAATCTGTGTTTACTGCAGTGGTAGGAAATGGTTTCCACAATTGACTTTTAGAAGAGGGACAGCAGTTCTATTTCCACTAATGGAGGGTGGGGGGATCAAGACTAATTTCCTATACTTCTTCTGAGGTTCTTCCTTTTCTTGCAGACAGTGTAGAGGATGAGTTTGAACTCTCCACTGTTTGTCACCGGCCTGAGGGCCTGGACCAGCTTCAGGAGCAAACCAAGTTCACCCGCAAGGAGCTGCAGGTCTTGTATCGGGGCTTCAAGAACGTAAGTTGGAAAAAAAACTCTCCTCATCTTCTTCAGTACACTTACCAAATTGTGTGGCTTCATTCATTCTTCTCTCTCTTTTTTAAGCACATAGTTTTCAGCATGGAAGAAACTGTCCTTTCCATATGTTTACTAGTGCACATTTATAGCATCTGCTCATTCCTTGCATTATTTATGTTCACCTCTTCCCAGTGGCTACTGGTGGCTTCTGTGTCAGTGGGGCAATGAATCAGCCTAGTTCTGAATCTGAAATTTGAAAAATGTGTTCTAGGTTCTGAATTCAAGCCCCTGAATAGGTTCAGCACCTCGGATAGCTCCATTAAAATCCAGACTAAAGTTTAGGATGGAGTCACCTGCCCAACACATGTCAAAATGAAAGTCACCAGCAACTGCTGCCTTTTCCTACTCATTAGTTGCCCAGTCAACATCTCAGAAACAGTAACTATTGTATAATCCTCATTTATATCTAAAGAGAGCGCTACCAACAAGATATTCACCAGTCTAACACCAAATTCTAGAAGCTTCTTGCTTTCGTCAGGGCTAAAGAAAGTGTCTTTTTGTTTTGCTTCAGATATCTTTCTAACTTACTTCTTCTATCTCACTCTCAAATACTTCATCTGAGTCTTTAAACAATAGCATAAACCCCTGTAATTCTCACAAAAGTCATCTTGGGCAGTTTGGCCAGCAGGCATCTCCAAAATGAATCCATTTTGCTGCTATAGTCAGACTAAAATATTTTTCTATATTATCTATTTGTGTTTACATATGAGAGAAGGAGGAAGGTGGAGGTGGATTCTGTACTTTCAGAGTCATTTGTTTTAGACACATGTGTGTACCCACATACTTCATATGCACCTGTACTTCAGCCGCTCTCTCAGCTCTACCCATTTTTATTCCATGTTTTTCTGCTCTCTGTCATCTGTTTGATGGGGGAACTGGGAACTGGCTCCTCTAAGCCTTCTGGACTACACATCATATTGGTCCAGTCCTAGGTATTCTCTAGATTAGTTCTTCCAAGGTGAATTTCTTTGCACTTTTCCATTTGACAGGAGTGCCCTAGTGGCATTGTTAATGAAGACAGCTTCAAGCAAATCTACTCACAGTTCTTCCCACAGGGAGGTGAGTACCACTCTCAGCAGAGGAGGGTAGATGGTTTGGGGAGATTAGGACAATCTTCTGAGCACAATGTGGGATATATCCTTTACAGCCTGCCACATTCTTCTTTTTAGCTGGCTGTAGTTTCCCTGATGACTTTGTAAAGCACACTTTCATACTCTAATGAAATGTCCATGCTGAATCCTTGGACTTAAACATAATCTGATGGTTGCCTGATTTGCAGGTCCTTTTGGGAATTGTAGCCCAAAACAATTAACTTTTTCCATTTCTGAACATGATTTTTACCACAAAAAGATGGAGTGTGAATGGTCACAGTCAGTAAATCTTCTGGATGCAACCAAGGATGACCATCATTTCATAACACATAAAATACCTAGGTTGCAGCTGTAGTCAAGTTCTTTTGTTGTTCCCTGCCTGCTTCCCTTATTTATAATCTGCCAAAAGGTGATAGAAGAAAAGTACACAGTCTGCTTCCTCTTAATTATTTAGTCTGATGTTCTTCTCTTCAGATTCCAGTACATATGCAACTTTTCTTTTCAATGCATTTGACACTGACCATGATGGCTCTGTTAGTTTTGAGGTAAGATTCCATGTTTTCTTATTTACATGCTTTATAGGGCTGCCTTGTAATCAGAAGTTTACTGGGCAACTCATAGAATAAGAACCATATTGATTGTAGTAAGTTTTGGTTCTGCCACTAGGCCAGTGGGTTTTGGAGTCTTTGTCAGAATCATGGCCAAATGTTAGTAGGTCTCTGATGCAACAGAAAGGGCAAATTTATATTTAGTAGCTTTGCTGGAGCCAGCACGGTGTAGTGGTTTGAACATTGGACTACGATTCTGGAGACCAGGGTTTGAATCTTCGCTTGGTCACGGAAACTCTCAGAGATAGTAGGAACTATCCCTCCAGCTCCACACATTGGGTTGCCTCATAATTACACGCTCATGCTGGAAAGAAAAGCATATCTGGTTGTAAGGACACAGATATGTGTGCTGGAGTCCAGAATATGCAAACACTGTGGCCTAAATAGAACTGCTACTCCATAGCAGAGCCACTGAATCAATGGAACTTACATGAGTGTTGACTTACTGAGCTGCAACTGATTCAGTGGGTTTGCTGTACTTGGCACTCGCCATTGGATTTAGGCCTGTGTACTAGAGTCTGGATACTTTAATGGAGCAGTGGGGCCACCTACTGGAAGTGTGTGCATCTGCATCTCTAGGCTAGTTGCCACCTTCAAACTAAAACTGGTTGGTTCTTTTGCTGAGTAGAGCACAGAAATCAGCAAAACAATCACCTGAGGAGGGTAGAGGGTTTTTTTGCCTCCCCACAGCTGTGAAGAACTACAGAAGCTACAATTGGTTTATTTCTTGGCCACTGATCTTTACAGAAATTTTGCAGACTTTAGGTTTTGCAGATATTCATTATATTCATTATTCATATATTCATTAAATTATTCATATATTCATATTATTCATTATTCATATATTCATTTATACACACACGCACACACACATTATATCTCTTCCCAAGAAAAGATGTAAAATTTCCAGAGGTCTGGAAACTGTGGAAGAAAATGCATTATTCCTAGGTTTTCTCTGGAAAAAAACAGAAATGTAGGGGAAAACTGAAAATATGCAATATTAACCCCATTTATAGATTGAGAGTCAATTTGGTACAAGTTGTTTCCAACTTATGGCAACCCTAAGGTGTACCTATTATGTGGTTTTCTGGGGCTGAGAGTGTGTGATGCGCCCAAGGCCACCCAGTGGGTTTCCATGGCCAAGTGGGGAATCAAATCCTGATTTCCGGGATTGTAGTCCAATGCTCAAACCCCCTACACCACTCTGGTTCTGGAGTATCATACCTGCTGTATTGAAAGCACAATTTTTCAGAAAATAATTATAATTTTTTTTTAATTACAAATAGAACTACAACCTCTTGAACTATAAGGAACCACTTTGCTTTTGCCAGTTTATGAGAACCTGCCCCCCCCAAAAACACAAAACAAAACAAAGGGGGGGGGACAGGAGAAACTACCTTGTACTTTAGTAAAACAAAGATAGTTATTTTGTCTTCTCTAGTTCTCCATAGTGCTAAGCAAATTTAAAGCATACATCTCCATAAAATGAACTGAGAAAAGGAAAGCAATACCAGGAACTGCAGTAATGTGAGATACTGTGGACAGACTTACATAACCTCCTGCATAGCTTTCACAGAGAATATAGTAAATATATGAATGTCTTGTCTTAAATATTGCATTCTTCATTCTAAAAGATATTATATCTTTAACCCATTTTTAAAAAATTTTTTGGGAGGGATTCAGAAAAAAATGGGTGATTTTTTTCCCCAAAATTTTCATGGTTTTTCCTCCAGGTCTTCACAATTCTCACTTATTTTATTTCAGAGTTCCTGGCCTACTCCATCCATAAAACTCAGGGTGGAAAGCAACAAGTTAATCAAAATGAAAGCATTACACACAAGTCATATTATATAAAATTATCCCACACATTATCTTGGTCATCAATGGTTGTTTTAACAGGAAAATGTCAAACAGAATGAATAAATGAATGAAGAGTTCTGTGGGTGTCCTGGCTTACCTTTTAAAATATTATGGTGGCTGAATAAAAGTATTATCCAACTTTGCTTTGTGATTTTATTCATATTTTTGAGTCCAAAATGTGGTCTTTAGTGTATCTCAGAAAGGAGTTGCACATAACATGTGCTGAAATAAACTGGTTAGTCTTAAAGGTGCCCCAAGACTCCTTATCTCTCTCTCCCCCTTTTTTTGGTTTGAAATGGACCAATACAAAAGGTGGAGAGACTTCTGAGAATACTTGGTCCTTTGCTTATTGATTGTTCCAACATTATGCACTGCTTTCAAAACGGAATCATGAACGGACAACTGGAAAGAAATCTTTAAGAGTATTAAATTGATGGAAATCTTTAAGCATATTAAACTTGTCAGTCATAAATAATTCTATCTCTAAAATGGTTCTTCACTCTGGTACCTGAGGTGAGACCAGACTGAAGTGGTTGGGGCCCTAGGACAGTTCCAAAAAGAGGGGACCCTTTGTGCACATGTGTGAGCTACCCTAGGACTTCATAAATTAGTTATATAGATTGTAAAACTGCAATGGGCAACAGCACAAAAATCTTAACATGTGAGCCATAATATCAGATCTAGCCATGGTGATACATGTCTTGGTTATATCCCATCTGGATTACTATAATCTGCTATACATCGGGCTGCCTTTGAAATGTGCTCAGAAACTGCAGTTAGTCCAAAGATCTGCAGCCAGGTTGTTAACTGGGGCTGGCTACAGAGAGCACACAACCTCTTTGTTGCAACAGCAACCCTGGCTGCTGGTCCATTTCCAGGCACAACTCAAAGTGCTGGTATTGATCAGGTTATCTGAAGGACTGTATCTCCCTTTATGAGCCCAGGAGAACTCTAATATAATCCAGAAAGGCCATTCTCCCTGACCACCACCCTCTTAGCTGCATTTGGTGGGAAAAACGGAGAGGGCCTACTTGGTGGATGCTCCCAAATTTTGGACCTTTCTTCCTAGAGAGGCTCTATCCTTGCTCTTCTCCCAACAGCAGCTTAAAACATTTTTGTGCAGTCAGACTTTTAATGCTGTGCAGTTCTGTTTTTAAAGTTGATATAGTTTTAAAAAAAATGTATTATAATGTGTTTAATATTTTTAATGCATAATGCTTTAATTTTATAAATTGTTCTTTAAATTTTATATCTATACTGTTATTAATGTTTTCATTTGTATTGCTTTAATGTTGTTAGTTGCATTGAGTCCCACTGCTGGGAGAAAGATAGGGTATAAAGGAATAAAATAATAAGATGGATTCTAACAAATACACTGCCATATTCAGAAAATGACTGAGGAAGAAGCTACCCCTTTTAAACCTTTGAAGCTGAGGCCTATAGCCAGTGAAGGGTCTGCATCATCTGCACCAACTAAACAATTAATACAGCCCTGTGATCTGGCAGTTTGTAGCCAGTGAGTCTGCTCCACATTTCTGTAGCTGTAATACTTAAGTCACAGCCTTGGTAGTGCTTGATTGTGCTTTATGGTTTGTTTCTCCACCCTACCCTTCTTCTTTATTCTCTTGCAGGACTTTGTGGCTGGCTTGTCCATTATTCTACGTGGCACTATAGACGACCGGCTCAACTGGGCTTTCAACCTCTACGACCTGAACAAGGATGGCTGTATTACCAAAGAGGTAAGCATGGTGAGAAATGGAGCCATTGGTACCAAGAGAAGAGGAGATTTTCCTGGCATTATCAACTTTCATCAATTTTTGTTAGCCCATATGTGATGTGATTTATTCAACTATTCTTTCTGTGCTCTGACTTACAGGAAATGCTGGACATAATGAAATCCATTTACGACATGATGGGCAAGTACACTTATCCAGCCATGCGAGAAGAGGCACCTCGAGAGCACGTGGAAAGCTTCTTCCAGGTGAGCCTACAACTGGGACATTTCCATGTCAGTATCCTATACCTCATAAAAATCTTCTCACATCCAGAATTTATGACTGTGTGTTATTGGGTGCAGACAGTGGGCTGTATCCTTCTTCTAGAAGCCTTGGTACAGGATTTTGTCAGAGCCTTTAGTCTTCTTGCTGGCACCCTGTGTCTCCCAACTCCTTTCAAAACACATTGGGTTTGAATAAATGTTGGCATTTCTAAAAACTACTCCTTCCTTGAACCAGCATGTTACAGTGGTTTGAGCACTGGACTATGACTCTGGAGAGCAAGGTCTGAATCTCTGCTTAGCCATGGAAACCCACTAGGTGACCTTGTGCAAGTCACACTCTCTCAGCCTCAGAGTATGGCAAAAGCAAAGCCCTTCTGAACAAATCTTGCCAAGAAAGCCCTGTGATAGGTTTGCCTTAGGGTCACCATAAGCTGGAAACAACTTGAAAGCACACAAGAACAACTTCTTCCTTGCTTATTTATTGCATTCTGTTATTTTGTTTTGGATGCTTGCAAGATGGTATCAAGGAAGAACAGACCCATTCTCATGTAGTGGTGCTTTTCTGCATCCACAGTATAGACAAATTGCTAGAGTCATTCTGTCCTGTGAATAGAGATACCGGTATGTCTGTTGATTATGGGTGCTGTAGTTGGCCCCTCAGCGTGTCTGAAGTTGCTCTTAGGAAACAACTATTGTCTCTCGTTTAATTTCCATTACTTTATGCTTACATTTTAGAAAATGGATCGAAACAAGGATGGTGTGGTGACTATTGAGGAATTCATTGAGTCCTGCCAAAAGGTAATATAGCACTTGGGCTTGAGTACACATTTGGCTATTGTGGCCCTTTGTAGCAGCAAATAACATAAAGGCATGGTCTAAAACAGGGATGGGCAATTTATACCCTGCCAGCACTGCTTCTTTTAGATTTGTATGCCGTCAAAATTCAGTGGCTGGGAAGGGGGCTGCTCTGAGCAGCAGCAACAACAATAAAAAAAAAAATATTACAGCAATTTAATTAAACCAATAGGCCTCATATTACCCATACCTGTCCTACAATGAGGGCTGTTGAGAATGAGCCAGAATGAGAAAGGGGAAATGAATTTCTTGGTGAATCTTTCCTGGCACCAACAGCATGCTTTAAAGAATCCCCCAGTCATCCAGGCACTGGAGGTTGGTTGACTGTGGATTCTGGAAGTTGTAAACCAAAAAAACAACAGGGCCAGAGTATGGATTGAGACAACCGCTAAGCAAAATAAAATAAAGTGTTGGGGTGGCAATGCTAGGTTTTGAAAGCTTTCTTTTTGTCCACAGTACAAGTTTTTGGGGAAAGCACAAACCTAAAGCATCCTTCTCGAATACAGTAGTTCATCTTTAAACCTTCTTCCTTGTTTCCTCCCATATTCAATGCCTTGACACCATTTTCTCTCTGACAGGATGAAAACATCATGAGTTCCATGAAGCTCTTTGACAATGTGATCTAGCTGGCCACTTCTGGAGCCCAGACCTTCACACACCCCCAGGGCTTCTCTCCTTGGCATATCCCTCTGAGGCACTCTTCTCTTGGCTGCATGGACAAAGCAGCTTCTTGTCCACACTGGACTGGGTGACTTTTGTAGAGGCAATCCTCATTTATTCAAGATGCACCTGGGGAAGTCCCTGCAATGGGAATGAAGTGGGAGGTTTTGGCTGGGTTGGGCCAATGCCCAGCAAGGGGAGTAGCTGGCATTTGCACACACTTTCTCTGGGCATAGAAGACAAAATGGACCAACCTGCTGCCTCCATCCCCAGGAAACTGCACTGTCCTGTCTTGTCACCAAACAGTGTGCCCACCCTTCAGGGCTTTCTAGATCACAGCAACTCTGTTGCCTCTCACTAGGGCTCCAGGTGGGTTCCATACTACCAAATGGCAATGCAAATACTGATTGCCAAGGACTCAAAAAGGAGCTGGTGTATGTGCAATCTTCCCTCTCCCCTACAGGAGGGGATTTCATCTGATATGCACCAAGGTTCTCACTGCACATGTGCTAATAACCCTAATGCTTCCAACATTTCCTGGCGTCAAGGTATCTTGCAGTCCTGGCATTAAATTCAACTTAAATTATTAGCACTTCTGGAGAAGAATTTCAAGTGGGGAGAAGAAAGATAAGTGAGATTTTGCTTTCTGGCTTCTTTCCTTTGCACTTATAACAGAGGGGAAATGTTGTACCACTTGAGAGGTAGATGCCTTTACCTTTCATTCAAGAATCAGGAGAGATAGGATGAATCATGTTGGGATTCCTGTGGCGAGGAAAAGTGCTGAGCCTAATAACTGGATCCTAGATTTTTCAAGTTGCCAATCCCCAACAATGGTGAAAATAAGCTAGAGGCAGAGAGGCCATCATACTAGAAACATTCAGGTCAGAGTGGAATCTCAACCTGTTTCTGTATGACCTTACCAGGCAGCGTCTCCATGGGCTCACAGATAAGATTTATTTAAACACCTCTGGCAATAGGAAACAGATGTCAACAGCTCTGAGTGAGAAAGTCAGGGATCAGCTAAGGACTGTGGATGACAAAGCACCTGAAGCCATGAGAATGCCCAGGAATGAGGACAAGTGGCATCAGTCAAGCGCAGGGTTCTGCCATGTGCCTTGAGATGAAAAAATGGTTTGAGATGAAAAGATGAATTCCATAACACTTATTGACTTACTCTGATCAGGATGTTTGATAGAGATAGAAGAAGGTACGTGAACAAATGGTAGATAAAGAAAGGACCAGAAGAGTCATATGCAGGAAGGTAGAGAGAATCTCTGCTGCTCCTTTCTCTTACCAGTTATCTCCTTTCTCTGCACTGGAGCCTACTGGTTTTCCCTTAGTTGCTGCCCATCTCTGTTATGCTATACCTTTTCTATTACTATCCTCATAGCAAGAAGGCCTTGGACCGTCATGAGCAAGAGCATTATCAGCAGCCAGCAACTTCAGAGACTGTTTATAAAGCTGCAAAACAATTAATAGGTTTTGAAGCTCTTTTGAAGAGTCCAGTCCACATTAGGTGGACAAGACAGAGATGTAGTGAGTGAACATGGAGTAGCTGAGTTGGACAAGGAGAGTCAGGTGGCAAAAGGAAGACATTTTCATGATTCAAGAAATGTTTCATAGAAAAAAAAATCTTATAGAAGGATATGAATAAGGATAGTGAAGCCATTCTGATGCCAAGAGGCAGAAGTCACAATGCAGGACAGAAGGAAACATAGTAGAGAAGCTGTGCAAACCAGAAAGGCCAATAGAAAAACTAAGCAAAGACAAAGGAAGAGAAACTGTCTGGTGCGGGCACATGAATAGCTTTAAAGGTGAGGACAAGAACCTTGAAGTTCATTGTGGTATGTCAATAATAAAAGGGAAGGGGGGGATGTGATAAAAATGAAAGATGGAATTAGTTATGGCATTAAGTTGACTCAAGAAGAAAGATGTGGCAAAAAGGAAGACCAAGAATGAAGAGATTAGATTCAGAGATGGCTGAAGCCTGGCAAAGGGCTTCCTTAGGAGGAACTACAGCAAGAAAATAAGTAGCAGTACAACAACAACTCCAATGTAAGCAATTCAATGTAATGAAGAAACTAAGACAATGCTAAAGGTGGTCCAGTGTGGTTCATCTGGCCACATAAAGTTGAGGTTACCCACCCACCCCCGTTGTGGTGCCCTACAGTTATGCTGGCCTGGGGGGGATGACGGGAGCTATATTCCAACACTTCTGGAGTACACTGCATTGGGGAAGGCTGCTGTATGCAAACAAGAGTTATATGTATGGGCGTGAGGATGGTCTATAAGCAAACTAAAGATTGAGGGATCAGACAGCATCTAGACAGCAGAGATAATTATCCTCTCTCCTAGTTCATCTAGCTTCCATTGAAATACACAAGTTACTTCTTCTACCATTTTAATATCCATCCACAGTCCTTCTTTTTATCCCAGCCTGGAGTTGCCCTCATGTACATTGTTGTTGTTCCTTCATTCTAACATTGGGACAACATTTGATCCTGCAATTTCAACCTGCTTGTAGTTTCAGCTTTGAGTAAGCATTAAGTACTTGCATCAAGCTTCAAGACCCTGCTGAAGTGAGGGTCTCTGTTCTGAAGACTGCAGGCTGAGTATATCCATTCAGGAGGGTGGAAGGACTGGATTGAGACTCGAGGTGGAATTGGCTGGCTCAATTTATTAGCTATGCAAACAGACCTCTATGTGCACTGGAGCCCAGGCGTGGCTCTTCCCCTTCCTGAGACTGCCATTTCACCTCCTTACAGTCAATCACACCACCCTGAAGGATCCCTTCATCTTACAGTTTAAATAGTTAAGCATCACAGCAGCGATCAAGTCCTGGGGTCTGGGGGCAGCTCTACATCTACCTGATAATTTTCTTTAAGTTTGTAACCTTGAGACCCCTAAGTTCAACTTCTATGCACCATTTTAAATTGTCCCTTTATCTTGGCTTACACTTTCTTCCACCTGTGCCTCCAGTTGACCATAACCCATCTTAGCCCTCACCAAACCCATCCTTTCCACAGATACATTTTCTTCAGTGAAACCATTTCTAACTTGACATTCTCTTTTTTTGTACTTTGTCTTGCATCCAAGAAAACAAGTTTCTATACACAGAGGATGTATTTCCCTACTTTCCTCATTCCTTAGCCTTTACCTTTTGTCCAGTTTATGTCACACTTAATGCTAACTTTTTTAAAACAACAACATTGAGCACGCAGAAGGAGAGTATCGTGATGGTGGTGGTGGGAAGGTATCATACCAAATCTCAGTCAGACCAGCCAAAATATTTTGTATTACCCTGCAGTTGTTCCTGAGACATTTTCCAATACAACAGCTTCTTGAAGGAGTTTGTGCACACTCAATGTCAAAGCATGTTAACAATTAGCATGCTAGAGCCATTTGATCTATCTGTTTCCACCCAATGGCAGATCATATCCCAGTATACAGGAGGTTTCCACTGGCCAAGACAAGAAACTCTGGTGGCTGTCTGGAAACTCACAATGCTGTGGAGAAAGCCCATACTCTATGCCCCACACTTCACAGCCATTATACAAGGCACTATGTAAAGGCTGTAATATCTAAGAGTAATCCTGCAGCTCCAGGTGGGCCATAGGTGAGATGGATAGGGGCACCAGCTGCTGCCAGAGCATTCTGGTAAAATGGCTGACCACTTGGGATAGGAGAGGGCAAATGAAACTGGTCATCAGCTGCTTGCTATAAAAGATTAGCATTTCTTTTATGTTATCACCATTTTAGCATGAGTATAAAGCTGGTTTCACCTTTTTCTGATGGTTCTTTTAAAGTGACAGCAGCTGATATCTCCCTCCCCCTCCCCTCTTACTTACTAAGAATTTAACATAATTCCTCTGGAACAGGGAAGGTGATTTGAAGGCATGCCTGATTATAAAAAGCAAGGCAGAACAAGACCAGTTGAGTGGTGGTATGAAAAAAACACACATTAGAATTAGTCCAAAATCAAGGCTGACTTAACCTCAGAACTAAATTGGCTATCTCTGGGATACATTTTAAAAAAAGACCAGGGAGCACTTTCTCATACTCCATCAGCCAAGTTGACTGAAAAGTACTGGCAGGTGCAAACTATGTATACTTCATACTGTGTTAGATCAATAGTCCAGCCATCCCAGTACAGATGTGTTTTCCAGGACTATAATCAGTTTTCCTTCAATAAAATTTGAACTTCAAACCTATACAAACATATGGTCTACTTTCCTAAAATGACAGATATAGGCCATTTCCGCACTAGATTGTTATAGCACTATCATTCCACTTTCAACATCCTATGGAATCCTAGGGTTTGCAGTTTAGGGAGGGGCCAGCAGGCCAGCAGGCCCCTCCCTAAACTGCAAACCCCAGGATTCCATAGGATGTTGAAAGTGGAATGATAGTGCTATAACAGTCTAGTGCAGAAATGGCCATAGTCTTTGGTCCACTAGAAACTATGCTGGGGAGCCAGAAACCTAAAAGGAGCGCCACATCATTTTCTTTACCATGGTGAGCTTTCCTGCCAGTTCAGCCCACACATCTTTATGTTAAATCCAAAACTTGGAAAAATTATTTTTTGGATTACAACTTCCACCATGCTTGGCCAACATGACCAATTGCAGTTCAAAAAGTAACTTTTCCAAGCTTTCGAACAGGGGCTTGTATCCCCTTTCAGAGGAGAACCCCATAGTAAAGGGTTTTACATCTGAGAAACGAATAAGCCACATACTCAGTACCACCTTCCCCAGAAGTTGCCCTCCTTCTGATAGTCTTGCATTAAACTGTTATATCTGTAATCAGGGAGGCCAGAGTGACAAGACCATGGAATTACCTACCATCACTTTTTTAATGCATGGCAAATTCAAACTATGTGAGATATGAGTACAAGAGCCAAGTTATTCTAAAAATAAACATAAAAAGGAGGAGGGCATGAGCTCCTCATTTGGTGTTGCACTCTCTTTGTTCCTATCATGGTGATTCCATTTAGAATATTCCATGATTCTGTAAAAATCATTTCCTAACTGAACACATCTCTCACCGCCTTGCAGAATGTTATTTTGTTTTAATATATCTCCATCCTGTTTGTTGATGGCCCCAATCTGATGGCTATCTTGACACGGCTGAGGCTGTTGTATTCAAGTTGGGGAGTTATAGTTTCATCTTGCTGTCTACTGTTCCTTTTCTCACCAAAATGCCAGCAGGATCTACCTGTGCTCTCACTACAATCATCCAGTGGGGGCCAGACACTCCAATCCCACTGCACTAGTGGGGCACACCAAGCTCTGTTATCAGCTTTGCATTTTCAACTCTGTATATTTTGTACAATAATGATCAAATATGACAATAAAATGCAACCACAATGGCTATGCACAAACACCAAAAGGCTCTATTTCTGTTTGCTTTCCTATATTTTTCTTACAGTGAGATGCTGAACACTGATTCAAATGGGTGATGCCTGAATCCCTTTTGTTTTTCTTATATGTATAATCATCATACAGGCAACTCATGTTCATCTCTTTGTATAAAGATGAGGGCATCAAACTCTCCCAATACAATTAGATTCTGGTCTACCTTCAAAACAACAGCACACTTGCTTTCAGCCAACTTTGCAGATTTCATGAAAAAAACCAGATCCTCCTTAAAAGTTCTCCAAATTAGGTACTGCATTATTGTCCTCCAGACCATCTGAATACCTTTCTTACTTGAGGTACCAACTATACTGATAATTAGAAGGTATACGTTCTTGATGAAATCTGGCTGTTTTATATCAGTAGTACTATAATGAAAGAAGTACCACTCAAAGCCTTCAACAATCAGTCTTACAGCTTACTCTGAAAATGAAATCCACCACCAAAACATCCGAGTAATGTCTATTTCTCACTTCCCAGCTAAATATATTGAATTTGTTAAAGATTATCTAAATTTATGCTCACTTACATCCTTCATGTGTCTTTTAAAAGCTAGTTGGGAGCTAGCTATAAATATTTCCCCAACCAATCAGCCATGAATAATTTTATAAACTGAAAATGGAATCCAAGATCTGAGAACCCCCAAATGGTGATTGTTTTAAAACCTTAGTGCTGCACCTACCACTACAGATTTCCTGTGACAGCCTGTCTCAAAACTGTGAGGACTGATGGTTGATCAAGCATAGGCCAGAGAGTAAAACTTTCCAAAGTGACTCCCATTTGACAAAGTGTAATTAAGGTAAGCGTATAAGAATGAGGTTAGACTGTTCTATTAACTTAAATGAACAGTACTTATTAAATCAGCTTGAAATGGATAAATATTGAGTGATACTGAATATTGAGTGGTTTTACTGCTAGGCTAAACAGCTACAGTATCATTTTACAAACTGCAGCACTTAAGTCAATTAATTACAAAAAAGATCCCCCCACCAAAAAAATTTTTTTTTTAAAGTTATGCAAACACAGTTAAACCTCATAACCTTGCCATCACTGCTGCTGTTTCTTAATGGATGTATTAATGTTACCACAGTTTGATTTTTTCCCCCTGTTCTTGTACATTTGCCTTATCTGCCACAGTTTTTCCAGCAACTCTCGAACCATCCCCTCCTTTCTTTTACAGATCTATTTAGTACATGTTTATCCTATCTTTCCTCCATCATAGAACTCAACACAATTTCTCAGGTAGCTTTCTGTTAGATGCTACTAACTTCATAATATTCCATCAGCCAATTGCTCACACTTGATATTCTATAAATTAAGAATTTTGTTTTCTATGGATTCGCCCTCCTCTCCCATCTAAAGCTACCACATCAAGAAATACATATCAAAATGTAAACTACTGTGAATGATATTATTCATTGACCAACTTTAAATAGCTGAACACAATCATCCTCCAAAATGGATAAAGCTATAACTTCTGGCAAGTCATTCATACTGTTGTAAGGGTGGAGAAATTCTAATCAAGAGGTCTACCTCCTTCCCCTATACTTACAGTCCTGAGAGAACAATATATATGTGATTTGGAAACAATTAAGGAAAGTACAAGAACAACAACAGTAACTCTTAAGTGACTCGCCTCAAGAGACCATGAGGTATAACAGCAGTTTTCTACAGAGCCTGCTGCTCTTCTTACTCACTGGGAACTCAGCAAAAAGTTGGGGTGAGTTTCACTGGGTTACCTTAACCCTAGTCTTTCCCCAAACTGGTCCCATGCAGTGCTGCCAGCACAGCCCCCATTATCCCCAGCTAATATAGCTGTCTGGGATGATGGCAGTTTAGTCCAACACATCCGGTAGGTAACAGATTGGGAAAGGTGTCTTACTTATAGTATATTGCGGAAATTCATCTTCCAAGAAGAGAAGAACTACAGATAATAAAAAGGTCCACCATTAAAGATGCTTGCACTTGACAAGAACAGCAGTGATGAATGATGCATTTTTCCTGCACAGGATTGTTGCTCAAACTATGTGATATTCTGCCAGATAGGCTTTCAAAACTCTATTGCAAGTGGAAAAAGAAAGCTCACCCAAGACAGTAGTGTCAATAAGATTTTACTGGAATTGCATGGAAGAATATTTATTTTATTTCTAGGCCTTATCATTACAGTAAATGTCTCCTTTGCTGAAAATGTTTTAAATCTGCTTGTATGGATACAATAAACCCTGCAAAAATGCTGTGGTACTCAATCAGGCCAAGGCAGCATTCAGAGATGCCTGGAAAGAAAGAAGTAACAATAAAGCATTGTAATATTTTCTTGACACATATATAAAAAGCCATAAAACCATTGGGACTCTTCAGCTTGGAAAAGAAATGGCAAGGAAGGAACTTTACATTGAAATCTTAAATTATATACAACTTGGAAACTGTAAACTAGATGCAAGCATGTTGTCTAGTAAAGTAGAAAATTTAGGGTAAGGCAATGACAATATTAAACACCACATACAAAATATAGTAAAAGAAGCATTCTTTTGAATGACAGCCTTGTGAAATTCCATGCTAACACAGGCATTGATCACCAACTCAGCTTTAAGAATAATTACTATTACATCGTTCTGAAGTTGTATGAACAACTGTTCCCTCTTCAGTTGAAAACTATTAGTAGCTGGGAATGTGATCAGTGGTGGTGTTGTGTTCGCTCAAGTCATTTCCAATTTATGGCAACCATAAGATGAATGTATCATGTGGTTTTCTTGGCATGATTTTTCAGAAGGGGGTTGCATTTTGCCTGTTTCTGAGGCTGAGAGAGTGTGACTTGTCCAAGGTCATCCAATGGGTCACAGTGGTTGAGTGGGGATTTGAACTCTGGTCTCCAGAGTCATGGTCCAACACTCAAACCACTACACTATGCTAACTCTCTTGACTGGTCTTGTTATAAACTTTCAAACAGATAAGTGTAGCCACAACAAGAAAGTACAGACCAAAAAAATAAAAAGTAAAAAAGAAAGTACAGACCAATTATTCTGTTACTCACTCTTTTCTAGGATCTAACAGAAATGTGACACACAGAAATTCAGTAGGTAAAGATTGCCTGGAAGGAAAGCTTTGTCTGTGCCGTTTCTTTTATATCGATTCAAAACAGTGGTGTAAGGACTGCAAAAATTTTGGCAACCCTAGACCTAAGCTGTTACTCTGGCCAGGTAAAATGAACTTCCTATAGAATTAAAAGAATTAGCAGAACACAACTGCACAGCCCCTCCTATTCTGCATGATCTTGGTTGTATGATGTGCCAAGGTTGGAACAGGGAGTCTTTTCTCGGTTGACAGTTGCATGTCCCTGCGATAAACTGTTTGGGGCCTCATGTTGGCAACAGCAATGACAGCAGTATCTGTTGTCTGTCTCTGCCATTCCCTTATTTCTTTCTCAGTCTCTTTCCCTACTGCAGGCTGCCAGGACAGGGTTCAAACAGTTCTTGTTGGAAGTCTAATTGCAGAGGGCTTTGAAATTAGGTTGAAGGCCAAGCATGGCCCTAGGGCTGTAGGTTGCACATCCAATTTTCAGCATGTCTGGATATTTTTAATGTCCCACCGCCAAACCATTATTGCTAAGCCACTGTGACAAATATTTAGCTGTGGACAATACTTATTTTACAATCTGTACTTACACAAGGAATAAGGGGATCAGGTTCAGGTTACAATTCTTTACAGACCAGCTAGATGGAAATGGTCCAAGCAGCCTGCTAGAATGGCTACTCCTAGGTGACAGCTGAAGGAGAGCCAAAGGCACAATCCCTCACACACGTAACAGCAACCTGTGATGTGCAATGCCATTTTTATTTAAAAGAGGTCACTGTTTCTCAGTAGGATTGCTAATGCACTTTTTTTTACATCAGGTAACCAACAGCTGAAAAACTCATGAAACTGTAAATTTCAATACAGTACATGCTAGATGTTGCCCTGAGTCTTCTCTGAATTCAGTCCTGCTCTGGCTGCATCCAGACAAACTAATCTTATTCCTAGAAGAACAATATATTTATCTGCTACTGGAGATAACAGTTCTGACCTTGGATCTCCAAAATAAGCAAAATATTGGACTAACCAAACAAAGCAGATCAGTGGACTAACTTCCAGTCCTTCAACATGGGAAAGACTGAGGCCGTTTCCGCACTAGGCTGTTATAGCGCGATGATTCCACTTTCAACCTCCTCTGGAATCCTGGGGTTTGCAGTTTCGGGAGGGGCCAGCCGGCCCCTCCCGAAACTGCAAACCCCAGGATTCCAGAGGAGGTTGAAAGTGGAATCATCGCGCTATAACAGCCTAGTGCAGAAATGGCCTGAGATGGCAAAAACTGCAGTCTAACCTGTAGTCGAACTGCTTTGCTTTAAGACACCACAGCCCAGGAAAGTTACTTTTATGGATCCACAATCCACGGCCACAGCAGCTGGGAGACTGCGGTAGCTACAGTCTAAGGCCATTTCCGCACTAGACTGTTATAGCGCTATTATTCCACTTTCAACATCCCATGGAATTCTGGGGTTTGTAGTTTACTGAGGTCCAAGAGCTCTCTGGCTGAGAATTCTAAAGGCCCCTCCCTGAACTGCAAACCCCAGGATTCCATAGGAGGTTGAAAGTGGAATCATCGCGCTATAAGAGTGTAGTGCAGAAAGGCCCTAAAAGTATCACCTGTCCAAACTCCATTAAAAGCACTTTCATTTAAAAAAAAAAATCCCTAATCACGTAGGAAATGTCGTTACTAAATACCTATCCCTGAAAGCAAGTCGGTGGATTTTTTTCCTCTTACTGTGATATGTAATTGGGCCCTCAGACCCAAGAAGGTTCCCAGCGTTGCTCGGCAACACGGGAATGTGGGTCAACCACAAAATAACCTCTCTCAACCTCGTTCCGCGCCTCTTCAAAGAGCCACAAAGGCGGCCTCCCTCCCTCACAGACGGAAAGCTCCACCCCTTTCGCAGAGGAAGAACTCAATTCAATCCTCGCTTGCCCTGCAGGACCGTTTCGGTCTGCGCTTGCGCAGTAACACCCACCATTTTGTTTATTTACCGCTCCCCGGGCCTGTGCAATACCTGCCTCTATGCGACTCTGCGCCAATCACGCGTGCGCTCTAACGCCGCCGCAGGAAGCACCCGCCGCTAACATGCGCAGTAGACCGAGGTTTTTATTTTCCGCGCGTGCGCACAGGCACGACCCTCCTCCTCCGACCCTGCAAGGCATGCGCAATGAAAACTCTTCCGTCCATCGCGCCTGCGCAGTATATTTTTTCTTCGTTTTTTTTTTTCCCCCCTCTCCCTTACAGCCAGTCGCTCAATCCGTTCCTTCGAGCAGCTGTTTCGTTGGGTGCCTCGCTCCCCTGCCTGGTGTTCGTGGCTGGCGCGCGGAGGGGGAGAGGTGCGGCCGCACGTGACCAGCGACCGCCGTCCCGGTTGGCAGCCGCGGGAGCAGGGCGGTTGGTTCTGGTGCGGACCGGTTGGGGCTGGTTTTTCCCCGCGCAAGCGCAGCCTGTCCCGGTTAAGACGGTGGGGAAAAGGGCGATGGCGGCCGACGGGAGTCCTGGGGCGGGCCTGGCCGGGATGGTCGATGAGACGCGGGGGGAGCCTCAGGGCGCGCCCGGGTCGAGCCCTGGCCCTGCCGCCCCCGCCGCCGCCAGCGAGTCGCCCCCGACGAGGCCCGACCCAGCAGGCTCGGAAACGGATCCTGAGAGCGGCGGCGCCGGAGCGGGGGCAGCCGAGGAGCGCGGCGCTTCCTCTGCGGCGTCGTAGAAGGTAATGAGCGGAGCCCGACATTGTGAGGGGGGAGGGGGGCGGGCGGGAATCACGGCGAGGGCGGGGGGGGGGGGAGGAGGAGGAACCTCAGGCGAACAAAGCACCGCTTCTCCCCCTCCCGCGCCTTTCTCCTCTTTGTGTAGCGTCAGGCTCCGCCTGGGCAGTGAAACCTGGCGAGACAGGATTAAATCGGTTTCCCGTCTCTTCAAACGTACTGAGAGAGCTCGCCGCGTTTAAGCCGCACAAGCTTCTGGGCCACACACGCACACCTTGGCCATTTCCGCACTAGACTTTTATAGCGCGCTGATTCCGCTTGAAACATCCTATGGAATCCTGGGGTTTGCAGTTTCGGGAGGGGCCGGCCGGCCCCTCCCGAAACTGCAAACCCCAGGATTCCATAGGATGTTTCAAGCGGAATCAGCGCGCTATAAAAGTCTAGTGCGGAAATGGTTCTTCTTTCTGCCTGGGTGCCCGAAGCGCAAACGTTACGAAACTCCAGTATGTGCTAGAAAAGCAGCCAAGAATTCCCCTGCGCCTCCCAAGAGGAGCCATTTCCCCTCGTTACGAGTTTCGTATCTCTTCGCGGGTAGCTTTGCCTGGTTGGTGTTTGGATTGCAGTTAGATGCCCCTCATGAAGCAGGGACCCCAGATATAATTATAAAACATGGTTAAGTCTATAGACTGTTTGGAAAAGATTCTCCTGAAAAATATCTATTCTAATGCCTCGGTGTGCTCATAATTATAGCAGAAGAATTAACAGAAATATAGAAGCAGTCGGAAGAAGCTCCTCGGGAGTAGGTGAAAAGTCAAGGTGCAGAATGCCAGCTGTGTCAGAAGCAGATAAGCACAGTTCCTGTATTATTAAGAAGAAGGGTCAGTGTAGCTTTCTGAAATATCAACAAATGTGCTGTGTAGCGAGATTCAAAGGGGGGCGGATTTGGGTGGATTTGAGCGGACTGAGAGAAATGAAACTTATATGCTGTGTCTATAAAATAACTGTGTAACTTTACTTCTGGGCTTTTGGTTTTTCAGAGAGAGATCCCACCAATAGCCTGCACGTAATAAACATACTCATTTTCTAACTCTGTGGTCTCAGTGCTTCTGCAACACTCATACAATTAGAAAGATGCTATATAAGACTAGTCATCGTCCTATATAAGACTAGTCATCGTACGTCATGGACACCGTGCATGAGGTACCTTTCAGGGGTCCTTCCATCTCAGTGTGAACCATGGTTATTCTGTTCATATCGAATGCCGTTGTTTTTTAGTGCGTGGAGATGCTGCTGGCTTGAATCATAGAATCATAGAATCATAGAAATGCAGAGTTGGAAGAGACCACACAGGCCATCCAGTCCAACCCCCTGCCATGCAGGAACACCCTCAAGTCAATCCCGACAGATGGCCATCAAGCCTCTGCTTAAAAACCTCCAAGGAAGGAGACTCCACTACACTCCGAGGCAGCAGATTCCACTGCTGGACAGCCCTGACTGTCAGGAAGTTCTTCCTGAGGTTCAGGTGGAATCTCCTTTCCTGCAGCTTGAATCCATTGCTCCTTGTCTCTGGAGCAGCAGAAAGCAAGTCACTATTGAAGAATAGTGTAAGATAAAAACAGATTTTTATTTTACCCGTGTATGGCTTAGTAAAGGAGGATGTGTTGTTTTGCTCTAGTGTATCATTCTTCAGATCTGATGTAGGGGTATTTATTCATGTAGATATCGTTAAAAGAGCATAATTCAAAGCCCAGACTTAAGTGTAATTGCTTTTATCCATAAGTAATTAGTATTTGGCTGTCTTTCTAAATTGCTTAGTTGGTTCATCCTGTGGCAAGTTGTATTTTGTTTTTTCTAGGACAGATAATATTGATGAATTCTGAATTTGAGAAAGAAAGTGTAGTTCCAGCTCAATGAGAATAGAGCTTTGCAGTTGTACCTTTGCCAATATTAACTTTTTATGGAATATTTGAAGGAGGAGAACCCATGTGATGAAAAGGTGTCACCATGAGTGAAATTAGTTTTTGTTAAATAGTTTGCATAATGTGCAAAATGCGTATTGTGCATTGTCTTTTCCTTAGAAAAGACTGTAGCTGTAGTGTAGCTCCTGTCAATTGTGCTGGCACTTGTGCTAAAGCACATCCACATTAGTATGCAGTACACAGATTCAACCTCACCCCTCCTTCATTCTTGAAGTAAGATGCTTGGCATGAAAACTGCCGTATTGGTGGTGCTGGCAATCAGAAATGAATATAGTTCCCCAAAGTTTATGGTTTTTCATTGCACTGCTACTGTGAGGGAAGTCTTTCTTCAACTTCCTAATAGTTAGGCTTTAATAGCTAGTTCAGTCAAAAATTGTG
Source organism: Ctenosaura bakeri (assembly GCA_948474755.1). Classification (NCBI taxonomy): domain Eukaryota; kingdom Metazoa; phylum Chordata; class Lepidosauria; order Squamata; family Iguanidae; genus Ctenosaura; species Ctenosaura bakeri. Next base: position 246,500 of record CAOLHI010001767.1, read on the forward strand.
GTTAACTGGACCCTTCCTTCCTCTCCATCCTTGATCTTGCAATGTTTCCTCCCTGCCACCCTCCCACCCCACCACACCCCACCCCACCTCAATTTTGAATGCTGGAAAGACCAGTGGATTCTTATCTGGCATAGCACCACCAAGGCACTTTGGCCACCTCAGGCAATCTAGGAACCATCTCCAACCTTCAGCAATAAGGGTGGCTGTAGCTCATTTCTGTAGCTATGATAGGGTCACCATAAGTTGGAGCTGACTTCCAGGTTCATAGCAACAAAAGAAAGTAGGAAAGGTTGGAGTTTTTTCCAGTCACAAGAAGGAAACAAAAAAATCCTGCCATGAATATCCTGGCAAGTGGAATTGGGCAACTTAGTTATCCATGCACAAGGCAGGCATACAAAAAGCATGGAGAAAAAAAAGTGGTTGTGGTGGGAAATGACCAGAATTTGAGTGTGTTTGTAATGTAGTATGGTAAAAAAGACTGCACGATATAAAAGTGTGCTATAGAGTGAGATGTGAAAGTGATCTAAAATAAGTCAGATTTCTCTATGATTGTTACATATGATGATTAGCAGCTGTGCCATGGATGAAATGGAGCAGGGGTGAGAATTGAATTTTCCTTTTAATAGTTCACACGTACATTATGAGCTAAGATCACTGCTTGCTGAGCCCATTTGTCTCCCTGAAATATGAATAAGTTCTTTAGTTCAGTGACTAATTATTTGAATTTGTTAAAGAATTCTAATAGAGCTATTAAATGTAAAGGTGTGCAAATGTTTAAACTTGTCTAGTATTTTTTTCCCCAAAATATTTACATCTTGTCCCTTACAAGATTTCTGGGTGGCTTCTATCTTGTATAATCCTTACTGATAATAAGATTGTTTTAGCTGCATTAAAGTGTTCGGCATTTATGGCCCATTGAGTACATTTTAGACAGTAATATAAAGTGATTTGTCTCCTTGGTGTCTACCTAGTTAGCCAGAGGCATCTTCTGGTGCAAAGGTATACAGCTTTCTCCTCAGTATTCAAAGGTATAAAAGCTTTCTCCTCAGTCTTAGAGAGAAAATGCAAAGAGGTGTAGTGGTGACCTTAAGAGGCCTCACTGAGAATTGAAGAGGCATCTTTTGTGCAAGAACTGTGCTCACAAAAATACTGAAATAACATGATGTGGGGAGGGCTATTGCATATGGCAACTAGCTGTATTGTACTGTCAAGCACTTGTGTGTTGGGTGCATGTATATGCGTAGTGAAGGGTCAGCAAGCATTTATGAGATGTGGGTGGAAGGATTAGTGCCAGAGGCACTCTAGTCGTATGCTTGGTTCACATCAAGAAAAGGAATTGAGTGAGCATTATGATAGATACTCAAATGGGCAGAGCATCTAAATTATTTAGTGATTATTTTCCAAACAAGTGGATCGTAATAGTCTTAATTAAATGAAGGTTTGATGGAGAGCTTGTATTCAGGACTGATGTGCAGACTGCCATGCAGGTATATAAGAACAGCTTCAGGCATCTCTTAAAATAACAGTTTTGACTGCTGTGGCATAATTAGGTTGCATGCCTGTTGTAGACAGGCTTACACAGTTAAACTTGTATTACCACTTCACTTTCTACGTTCTTACTGTGCCTTGAAATCTCTAAACAAATTCATACAATGAATTGTTTAACCATTGATGATTGATTTGTTATGAGTTAACCTTGACGCTCTTGTGCTGTACAGTACAGTTTGTTAGTTGTTAAAATATATTTATTCAATACTAGTAAATCATGATTGTATTACTTTTATCCAGCACTGTACTTGGAAGGCCAGATAATAGAGGAGTACTTTAGCACACCTTGGTCATCTCTTATCTAGTTTGCATTTATCAGTCCAAGTTTGTTTTACAGACTGAAATGGTTTCATTGGCTTCACTTTTGTTTCTGAGCTTGTTCAAACCTGTAGAGTCCTAAACAGACATCAGAAAGACTGTCTACTCCTGCATGAGGACAATGGATTCTGATGAGTTCTAGAAATTTCAGGAGTTTGTTGATGACCTGGTCACTCTTTGAAAGTACCTTCTCCATCTTTGCAGAGACTATGCAACTCCTTTTTATATATCTGAGTAGAAAGCATTGAATGAAGTGAGCAACTTCTGGAAATTTTCATAATGTTGTCTAGTGGACCATTTTGGGGTAATAGCGGGCTTGTTGCCTTCTCTTCTAGTTAGAGTCAGTTGAACCCTTGGGAACATGAGACATTTCATGAAACATTCCCCAAAAAGAAAACATATTACCAATCTCTTTAAAAGAGGTGGTGGTGAGGCTTTTAGAATATCCAGAGAAACCCATCCTGGACCAAGGAGATGAAATTAATTGTGGGCTGTTAGTCAGTGCTTCGTTCTTGGCCAAAACACTTAGGCAAGTGGTAGCTAATAAACTCTAGGCATTTTTGCATAAAATTCATAATCTAGATCTGTTTCAGTCTGGTTTCATACCTAGTTTTTGAAAACAATGGCAACATTGTAGGATGACCTATGGCAAGGGAGGGGAAAGGATGATGTTTTTCTTGGATCTCATCATGGTTTTTGATGTCATTAATCACAGAAATCCTTCTTGATAATGGGTGTGAACTGGGATGTAGGCATCTGCATAGATTCCAATCCCAGAAGCTGTTGCTGTGCAGTTACTGTTTTGTCCTGTAGTGGTTTTGCTACCAGGCTCTTTAAGATCTGTTTCATCTTCCATGGTTCCCAGCAGCTGCGCAAAACGGCTAGGAGAATTTTTCTGGGAGAGTGGGCTGAGCTGTCACCAGCATGTAGGTCTCCTAGCTCTGATTTTTCTTCTCATCTAATAAAAATGAGGTGCATGATGTTCTTTGATAGTACATGGGCAAGGTGTTGGGCTGGACAAGATCTGTTACAATTACGTGATTCTCCCAAGGATTGTGAGAACTATTTTCTGTTATTTTTATTGTTTTACTTTAGATTTATATGCTGTATTTTTCTTATCCTATGGTCCTCTTTGTATCTTTGTTTTATTATTTGTGATTTTTATCATTTTTAATTGTTTTTAATTGTAGGATGTCCACAGAATTGCGCTAGTTGAATGTAGTGAAAATGTGGTAACGTCTTCCCTGGGTGATCTCTGGAATAGGGAGATGACTAGGGTGGTTGACACAATCACTTGTGAACATCCTCTCCCACTGTGTGGAACCAAGCAAGTCCTCAATTTACTGGGGAGCTGGTGGTGACAAAATTAGTGGAATGACGGCTAGAGCATCTATAGTGTAAAATTTAGAGCAAAGAACGTGGCCTAGAAGCCACTGGAAAGTATGCTTCATGGTAGTAGTGGCAGGGAAGAAATAATTTTTCTCTGACACCACTGCATCTGTGTCGTATTTCCAGCAGAGTTGTCTTTAGTGGTCAGGGACCATTCACGCTCTGCCTCACAGGAATAGCGTTTAAGCCCACTTGGAAAACCACCATGAAGAATTTGTATGCCGTTTTGCAGATGAAATTGCTTGGATCTGCTTCGACTTGGATACAGGTCCAGTGGAAATAATCTTGGTTCCTTCTTGTCCTATGTTATTGAATACATTTCAGTTTGTGCAGCCCGAGAATATTGACAGGATCTTTAGAGAGCTGAAAGCTGCCACATGTGCACTGGATCTTTTGATTCCTGGCTTATAAAAGCTGCCAGAAGGGGAGTGGCTGAGTGGGTAATGAGAATAGTGAATGTAAGACAGAGTTCCATCTTGTCTAAAAGAAGCTGTGCTTATGCCTCTACTAAGAACAAACAAATAAAATCTCTCTCTGAACCCAACTGTAATGGATAATCACTGGGCAGTCTCCAGTATTTTTATTTTTTTTTTAAGAAAGTTCTTGAGAGTTTGGTGGCCTTCTATCTCCAGAGGTTCCTGGATGAAACAGATTGTCTAGATTCATTTCAGTCTGGCTTCAGGCATGGCTATGGGACAGACACCTTTGGTCGCCTTGGTAGATTACCTACGCAAGGAACTCGATAGGGGAAGTATGCCCCTGCTGGTTCTGCTGGATCTTTCAGGGGTTTTTGGTACCATTAATCATAATATTCTTTTGAATCCTCTCTCTAGAATGGGACTTGGCATATCTATTCTGCAGTGGTTCCATCCTTCTTAGAAGGAGTGAGCTCAGAAGCTGGTGCTGGGAAATTCCTGCTTAACCCCATAGCCATTGGCCTGTGGTGTCCCTTGGGGCTCAGTTTTGTCCCCCAGGCTATTTAGTATCTACATGAAATTGCTGGGAGAGGTTATCCAGAATTTTGGAATTGGGTATCAGTATGCTGGTGACTTCCAACTCCCATCTCTCCATCTAGTTTCGAGGAATCTGCCTCTGTATTAAACCAGTGCCTGTTATTAGTAATGGACTAGTTGAAGGCAAACAAATTGAAACTTAGTCCAGACTAGACAGAAGTGGCCCTGGTTGAATCATGTTGGGTGACTTAAAGATTCCCTGTCCATGACAGGAATAAATACAGTAAGAATTTTTTAAATAAGCAAATAAATGAAATGATCCACACATAATCAAATCTGTGAATGCTGAACCTGCAAAAGTGGAAGGCCAATTGTACTGAGTTTTTAAGAGGTTATACAATGTCTTAAGTCCGGTGCTGGGAGAAAGGTGGGATATAAAATAAAAGCTAACTTTCAGTTTCATACTAAAGAAGATGTCCTTTGTTTTTAGTTCATTGTTTGATGTATTTGTGTGTAATGCTATAAGTTTAAAAAAACCTTTTATACTTTGAAATTGAGCTTTTTATTTCACTTAAGTTGAAGTATGATATCTGAAGCTGTCTACCTTTAATGTTTCCAACAGGATTTTATGGACGGCCTTGGGTTATGGAGCAAAGAAAGGAGCTTTTTAGAAGGTATGTAACCCATTCTTTGTTCTGTAGCATTCTACTATGTGATAGGGCAGAGGTAAGGCATATGGTCATAAAAATAAATGGCAAAAATAGGGGGAAAATGCAAAACAACAATTTCTGCTTTCTGTGATCTAATTGCAAGATGTACAATTAAAATCTGAAAGTTTCTATAACCAGTTGCAAGAACTTGTCTTGCATGGACCTCATATATAAGTTATTTAAATCATTTAATTGTTGTCCAAAAATAATACAACTGGTTATAGCATTTGTTGTGAAGGGCAAATTCCAGAAGTTTGTCTTGGAAAGTATTATTCCTTCCAGTTGGAATTGTTTGGGGTTTTGTATTGTTTTCTGTTTGATGTCTACATAGGAATGGACAGTTTCTAATGGCTGGGGGATAGATTGGAACCACAAAGGGCTGCAGTCTATCCTCTGTAAAGCCAAATATGCCCAAGTTGTGGCCAAATAAATAAAATAAAATAATTCACTGATTATTAAATATGTAAACCAAGTATCTGGAAGCCACACACCTGTTTTTTAAGGGGATTGCACAAACTTCCTGAAGTGTGATCCTGTTTTTTTTTAAGTTGATTTTTGCTCTTGCTGTCAGATTTGTGCCTTTTTAAAACAAACAAACAGAGTACATTGGGGACCATATCTCTTTTGTTTAAGGAGGATCCCATTTCCTGGAGATTTCTTCTTTAAAAATGAGGTACATTAGCCCTGCATTCCTTGTTTCTTTGTTTATTTCTTTTACTTACATCCCCACCCCCATATCCAAGATGCCAGAGTGCTGTACAGATAAAACTGTAAATTTAAAACAATGAGCAGTAACATAAAACATGCTAATTAGTTTAACAGTTAAAACAAATTAAAGCATTGTAAAAATCATACAGATTTGGACAAAATCATTAAACCACAAAGGCTTTGATATAAATCCATGTTCACATGCTAAAAAATGAATGTTGTGGATTTGGTAGTATGGGTCTCGGAGACTCTGTTGGGGCTACCAAATTAAGCATAGTGGACATACGCCGTGTGTGCTACATGTTGCCTACCCATGATTTACATACAACTACTGATAAAGAGAATCAGACTACATGGATTTTTTTGTCATAAATATGCTGATAACACTCAGTTCTCTCTGTCTTTTTTCATCAAATCCTGGTGAGGCCATGTAAACCTTGAAAGCATGCTTGCAGTTTGTAAAGAGCTAGATGAGGCTGAATATTCTGAACAGAGTTGATCATACTGGGAAAACTTCGTGTATTATTTGGTTGTAGGAAGCCCCTTCTGGATGAGGCCACGTTCATCTCCAAAGATCAGCTATATAGACTGGGGACATTGCCAGGCCTGATGCTGCTACTGGATTCTTAGTGATAGCTGTAGTCTGCAATATGTTTCGAGTCCCAGGTCATACATGAGCTATGTCTGGAAAATGAGATGGGGACTGTGGTTATTTATATCTTTTGCAATACATTCTCTGGGGCTACTTTTGCAAAATGGGCTGGTTTTATTCTTAAGACAAGTTGCAGAATATTTACATGCAGTGCTCATTTTGAAATATCTGCAGTGTTTACAAGTTCTTTCTGAGCAAATTTCAAAATGTTGATTCTTACCATTACAGACCTTAACAGCCTTGGTCACAGTTATTCCAGAGAGTGCATTCATTTGTATCAGGTTTCCTAGTACACACAGGTATTTTGATGAAGTCTGCTCCAAATTACATGTTATGGGGTGGGGCTAGGTTAGCCTCCCTGGGAGAAGAGGGAGAAGGGCATTTTCTTTTGAGGCTTTGATGCCACAAAATGTCCGTCTGAAAGGTTTGTACAGCTTCTCCCTGCAGGCCTTTGAAAGGGAGGTGTGAACTTTATTTCAGTTAGAATTTAAGAACTGACTGTGGTGTTGCTTGCTTTTCATTGTTTCTTTTGCTGTTTTTCTTGTTTTGTTGAGTATTAAGGTGCTTGTTTTAATATAATTTCATAAATTTATTTACATGTGAATGATAAGTTTAATTGTTTTGCTAATATATTTTATTTCTTGGCTCCATGTATTTCCAGTTTCCTTTTGTAAGCTTAAGGTGCTGTGCATGGCTTCTCTTCTCCCTACTTTATCCTCATAAAATTGTGTGAGACAGGCCATGAGAGTGACTGTCCCAAGGTCAACCACGGTTTCCTTGTTGAATGAGGAAGAACTTATATATACCTAGTTGCAATGCAACACTAACCACTATACCACACCAGTTCAGTTTGTCTTCTTTGTAACAATTGTCTCTCTATATTTGCTCTTCTTTTTTTTTAATCAGAGTTTTAAACTTTTGTCTGTGGACAGCCACGTTTTCTTAAGAGCAGTCTAGGGAGAACGTACAAGCAGTTAGTACGTGGGACTGAAGCCAACGTTGGACAGGACAAGAGCCAAAAATCTGCAGCTCCTTATCTCCCCCTCCCCTCAAAAAACTCATATGTTGGCTTCTCTGTCCCTTGCTGTTTTCCTGCCAAATAAGCAGTCTCCCAGGAGAGAGAGATCACTCTTGCAGTGACCTGAACTGATAATTTTCAGAGAGCTTTTGAAGTGAAGCCAAGCCTTACATGTAGGACTGTAAGTTGCCTTGTACTAGATGTCTCTGTTTCTATACTAGATGTCACTGTAGTGTTTCGTTACTTACGCAGGTGTACTTAGCTGTACAGTTAGGGGAGTTGTGAGTTAGATTGGTACAATGTTCACTTAAAACTACTTCTGTTTTTCTTTCTACTTCATAGACTTCAGAAATGGGAACTGAATACGTATCTATATGCACCAAAAGATGACTACAAACACAGGATGTTTTGGCGAGAAATGTATTCTGTGGAGGAAGCTGGTAATTAGTCTTATTGTTTTTTAAGTAGTTATTCGTGGAGATATAGAATTATTCTATGAGTCAAGAAAGAGAAAAGCATTATTGTGTTATAAATTGAAGTTAATTACTTGTTTTGTTATGTTTACACTCTACCCCCTTCACGGAACTCAAGACAACAGTACATTGAGTTCATAATTGACATCTCCCCATCTAGGCACTGGCCAGATACAGAACTGGTCAGTTTTAGTAAGTCAACTGCATCCTGCCTTTGACCAATATTCTACAACTGCTTCTCTTGTCCTTAACACCATGGGAAATGAAGGTCTTTGCAATTGAATCAAATCTACATTGCCTTAACCATGGGCCACTAGATTGTATGCTTTGCCTTCTCCTCCAAATTTGTGTATAAATTCGCCACATTATTTCATTTTTCTCAGTGAACTGTGATGCAGTGTTATGTGTGTACCAATCTACAAGCTGAATATCCACTTGTAATCACTGTTTTGTTACTAACTAGATTGCAGCACTATAATGCTTTTGGAAATTAATGCATAAAAGTGACCATTCCACAACATTTTAATGAACTCACCCAGCCATACCTTTGTGGATTAAAGCAGCTAAAGAAAATGCTTTAATTTCATACCCTAAAAGTAATTTAAGTTTTTACAAAAAAACTTTTTTGTTGTGGGATTAAAAGATTGAGAAAAAACTGACAGGTGACAAAGAAACAGCTGAAAGGGCCAAAGATACTTAGTATTTCTACCTGTAGGTAACCTTGAGCAAGTAAATCACCATGGGGGGGGGTTGCAAAAGGTCAAAAAAAGGAGGAGGGGATAATTTGGTCCAAATTGATTCATGTAGCGTCATCCTCATGTGCAAGTTTACTGTCTGTCACCTTGTTTTTCCTGGTCCTTACTCCGAAATGTGCATAGAATTTGCAGCTCTTGCATTATTTCTAATTAACTTGGGATTTCCATTGGGCATGTAATCTATATGGTTAAACCAGTGCACCAGAGGAATTGTGACTTTTCAACCTGATTAGACTAGAATCTTCTCCCACATTGAATTTACTCTTCTTAATCTTCTGAATGAAAGTGCATATATTGTACATTACATGTATATAATAGATATATTGTATTAGACCTATCTGTTAATGTGGATGTGTCTGTCTTCTCCTGGAAAACTTTAACTTTACCACCATTGAATTTTAGCTGTTAAGACACTTATATCTATCTGCTTTACTTATAAAGTAAATTATGTGATGTGATAAAGGCAGAGATCAGAAAAGTGAATCTGTTCTGATAAAAGATATTTATTTTTCCTGTTTTATTCCCCTTGATGTTTAAAAGTCATTTTCTGTAGATATTCAGAAATATTTTAGTGTATTTATGGATTTTTTTCCCTTGTTGAAAAAAATACTTGCTAAAATACTTGACTTTGATTTCTAGAGCAGCTCATGACTCTGATCGCAGCTGCTCAAGAATATGGGATAGAGTTTATCTATGCCATCTCCCCTGGGCTGGATATTACCTTCTCAAACCCTAAGGAAGTGTCTACATTGAAACGCAAGCTGGACCAGGTATCTTTCATTTATGTACATTGTTATTTCTGACTTACAGCAACCCTAAGGGGAACCTGTCGTGGGATTTTCTTGGCGAGATTTGTTCAGAGAGGGTTTGCCTTTGCCGCCTTCTTGCTATTTTTAAAGTGCTTACTCACTGCCCTTCTGCGTAAGAACTCAGGGTGTGCTCAGGGTGAAACTGCACAATTAAAAATTAGAAACTACAAATATCTAAAACCAAAATGTTAATATTATGAATTACATGATTAAGGTTAAGACATCTCAGATTGAAAACTACAGATACCTACTAAAATGCAATAAAAGATTTTAACTGGAGCCTGAAAGACAAAAATGTGAGGGACAACCAGAACTTAGATAAAAGTTTTATAACTGGCATCTTACCACCAACAAGCCCTCCTACATGTGGCATCTCTGTGAGCCACTCTGCTCTGGAGTATCATAGGCAGAGCTTCTCTAGTTGCTATTTAATCCTAAGTGGGTTGGTACTGGATCAGTATGTTCTTTAGGTACTTAGATCCTGAGCCATTTAGCCCATGGAGGTTTAGAAACAAATTGACACACTGAGTTGACACATTGAACTAAAATTGAATTGACACATCCCAAGACCCTTGACCAGGTATGTTCTATTACCCAAAATAGATAAACAGGACGGTCCTGGATGATGCATTGTCTTAAGCATTGAAGTGCTCACATTTGCTGCCTCTGGATATATGCACAATATTCTTAAATGATATGGCACCAACATTCCAATCCTGCAGAAATTATACTTCATCCCACAATCTCCCAGGGAATACCATCTTAGCCACTATGGATGTAGAATCGTCATATACCAACATCCCAGACAAAGATGGAACTACAAGCTATCAGCAGCATCATTCCAGATGGGACCATAGCAGATCTAGCCCCCAAGATATGCCACTTTGTCCTTATACACAGCTACTTCACTTTTGGTAATAACATCTACCTTCAGGTTAATGGTACTGTGATGGGCATAGATATGGCACTGCACTATGACATCGTTAAGGATGATCTGCGACAACATTTCCTTAATTCCTACGCCAAGTAAAACCTCTCCTCAAGATACACCCATGATATTGTTAGCATTTGAACTCAGGGAGGGGGCTCATCTAATACATTCCATAGCATTTCAACAACTTCCACCCTACCATCAATCTCAGCCTGGAATTATCGACAGAACAAATTCACTTCCTGTATACCACTGTACAGTTACACAGGAACATCTAAGCACCAAACTACCGTATTTGCTGGTGTATAAGATGAACTGGCATATAAGACACACCCCATTTTCAAACATTATTTTCCAGGAAAATTTTTTTTTAGTACCAATACATTTCTGATCTACTGTATTGAAAAACAAAGTACTGTAATTTTCATACAATTGGTGTGTAAAATGAATTTAGGTGCAAAACAAAGAATATTCAAGTACAAACCACAACAGCAATAAATAAAACACAAAGGACAATATGATTACTTTTGAATGTTTTACTCATCATCTTCACCTGAGATGTTTTCTTCAGAACTAGGCAATCTGTCACTTGAAATCTCAGAAACTGAGCTGTCACTGTCTTCAAACAATTCATTATCCTCAGAACCATCAAAAGCATTACTAATACCACATTTCTTAAATGATTTTATGACAGTTTCTCATTTCACTGCATCTCATGACTCTTTAACCCATTGATACACTTTTGAAATACTTGACTTCTTCCTGTTGGAGTCACATCAAAATCTGAAGGCTGCATCCAGTTATTCCACGTTTCCCTCATGAATCCTTGAATGGCTTGTTAATAAACATCTAAAGACTGAAGCTGGCTTTTTAAACCCCCTGGAATTACAGCTAACTGAGTTTTCATCTCCCTTAAGTTTCTTCTTAACACCTTCAGTTTTGTGACACTGAAACTGATCCAGCACCATCAAGGAAGGTTTTTTAGCAGACCACCAGGATGCCTAGACCACACTTTTTCTATCCACAATTTCATTCCTGCTTCATCCATCCAACCTTTGAGGTGAACATGAACAAAAACTCCTGTTGGTATTCTTTTCTTGGGTAATGTCTTCCTCTTAAATATCAAGAAAGGTAGCAATTTTGTTCCATCTGCACAGCATGATAAAACAGCAGTATAGTGTGTTTTTTCATGACCACACATTTTGACAGCAACAGTTTTTGCACCTTTGGAATCCACTGTTTTGTTTGAAGGAACATCAAATGTAAGAGGGACCTCATCCATTTTTGCTATCTGTGAAAGTTCAAAATGTCCAGGTTTTCTGCTGTTAATGATGTATCTGTAAAACTCAGTAACTTTATCCTCATAATCAGTTGGCATTTTTGTGCTGTTTTTGTTTTGACACACATACTAGTAGCTTTGCAAGAGTCTCCGTGCAAAGAAGCAAAAGAAAACGGATGCCCAGGGAAAGAGAAGAAGGGGTGGGGGAAGAGGCTCCTGATGAAGTTCCTTCCCTTTTACCTTTTTTGCTTTACGGGAGTCTCCATGCCGAAGCAAAGCAGAATGGATGGCCAGGAGAGGAGGATAAGAGGTCAGGGAAGAGGTTTCTGGTGAAGTCCCCCCCTCCCGCCACCCTTTTTCCTTACAGGAGTTTCCATGCAGAGAAATAAAGGAAAACGGATGACTGGGGAGGAGAACGGGTGGGGGGAGGAGGTCTCTTGCAAAGTCCCTCCCATCTGTTTTGCCTCTGTGCATAAGACACACCCTGTTTTGAAAGGTCATTTTCCAGGAAAAAAAGTACGTCTTATACGCTGGCAAATATGGTATATAACAGTCCCACTGACCACTACCTTTACTTACATACCTCCAGTTTCCACTGTGAACGTGCGACATATTCCACAATTTATAGCCAAGCCCTCCAATACAATCATAACTTCTCAGTCTCAGGAGACAAAGTCATAGAATCATAGAAATGTAGAGTTGGAAGAGGCCACACAGGCCATCCAGTCTAACCCCATGCTATGCAGGAACGCCCTCAAAGCACTCCCGACAGATGGCCATCCAGCCTCTACTTAAAAACCTCCAAAGAAGGAGACTCCACTACACTCCGAGGCAGCAGATTCCACTGCCGGACAGCCCTGACCGCCAGGAAGTTCTTCCTGAGGTTCAGGTGGAATCTCCTTTCCTGCAGCTTGAATCCATGCTCCTTGTCCTGGTCTCTGGAGCAGCAGAAAACAAGCCCGCTCCCTCCTCTACATGGCGTCCCTTCAGATATCTAAACATGGCTATCATGCCCCCTCTTAACCTTCTCTTCTGCAGACGAAACATACCCAGCTCTCTAAGTCTATCCTCATAGGGCATGGCTTCCAGGCTCCTTGCCATTTTGGTCGCCCTCTTCTGGACTTGCTCCAGCTTGACCATGTTTTTCTTGAATTGGAGTGCCCAGAACTGGACACAGTATTCAAGATGAGGTCTAACCAAAGCAGAGTAGAGTGGTACCAGTACCTCCCTCGATCTAGACACCATACTCCTATTGATGCAGCCGGGAATTGTATTGGCTTTCTTGGCTTGCCACATCACACTGCTGACTCATGTTCAGCTTGTGGTCTGTTAAGACTCCTAGATCCCTTTCGCATGTACTGCTATTCAGCCATGTGTCCCCCATCCTATATTTCTGTTTTCCATTTTTTTCTACCTAAGTGGTAGGACCTTATACTTCTCTCTGTTGAAATTCATTTTGTTAGCTTTGGCCCAGCTTTCCGATCTGTCCAGGTCATTTTGAATTTTGATCCTGTCCTCTGGCGTATTAGCAACCCCTCCCAATTTGGTGTCGTCTGCAAATTTGATGAGCATGCCCTCTATTCCTTCGTCCAAGTCATTGATGAAGACATTGAACAGCACTGGACCCAGGACAGAACCCTGTGGCACCCCCGCTAGTCACTTCTCTCCAGGATGAAAAGCAGCCATTGGTGAACACCCTTTGGGTGCTCATGGAATTACTCATGGAATTACAACAAACATTTCTCAAGCTACAGTACTCACCATATAAGTTTTAAAAAAAAGTAAGCAAGGCAAGACTTGTACACAGAGCTAATCTATGACTATAGACTGAAACAGGAAGTAGCAGTATCTCATTAGTGGTCACACACAGCTCCCAGCTGAAACCACTCAGACATAATGTCAATGAACTACAATCTGTTCTGGACATTAATACTGCCCTCTCAAGGGCTTTTGGTGACAGGCCTTTAGTTGCCTACAGGCAACCTCCCAATCTCGAAACAGTTTACCTACAGGAGGATACACAACATGGGTGGGGAGATGGGTACAAGACCTTGCCATGAGTCCAGATGCCAACTCTACTTACACATCCGTTTGGGAAATGTCATCACAGGACTTAATCATATCTCCCACAATATTAGAGGTACTCTCACTTCCTCATCCTCTAATGAGAGATATGTTATGCTCTGTCAACAATGCAAACAGCCCAGTATCTGCTTCAAAGGATAAAAGAAAATAAATAAATCAAACATTAGCAATAAGAAACAAAAGCCAGCTGCAGAAAATTTCAGGTCCTCTTGAACATTCCATCTCAGGCCTCAGTACAGCAGTTGATGAGCAAACAAGTAAAAGAAAACTACATAGGAAGATTGGGAAGAGAAACAGAATTGGGATATATCTGCAAATGCCCATCCATTGACAATCAGTTGAACAGAGACAGTAGTTTCCTGGCACACTACACATAACACCAGTGAACACCCCAGCCTTTTGACCATTTTATCACACCTCCTTTCTGGTTGCCAGCCAGCCTCATAGTATGTTGCAGTAACTGCCCTTGCCATTCATATCCTTATGTACTCACCTTGTCTTTAGACAATATCTTTCCTCTCGTTTTTGTCTCCCAATGACCATCATGAAAACTGACTTTGTCACCTCATCACCTATCAACAAGTTTCACATTCCTACTGCTATTCACACATACAACCTACTTGTTTATAGGTATAAATGTCTGTACCTAGGGAGTTCACTCTGTATCTGGTGAAGTAGATTTAGTCTATGGAAACTTATGTATCAACCTCTTTCTCTCAGTTAGTCTCAAAGGTGCTACAAAGTCCCTTTGCATGCTGATCCAAACCAACATGGTTGTGTTTTTGTGTTTTAGTGACAGATGTAGTCACCCTTATTGCATGGGCCTACTCAGATGACCTGTTGTGCTGTTGCAAGTTAACTGAGCATTCTCACAGGTTCCCAACTCTCCTGACTTCATGGAAAATTCCCTCATGAGTGCACACCAAAGTTCTTAAGCAGCTGACTGTACCTTCACAGCTATAGGGCTGACAGAACAATGCTCCCTTTTGACTTGCTGATTCCAGGTGATGTCGCTCTTAATGGAAGAAGTTGCTTAAGAGGAGTTGAAAGGCATAAACTTAAATTTTATGTGATCTTCCTGGTTCAGACATTTGTGTCCAGCTAATCTTTTGAATAAATATAGGACCTTCTTAGCATAAGTAATTTTTTCAGTAGGAAGCCCAAGGGGTGTAAGGGGAAAAAGAAGCAATTCCCATTATAAGTCAGAACAAACACTTTTACTCTGATATAGTAGAACTGTATTATGAAAACTCGGATATAGTAGAACTGTATTATGAAAACTCGGATATAGTAGAACTGTATTATGAAACTTAGGGCGTGTGCTTGAACCTGAAAGAGTCCCTGAACTTTATTCCAGCTATATTTCTGATATATTCTAAGCAGATAAAAACATCTCTAGGCATTGTCATATTCACAGTAGTAGTTTTAAATAAAGTGATCAGAAATCAGACAACCTGGAAGTAGTGGGACTAAGATGCTTATTACACAGAGTAGCTCCATAACAAATCATCTTCTGCAAGAGGGAAGCTTATGATACATTGATTCTTCCTCCGTCAATGGCACTGTTGCCTTTACTGCCATACGTTTTTTGTCTGCTTGTTTTTGATTTTTGAATAGTATATTGTATAGTATTATAGCTATACAGTTTCAGTAAGTATTGTTTATTAAATCCAGCTGTGTATCTGATCTCTTAGAAATAAATCATGAACTAGATAAAATATTTTAATTGTTCTGTTTGTTTTATATGTTTTTATTCCCTGCCACATCTTTTTGTTTACATTTATTTTGCCCCTTACTCCTCCTTAGATACTTTCAGAGAGTAGGTACTTAAAATTGTTTATTGAGGTGTAAATAACATAAATGGCAAATTGTGAAGTGGTTAGTGAGGTCCTGCATTGCTGGATAATATACTTTTTAAAGAACTTTTCTTTCTTTCTTTCTTTCTAAAGAAAAGGAAAGTAGTAGATCAGACCTGTCTAGTTGATTCTTTTAGAAGTACTACACCAAACTTGCTCAGTCTTCACAAAGAGTTCTGAAAACTCTTCAGAAGCTTTTAACTATAACTCTTACTACCCCTTAGCATTGGTTATGCAATAGGAGTTGACTAAGACTTGTACAACAAAACAACTGGAGGGCACCAGATTTGGGAAGGCTGGTCTACATCTGCACCATGTATTGGTTTGAATCTGAAGAACTTTGAGCTTCATATACCTCTCCCACTCATGCTGCAGCCCCTTATAACTCATCTGTAATGGAATGCCATGCAAGAAAAGAATAAATGTAGCTGTGTGAGCACTCTTCAAAACCTTGAAAGTAACTGATATATGCAAAAAAAAAAAAGGCTGTTCAACTTTGTGCCACTGTTGTCCACTGAAAATAGTATGTCTGGTAAACTTTCCTGACACAGGCACACATACTTTGGTAGTCTTCTGCTGACTAAGACTATTTTAATCTTGTTTATGCTGGGGAAGGAAAATAATATTTTAACAGTTGTGTACTCTACTTTTGGTATAGTCAGATTTGCACAAGAATAGATGAGTGTATGTAAGCAAACATTTCCTTAAAGAAGAACAGTTTGACAGAGAACTTGGTGTCCTGAATTAGTTTCAGTAACTAATTGTCATTGTCATGTAGTCATGAATTTATTTCTATGTTATACTGCTCTTGGTTCTAAGGCATTTTCATTTTTTTCCCACTTTCCTTCCTAGGTTTCTCAGTTTGGGTGCAGGTCTTTTGCATTATTGTTTGATGATATTGATCATAATATGTGTGCAGCGGATAAAGAAGTGTTCAGCTCCTTTGCTCATGCCCAGATTTCAATCACAAATGAAATTTTCCAGTATCTAGGAGAGCCAGAAACATTCCTGTTCTGTCCCACAGGTAAGGTGATAATGGAAATGCAGGTTCCTAGTAGCAGAATCAGGAACCTTCTAGTTGCTGTTGAAGCATTCCTATTTTCATCCCATCTTATTTCTTGAAAGCAAGATGGTGCAATCCTGTTGTACAACAGATTACACAAGAAGCATTTTTGGCTGTTGCTACCATCAGCAGTCAACAGTGGTTGGCTGGCTTTGCTGGTCACAGCAGAGATTTTAATCCTTATCTCTTTTCATTATAGGCAAGCCTTCACTTACATCCTTTCCATGGAAGATTTGGAAGGGAGACGAGTGCCACTGTTTTAAGGCTCACTAAGTGCCTTGAAGTGTTTGTTTAGAAGATTTATATCCTGCCTTTTGGGGTTCAAGGCAGATTAGAATAAATTGTATTAGTAGAATCACATGGTGATCTTAGTAGATGGGCCCAATGGCCCTAGGTCTTGTAGTCAGTGGATGGGGCCAAAGTGTGCAGGTTCTCTTCACATCTGCAGTCCCAGGGCAACTAGCAGTTTGGACTATTCTGTCTGTATCTCCAGGGGCCATGCTGTACTCCGTGTGCATCAAGGAAGAAACATGACCCACACAATAAGAGCAGCCACATAACTTCAGGACTTCAGGCCAGGCAGATACAAAAAACCAGCAGAGTCAAAGAACAGAGTCCAGGCCAAGACATAGTGTCAAACACTATTCTACTGTTTTATTGCATACAGAATATTAGAAGCATACAGATGTCAGGAAGGCAGGAAAAAATCCATAATGCTTCTCTCTGTGTTCAGGTGTGACACACAAGAGAGGCTGTAAAAATGCAAGCTGTACGGAGGAGATGAGGGAGTAGAAAGAAAAACAGTGAGAAATCTCTCACTGCAATTATAGACTTCTGTGGGACCGCTTAACCCAAACATTCCAGCTTTCTCACAGCTGAGAGAGAAGCCAGGTGTTCTTTATCATGCTGTCTGGGTCAGGCTGTCGTGCAGAGACAAAACAGTGAATCACATACAGCTCTTAGATGGAGGATTGAAAGGCCTAGAATCTTAACACTGTCGATTGGGTCAAGGGATGGGAGCAGCTTCCTTACAACTATTTTTCCAGCGGCCATTGTAAAGCCAGGATTGTCTTCCTGAAATGCAGGGGATGCAGTCTGCCAGTGACCCTTTATTCTCTGGCTGAAGTGTTGGGATGTGTTTCCCTTCAGCTATAAATATTTTTCTTTATTCCAGAGTATTGTGGCACTTTTTGCTATCCAAATGTTGCTCAGTCACCGTATTTGCGAACTGTAGGAGAAAAACTGTTACCTGGGATTGATGTGCTGTGGACAGGTGAGTATTGTGTTCTTTCGGTTTAAACTTTGCTTTCATATTAAAAGTTTTAGTGCCTTGTTGAAACCTTATCAGCCATATCTATCTATGAATAATTCCATAACCATATTCTGGGTTCTTTCATTTTCCAAATATAATTTTAGGTCCCAAAGTAGTATCTAAAGAAATTCCTGTGGAATCCATTGAAGAAGTTTCTAAGATAATTCGCAGAGCTCCAGTCATCTGGGACAACATTCATGCTAATGACTATGATCAGAAAAGACTGTTTCTTGGGCCGTATAAAGGTCGATCTACAGAACTCATCCCACGCTTAAAGGGAGTCCTGACCAATCCAAATTGTGAATTTGAAGCCAACTTTGTTGCTATTCACACTCTTGCAACCTGGTACAAATCCAATATGAATGGTGTGAGGAAGGATGTTGTGATGAGTAAGTTGATCCTATGATGTAGATTGCCTTGTGAAAGATTCCTCATGGAATATTATATATACTGAAGTGAGATTCTATTTCAAATCAAATGGATTATTTCAGGAAACATGATTTTGGCCATTTCTCCACTACACTGTTATACTGCTATTCAGCAGTCATATAGTGCTATTTAACAATCCTAGAGTTTGCAGTTTAGGGGAGGGGCATTTAGAATTCTCAGCCAGAGAGCTCTTTGGCCTCAATAAACTACAAACCCTAGAATTCCATAAGATGTTGAAACTGGAATAGTAGCACTATGTGTAGTGTGGAAATGGCCTTTGTTTCAGACTTGGGTAAGGAGAGCATGTGCACTGATATCAAGAGCTGACAATTTGGTCATTTCTGTCAATGAGGAAAAAGCCTTCGTTGTAGGATTGAATATCTAGCTCTCTTTACACTGTAGTACTATCAAATCCACAGGTGTCAGCGGATGTGGCAATAGAACTAGATATTTTTAAAAGCCTTCCTAAGCCCCAAATGCTCAAGTTACGGTAAACAGGAAAAGATAAAGAAAGCAGAGATGGAGCTTTAAAAAAAAGCATTGAGAGAGAGAAAATAACAAAAGGGAATCCTGTAGTTTGCTTTTCGTTTATAGAGTTGAATCTTGGCTCCAAAGTACCATGCTGCTGATTAGTGCAGCAACTTAATACACAAAAATGCAGTTTGGATTTTTCTAGGCTTTTTAATATCCACCTAGATTTTGTTAACTTTATATATACTTGAAGAATTACTGAATTGCTTGATAATTGATTTATGTGGAAAATATCACATATTTCGTTGTAGACTTCCTGTGCCTTGATAAGTTACAAAACTGTGTTTCATTTTCCTTTTTAAACGGTATTGGTGGCGTTCTTGAACCTTACTTTATCAATAATATACTCTTTTTTTTGACAATTTTTACAGCTGACACAGAAGATAGTACGGTTTCAATCCAGATTAAACTGGAGAATGAAGGGAGTGATGAAGATATTGAAACAGATGTTCTCTATAGTCCGCAGATGGCCTTGAAGTTGTCATTAACAGAATGGCTGCAAGAATTTGCAGTACCTCACCAGTACAGCAGTGAGTGAGATCTATTGTTTTATCACAGCTGAAGCATTGGAATGAATGCTTCATGAATACTCAGAGGAAAAGTATCTTTCAGGTCCTGAGAAGAAATTACAAAGCTTTCTGCGAAGCATTGCTGCTTTCAGTTCCATAATACATAAAAAACATTATTTTAGTTTTGAACAGTTATGCTTGGGTTTATATTGTCCTGAAAATTGTGAAGAATTTTTGTTAAGTGCAAGCAAAAAATGTTTATGGTAGTAAGTCTATGTATTAGTATCCCAAAGGAGAGAAATGTGATTTCATTTTGTCAGCCATGTTCTTTAATAATGTGTCATTATTACTCATCGCAGCCTTCATTTTTCTGACAGTGTAGGTGTAGTTTCCACCTCTTAAAGGATCACTCTGAATATGATTTTAATATATTTTTTCTATCTGGAGATAGCCTTTGTTTAGGGAAATCTTGTGCACTGTTCTGAATTTCACAATTATTTGTCAGGGCTCTTCAAAATAGATGTCATTCTTAGAAAATTCAAAATTGACATGATTTTGCACATCCTGCAATATATTTTTGTAAACAAAATTGTTTATATGTAGGAAAAAGGTTCTGTGAAGTAACTCAGAAGACTGAATTGAAGCTGTCTTCTCTTTTGTTTACAGGTAGGCAAGTGGCTCACAGTGGGGCTAAAACAAGTGTTGTGGATGTTCCTCTGGTTGCACCATCTGCTTTAAATTCTACCACTGTGGTTACCACAGTTTACCAAGAGCCTATAATGAGTCAGGGGACTGCACTGAGTGATGAGTCTCAGGTTCTGGTCAAAGAGGAGGAGAAGAAGCAATTGGATGAGGAACCAATGGACATGGTGGTGGAAAAACAAGAAGACGCTGATAAGAATATCAATCAAATATTGACTGACATTGCTGAAGCAAAAATGACAGAGGAGCTCAAACCAATGGATACTGATAAAGAGAGCATAGCTGAATCAAAATCTCCTGAGATGTCTATGCAGGATGATTGTGGTAGTGATGTTGCACCTATGCAGACAGATGAGCAAATGAACAAAGAGCAGTTTGTGCCTGGTCCCCATGAGAAGCCATTATATGCAGTAGAGCCGGTGACTCTAGAAGATCTACAGTTACTTGCAGACTTATTCTACCTCCCATATGAACATGGACCCAAAGGGGCACAAATGCTACGAGAGTTCCAGTGGCTCAGAGCAAATAGTAGTGTTGTTAGTGTGAATTGCAAAGGAAAGGACTCTGAAAAGGTGAGTGGATGCTTTATTTTAAATGTGTGCTTTTAAAAAATTTTTTAAAAGGAAATAGCAAAGTAAATGTATCACTGACCTGAACCTAATCTATAAAAAAAATTCAGAGGTGGCTATATTGGCCATGCAGCAAAATACAACAAAATCCACAAAACAGAGAAATCTTTATTAGGCCAAGTAAGATGCACAAAATGCATCGTGCAAGTTAAAGTAGCTGTATAAATGTTAGCAGATTATAGTGGATCCTTCATATCTACAGCCTCCAGATCTGCAATTACTAGTGATTGCGGAATGTTACATCCTAGCCATAAAATGGTGGCAATGTGATTGCAGATGCAGTGAAACATCTGTGCACATATCTCCACCATCTAATAATATGAGACACAATCATTCACATTTTTATCATTAGCAAGGGGTTCTGTAAACCAACCCACACAGATACAGAGGGATGACTGTATACATGTGGGTTAATTGGTGTCCACACATCTTGTATCATAATACATTTTTGGATGAATCAGACACTCTTTGGTCACACTGCCTCTAAATGCAAGTGTGATGGATAATAAAAGAATAACAGACTAGTCCTAGTGCCTTCATGAATCTTGCTTTCAGGAGAACCCAATGTGTGGAATTTGTTCTGCATCTTTAGTCATGTTATGACAACCTTTGGCTTCAAAAGTGAGATATAAATATTTGAAAGCGTAAATGTGAATCTTTTTCATTAGATTGAAGAATGGCGTGCTCGAGCTGCCAAGTTTGAAGAGATGTGTAATCTGGTGATGGGCATGTTCACTCGTCTTTCCAATTGTGCCAACCGGACAATCCTCTACGATATGTACTCATATGTCTGGGACATCAAGAGCATCATGTCAATGGTGAAATCTTTTGTGCAGTGGCTAGGTATGTTCTTTAGAAACCAGTTGTAGTTGTAACTAGCTTATATGATTGTTTCTTATTAGCCCACGGAAAAAAAAAAAACTGTCAAGCATTTTGATATTATGGTCAATTTGATCTTAAAGCCTTTTCCCATTTCTATTCACGCTTGCTGTTCTTGCTTCACTGTAAGACCTGTATCAAAAATAATAATGGCCATACAGTAAATATTTGATCTTAAAATTTTTTTCTTGGGCTAATGAATCTAAACACTGATCTCTGAAACATGAGTATTGACTCAAACTGAATGCACGCTGGACTATGTCATGTGGTACCTCCTGACCTTGTTGCAAAATTGGAAATGACACTATGAAATGTGACTCCACCATAGCTATCTGCTGCTTGCTCTGTCTCAATAACATTATTGCTATCTTCAACAGAACAATTGCAGATGTGACCTTTCAGTGGGCCTAACCAAGAGGGAGCCGAGCCTCCTAGCCCTTTCTCTGCGCATGCGAGCTTTAGCATAAGGCTATTCTGGTGCAAAAGTGATTTGCTTTGACAATTGCAAGATGCTTGATTTGGGATAAGGGTAAGAAATTTCAGAGCTCTAGTCTGGTTTCATGCTAGGCTGATGATCTCTGAGGAAAAGTCAAAGAGCTCTTTTTCCCTGCAGCCTTTTTTAAATTATGTCAAATTTTTTTTTTTTTTGAATAGCACCAGCATGGCCTGGGTTCCTCTAGTGACTTCATTTCACTTTCAGGTTTCAATCCAGCTGTAAGGAATATGCTGTGAACTTGCTTGATGTACACAGCAGGCAGCAAGGCTAGTGGTTTCCTGTCACAATTTCGGTAGTTGTCACAAATGTCATGGTGAACCCATTCCACAATACTGGATCAGCCTACAGTTTCTGGATCACTTAAATTGTGATATATCATACACAGTTGTAGGAAATTATATGTTTATATTCTTGAGTTAGTTACCAGGTTTTCTGAGATTGCATTTAGTTGCTATTCAGCAAAGGGCTTCAGAAGTAATGAGTTTCTACCCAAAAAAAATAAAAAATATTGAGGGCTTAATGTATACAACATTTTTGTAGTAGGAATATTTCCTCCACTTAATGAAAGGAAATCATTCAGAATTTGAAGGTTAGAATAGATTTATGATTGAAACCAACACTGATGTTGTAATGAGTTCTGTCTTTCTCTTTTCCCCTCAGGCTGAATTAAAGTGTCATAGGTTACATACAGGAAAGGAACAGAAAAATTATGTCAGCCAGTTGCTACTGCAAGGCTATCAGCCCCTATTGTAAAGTTGGGAAATGAGACATCATTTAGTTATAAGAGATGTAATTGCTGTTTACATATTTAAATTTCTGTAGTTCCTAGAGCTCTGAAATTATTCTGGCTACCTGTTAAATAGACAGTTTTCTGCTAGAAAAAGGCTAGTGACATCAAAAGGCTTAGAAGACAAAAGGCACATTTGGAATCGCTGGACAAAACTTCAGAATACTTTAAACCACTTATATTAAATAAAATATATACACAGAATTAAGTGAGGGGGACCTGAGAAAGGCTAATTGTATAAGGATGGACACTGGTACTTGCTAAAGCCAGTGTATAGGCTTTGTGGAGTTTTGTGAACTTCACTTCAAACACTTCAAACAGATATCAGCACTTAAGCAAAACTAAGATCCTCTTTTGTAATTTTAAGAGAACAGAATTAGAACACTGCAAAGATGGATAGAGGTGTTTCTAGCCCATTCCAGAGCCAGTTCTCCAGAATTTTCAGAAATTAGTTTCCTATACAATTATGCATAAAAGATTCTGGCAAATAAATAGGCAACAT
This sequence comes from Ctenosaura bakeri, assembly GCA_948474755.1. Taxonomy (NCBI): domain Eukaryota; kingdom Metazoa; phylum Chordata; class Lepidosauria; order Squamata; family Iguanidae; genus Ctenosaura; species Ctenosaura bakeri. Next base: position 269,823 of record CAOLHI010001767.1, read on the forward strand.
TAAACTGCACATTCCTCTTGGAGTATGACCTTGATTCTCAACTTGATGGGCCAGTGATTTATGCTATGGGGTTGATTTGTTCTTGGAACAAGAATTATTTTAATAGTGAACAATCTTTTTAAGTAGAAGATTGACTTGTTTCTAAATGTAAATTCCCCTACAGCAGTCTGGTGTCCTTTTCCTCCCTGTCTAGATTGAGTAAATCTGTTGCACCCAGAACATCAGATAATTGCATAGGATTATCAAGTATATATTTTCAACTGTGACTTGTGCACAGGCATGGCAAGATTTCCCCATTTCATCTGAAATCAGTGGTTCTATCATAGCAAAATTTGTGGACAAATGTCTAGTGCTCCATCTAGCAGAACTAGTATAAGGTCTCCCAAACACATGTCTAGCATCTAAATTTACCAAACTGAGCCACTACATTAAAAAACAACAAATAAAACCTAATGTAACTTGAAGGCCAAGTTACACTCACAAGGGACTCACAGTGGTCTCCCAAATGACTGATCAGGTCCATGGCTGTTTAGAGTCAGATGTATTGCAGCATCAAATGGTTTTCAGTGCAATTACCAGTGCTCAAAAATTTAAATCAAAAGGTTTAAGGAATATGTTGTCACTTTTAAAAAAAAGATACAGTACATATAAAATCTCTACTCAAATACAGATGCTTTACATAAGGTGTTTAACTTTCGTTTTTGCTAAACTTTATTAAACAATAATAATTTATCTCTCAAATAGATATATTTTGGTGGCTTATGTACCCAGTTGTGCTTGTTACAGCTGCCATAAGGATGGCTTCTCACAGTCAAAAATACTTTTTGGTTTTTGACACTGATTAGTAATAAATTCAGTGCATTTTATACTCTGCCAATATGTTTACCTGCGAATCTCTGTAAGTCATTGAATTGTGTTGGCTGAGATCTTGCCTTGCTGATGGTTGAGACAATGATCTTTAGTTGATGACTTGTGTTGCCATAAAATATGAATATCACTTGATATAAATACACAGGAGACATTACATCAGAGTGGTTTGTACAGTGAATGTTGATATGCAAAGTGGTCCACTGAAGGCTGATCTCCTTACTCTATCTTTCAATCCAGCTAGCATTCAGTTTATATAACTAGTGTGGATAATACTACTATGGATTACTAATGCCTTCTACTGTCTTCTTCCCCAATGTGTGCAGATGGGAGAATCTTCAGCACAAGTGTCTGCTGCTATTGGATGGACCACGCCAGATGCTTTCAGCGTGTCGTGATTAATAATTTTTAAGATGGGAAGGCTCTGTCTGTGAGGCAGCTCAGTTTAGGGGCAGTAGGAATGGGCTGAAGTCACATTTGCGCAGCGACTCAGGCATTAACTCTTGATTTTCATTCATACAGCTCTTCATTCATGCAGCTCTATAAAATGTACAATAGTTGGAGTGCTAGTTACAGCGTAGTCTCAAAGGAGAAGTACCCAAGTTACCAGTGAAGGGGTATTGTAGGAGTCTCTCTACATGGGAAACTCTGAAATGGAAATAGCTGAAACTCACACAGGCATGTTTGGGGTCATCTCAGACTTGCTCTATTGAAGACTTTGTTTCACAATTTGATGGTCAACATCAGTATCCTGCTTGGTTCGCTTTGAGACTGCCTGGCTAGCATGACACATCTGACTGTACTGATCTGAGATTGTTACTCAAACAGGAAGTAGATCGCTCTCCACCAGAAGAAGCAAACTTGCGCAGCTTATCTTATCAGAAGACTAGGCAGGTCACTTAATGCTCATGTCAGTTATTCACCTGCCTATCCCCTCTCAAAGATGTTAGTTATGCTGATTGGTTTTATACCTTGGATAGCAGAGCTCTCACCAAAGCCAAGCCTTTATTAAATATTATAACCAGGTTCTTAATAAATGGTACAGAAGGCTTTAAAGCCCTTAGCAAAGCTGGCTTGCTGTTGTGGCATTCCTGACATAGTTGAGGGCGGGGAAAGTAAAATATTGTACTATAGACCATTGTTGCCTTTATTGGTAACAAGTGTATGCTGTATTGTGTGGTTGCAGTACCTAAGCAGAGCCACACACGTGGGCAGAGATGGTCTCTAATCTCTTTTATGAAAGAGATCACTGTTCTGCATAGCTGGTTGGGCTATTTTATCTCATACCAAACCTAGTTTTCTGGCAAGATTCAACAAGTATGAAAATGTGACTTCAGACAGGTCCAAGTATTTTTAAAGGGCTGTGATAATGGCTAATTATGAGGTATCCCTTATAGGGTGACACTGGATGACTGTCTCTTTGTTCCATAAAGCTTCCCAGTGTTCTTAGTGAGGGGAAAACAGTGTGGCAAAGCAGCCCTTTGTATGTCTCTTATAACTGTATAGAATGGGGCATCTTAGCACTGTTGGATTGTCTGCTCTCTAAGGCTATCACTGTAACATTATTTCGATTTTATTAATCAAAAGCACAGGCATCTAAGAAGTATTAATCTTTATCCACTCTGCAACATTATTGCAGCCCTGCAAGTTCTTGGATTATAGCTCAGTTAGAGAGCTTTTCCCACAAAGTGTATGTTAGCTTGTTGGACATTTTAGTATCTCAGGACAATCCCCCCTCTCGTAACATTCTCCGCTTGGATCTGATCTCCACAGGGTGTCGTAGTCAATCTTCAGCACAGTTCTTAAGTGGAGACCAAGAACCCTGGGCCTTTAGAGGTGGTCTAGCAGGAGAGTTCCAGGTATCAATATGAATTCACAACTGAATGACATTGTCTTTGTTTGAGAAGTCTTTTATTGCGCATCTGAGGGCTGGAAGGCTTGGTCTGCCGAAGGCTTTCTGGTCCCAAACCCAAATAGCCTGACAGCTTTGTTTTTAAAATAATTTTCCTCCCGTTTCTACAGTAATATCCCAAGGAGATGCTGCCATTCCCACGCGCCTGCGAAGCGCAGCGGCTTTAGTTGTACATTTCACATTGTTTCTTTGCAGGTCGCACAGCGTTTTTATCTGCGCCCGCAATTGCACAATGCGCGCCTGCTTGCCTGCCAATGAAAGCTCCATGAGCAAAAAGATCATACTGCTGTGTATTCTAGGGTTTTTCAAACCAAAATGAGTAGTTTTGTTTGTAGGTAAAACAATTGGCAAATCAGTCCTAAAGGTCTGCTTATTATGTACTTTAAATTGCTCATGGATTTTTCGGAGGCTTACTTTCTTCCCCCTCACAGGTGCTCTCTGCGCACAGCCAATTGAGTCAGCTCGTTGTTTTTGGGTTAGTGTCTCCTCTGGCCAGTTAACCCTCTTCAGACCAAACCTTTCCTCCTGACATGGCTATGTTATGCTGAGAGCATAGATGAGAATTGGCAAAATAATGCTAAAGCAGTGTTTAATGTAAATTCCATTAAGTTGTGTATCTTAAGAACTTCTGTTCAAATAGAATGGCAAAGTGGTCCTTACATTTGTAAAGCCTGCAAAACCCTACCTTCCTCTGGGGTGCCTGCAGTAGCAAAAATTAACTTGGGAGTCTGGAATGCACACCCGAGAATGTATTGCATCTTGCTTCTCAAACACTTACACTGATTCTTTGTTTTCACAGCGTTTGCTGCCTATTGAAGGAGCAAATGATCTCTTTTTCAGCCACCTCCTCTGACTCCTACTTCCAAAGTCTACACCATCAGACCCTATTTTCCTAAGGATGAGGTAACCCAAATTCATTGGCCATTCTTGTACACAGTTCTGTTGTTTGGAAGAGTTACTGCAAAAGCTGCTGTTCTCTTCATTTTTTTTCAAGGTTCATTATTAAATGTATCTTTTGAATGCTTCAGAAAGGTATGGCTGTGGTGGGAAAATGTAATGTTACTACAAGGTTGAATGACTCTTTCTGGGTGAATTGCAAATCATTAGAAAACTCAGGGACGCTATAGAAGATACCTTTCCTAGTTGTCTTCTGTATAGTTACTTGACTCCATTCTAGAGTAGAATGTAAATGAGCAATCCATTGATCTCTCTCTCAGTTCAGTTGGCTTTCTTGATTACACTTCAAGTTAAACAGATTTAACCAGCACATTATGTAGTAATTTCTGTGGAACCTTTAACTTACAGACAGAACCTTACCTCCTTATTCCGCCTTGTCTTATATGAAAAATTGTATCTCCATGTTATATTTAGTGAATTAAGGCTGTAGTCCTCTGCATACTTTGGATTGAACCTCTTTGAAGAAGGTGGTACATAATACCTAGAATGGGTTGCTGGAAAGTGACTATTTTTTCCAACTCTACTCAGCTTTTTAGGGCCACTAACGAATCTCTAAGATTTCAGTTTTTGTTTTGAAAGAGGGATCAGAGTTTATCTAACAGGATAAATGTGACAAGTTCAGATAAAGTACAGTCGTTTTTCAAATATTTAAATACATTTGTATCTCAAATACTTTCATTTTTTTTCTAAAGCACTGTTCTTGCTTTACATTTTAATGGATAATCTGTTATAATGGGTCCTGTTAAAAATATTGTGTTGCACACCATGTGTCTTGTGCCAAGGATCACTATGTACAATTCCAAAGGGATGATGTAATCCAAATATATGTAAACCTAAACTATTTGGGAACAGTACAAATCCTTAAAATTACTGTGGAGAGCTTATTCATCTGTCATTGTTATAACCCTTTCTTTCTCCAAGGATATCAGAGAATGGCAGGGTTGTTTTAATATTCTCCCAAAACTATGCAGTGGTATTCATGGCTGAGAGGCAATCTGAACCCAAATTTCCCTCCTGTGTCTAGCATACATTCACTAAATCCCATTGCCAGTATCTTCAGTGCCAATCAGAAATAAGCAGCTACAGATTCATGGGATATAATGAAGGAATCAATATACTTTAGTGGTTTTTTAGTGGGACACCAGGGCTTCCAATGTGATACTACAACAACAGTATCTGCTGGGGGTAAAACTGTACATTGTTTTTTTCTTCATGTTTTTAGGCATCTGTCTACAAGATTTGCAGGGAAATGTATGATGATGGAACTGATCAGCCTTTCCATAGCCAGCCAGACCTAATTGGAGACAAGTATGTATGCTGAATATATATTGTGTTTAGGTAGTAATAGTTTACCTCTTGTTGTTGATAAATAGAGGGTTCAAAATAACTGGGGAAAAGCAAAATACGTCAGTTTCTTTAAAACCAGTCAGAGCACAAAAGCACTTTGTTTTTTTGTAGGCTTGTGGCTGGTGCATTGCCATTTTTAGCACCTCCATCTTAGTAAGAATGCTTTCCATAGTGACTTGGAGTCAGCTTTCAGAGTTTTTCTGCCTTCATGGAAGAATTGACTTCTACTGAAAATGCTTGAGGGTGTAACAAAACATGAGGAGCAGAGCAGAAGTGACATCAGTGGAAGGCTATAGCTAAATAATACCAGGTTGGGTCACAACATCAGCCTACTGAGAGCAGTCCATTTCTTCAGACCTTTGTGGTGGTGTGTTACCCTGTTTACTGGGGGTCCTGGGAGGGACACCTATATGCGCTATCAATTAACTAAGTTTGGGGAAATTAGCCAGAGCACAAGTTAGCAATGTGAGAGGCAGGGCAACACAGCGGAATCTTTTACCCAATGTCTACGGGGTCAGGCCAAGCCAAGGATCACACCAAGTTAAGAATAATTGAGATTTTTATTAAATACAGACAGACAGTGTATGCAACACTCAGATAACTATAGAAAATAAAGGTTGGAGTGGTATAGAGGGATTTTGAGAGGGATTGTTGAATTGGGTGATACAAAACCTGTCCTGAAGCCTGGAAGAATAGAGAACGATGCTGGGGTTTGAGGTGGCTCAGCACGTGGAGCTGAGGGGAAGCTCGCCAAGCAAGGCGGCAGCAAGGCAGTCTGGAACTCGGGAGCAATCCGAGGAAGGTCTCGGAATCAGGGGTTTTTATAGGGAGAAACGTAACTGCAGGATATTCCGTACTTGGGGAAAACGATGAGTTTTGGGTGCGAGACAAAGCTTTGGAAAGGTCAGAATTTAGCATGATTGAGTTAAGTCCACATTGACAAAGAGGTAGACAGTATTCAGATGCTCAGTGCTTGGCAGTTGAGTATTCAGCTTGCCAAGTTGCCTGCTTGGGGCAGGGAGTCCTTTGTAAGCAGTGTGCATACATAATGAGGGTGTTTGCAGAGAGGTCTCCTAAAGCGGTGATCGGGCTATTTCTGGCCTGCCTGTATTGTTTTGGGATATTGCAGCGTTTGATGGCCGAGCCTAGTTCTGTGCTTGTCTGGGGGCCTAGCAAACGCATGGAGAGGGTTGGTGGAAGAGAGCCAAATTATTGATATCAAAATGATATCTTTATGCTAACTCCAAGGAGGCCTAACCTGCAGTAACAGATGTGTCCATGTCAGGATATGGAAATAGATGTCTATAAATTACCTGAATACTAAATGCATCTTCTATTTTTGTATCCAACCCATACAATGTAGCACTCCCAGAAAATCAAATATGTGTCTTTTCCCCAGTCCTCCTTCAGCAGATGTTAGTGGGAACAGTCCAGCAAAATTCTTCATCCTCCAACTTCCTAAGTTGTGAAAATCCAACTTTTGTAGATCAAGAGACAGTGAAGGTTGTTTCTTCTTTGTGGTCTGTGACTCCCCATTTGTCCAGACTTGCAGCCTTCTTCTTTGTCCAGACTTGTCCAACAGTTGGGGATTCAGATAACCAGCATTTTTCAAGTACTTCAGTGCACATGCTAGAAAATATATTGGCACCAAATGTTATTTTGTCATTGATAGCTACCATCTGTATGGAGGAGGCTTCACTATCTTTGAGTCAGTTGATCTCAGTCACTCTCAAGTGGTCTTGTTCAAAATGATTGGGATAAGGGAGGAAAGGACTAGATTGACTGTAGAGCTATCAGATTTTTGAGGCCTTGTGTTTCATCAATCTCCAATGCTTGCATAAAGTTCTTAAGTCCTGTTGCCATCCACACTAGTCCTAATTATAATAGCTCGGTCCATTCAGAGTGTGGCAAACAAATGATCACTGCATCTGTCTCCTATGCTTAGTTCACCAGTATCAATTCTGCAGAAGTATAACATGGTACAGGTTGAGCATGAGCTTCAGTGAGAGGACTGAGAATGTCTTGCCTTGATCAGGGCTCTATAAAATACTGTGTCCAACAATTAGCTGCCTTCCCTCATGGAGAGATCCTGGAATCTGCATCTTCCCATTAAGACTGACTTTCTGACACCGAGACTAGTTCTGTGAGGCACCAAACTCCATGCCTTGAAATATGTTCATCACATAGAGTTAGCATGGCAATCAGTATGAAGCTGAATAATCTGATGGTCACAATTCGGAAGTCTGTACACATACGTTTTGTAAAAATTGAATGTGAGGACCAACAAGAAACCTTATGAATTGAAGTTAATAAGCTTGTGACTGTAAAACGTACTTGCAGAGCCACAAGTTATAGATTGATATAACATGGCCTATGAATAGATCATAAACAATATGACCGTGGTTCTGGAAGGAACATGAGGATCTTTCCTTCATCCACTTAAACCATGTTTATTTAGTTTGATTGCAATATCAAATCATGACTGCATATGTAGAACTTTAAAAGTTACTTTTAGAAAAGAATTAGTTACTGTTACGTTTCCAGTTATTATTATAGTTGCAGTTTTTAAAAAGCAATTGTCTACAGGCACCGGATCCTATCTGATCTTGAAAGCTAAGCACAGTCAGCCCTGGTTAGTACTTGGATGGGAGACTACCAATGAATACTAGGTGCTATTGGCTGTATTTCTGAGGAAGCAATTGGCAAACCACTTCTGAGTATTCCTTTCCTAAGAAAACCTTGTGAAATTCATGGAGTTGCCATAAGTTAACAGGCAACTCGAAGGCACATACACATAAATACAACTGTACTTTCCTGCTCTTTAAAGGGAGTTGTTTAAAATGCGTATCTCAGTGCTAGAAGTCTGGCCTGTAGTACAAAGCCTACTCTCCTTCCGCTCTTCTTATTTGTTGCCTTAACAACAGGGTGCAAGGTGAGTACAAATCAGCCACTATTTAGTGAATCCACATACTTCTAAACATAAATTTACTAAATAATTTTATGTTGCAAAAGATGTAATCTTCCATTAAATTACAATTATAAGTAATTATGAATGCATCAATGAATTACTTCTAGGTAACTAGTTATTTTTAGCTAATTCTTTTTCAGATTTACTTCTCTGAAACTACCATCTTAGAAAAGAAATCAGTGTTACTGATATCTGTATACAGATATTACCTCAGGCATTTTAGTTTTTAGTGGAGGAAGTGTACCTGCAAATATATATATGCGCCCATGGGATGTGCATTGGCCCTTGGACAATAAATCATGCATTGTTATTGCTTTCCTCTTTTTACTCCCATCTGAAGCTTGCCACTTCTTCCTGATCAGCTTTCTAGGTGCAGTCTGTAAACAGTATTTTATATGTTTAAAAGAGAACAAAGATGATAATATATAAATGAAAGGCTATATATTATCACAGTGCTTATAATTTCTATGCATTGTGAAAGAGAGCCCATTTTTACACAAATCTGTTTGATTTCTAAAATCTAACCTGGAAAAATAAGTTAATTTGGTAATGAAGGTATTCAGAATGAGTAGGTGCACTGGTTTTCCACTCAACATTTACAACTGAAAGTACTGAACAGATTTTAAGCTGCTGCTCACTGATATACAGCAATTGTTACCTTGTTGGCTTTGCCTCTTGCCATACGTGTTTGGAATATCTCCAATAACACGCATATCCTGTTACTGTGATTGTACCTGTCCTCTATACTTATTTACTTCATACATCAGTCTCAGGTTCTTAATGCTTATATTTAAAGCTTTGCTTTAGTTTAGGGATCGGCAGACATTAGGGCCTAAAATATAGGATCTACTTTGTTTTTTACTGGAATCGTGAGATCCACTATCCAGAACTTCATTATGTAAGAGAAATACAATGAGTGCAACAGTTTTTCTTCTTTATGTTTTTTTGAATACCCTGTCTGAATGAAACTCAGCCCTTTCACCCACAAGACCGGTTCTGATTATCCTTAAGCTTTCTTACTTCCAGAAGAGAATAAAGAATTTAAGGTACACAAAAATACGTTTCAGCTGCTGCTGTTAAATAATTGGGTATCGGAAATCCTTGCTGAACTACCTCCTATCACCTTGGTCTAGTTTTCCTGTTCCACTTCTTACACTCTCTCTAGAGCTTACATTTCTCTTTTGACTTTGACTTGCTTAGTCCCGAAGCAGGCTTTCTAGCCGTCTGCCAAGCTAGTACTTCCAATAAAACTCATTTCTGTACAGCCTTGTCCTTAACTACCATGGGTTTAGCTTTTCTGTGTTTGCTGCAATAGGCTTATCATTCACCAACACAATTCTTAGTCCTTCTCTGTCAGATATTGCCAATTCATTTACCCTTCTGAGATCTTGCCTGGAATTACCCTGGATGGGTAGTTTGTTGTCTGTTTGACAGTGCATGTGAGCTATTGGTATTCAGTATTAAATTACACTGATACTCTGTTCATAGATAGAAAACCTTGCAACTTAAATGTGCACAGCTGTGTTTATTAATTTGTTTCTTTTGACTTGTTCCTTCTGTATGAGTAAAAAGAAACTTCTTCACTGATTAACAGTTCTGTAGATGTACTATCTGGATGTAAGGTAACAAATTGATAATAGCATTACTTTTAATAAAAGTAAATACTTTTTAAAGTAAACATACTTTTTTCCTATTTTAATATTAACATTGCTGCATCATAAAATGTTGGTGTAACAAGTAATGTTCAGTGGCCCCTTTAGGGTTGGCTGTTTGATAGCACATTACTTATAAAACAATGTGTAATGTTAAAACTGTATTCTTTTGTGCTTACATGCTGTGTTTTTGAATAACATTCCAAGTTCTGCAGGTAATGCATAAATTATCTAATGTGACATCCATGATTTCTGTTTTGTCAGTTCCGGACTCATCACACGATTCTTTTCTTCTCAGGCTGGTAGGCGGCTTGCTGTCCCTCAGCCCAGATTACTGCTTTGTCTTGGAGGATGAAGATGGCATTTGTGGCTATGCTCTGGGTACTGTTGATGTAACTCCCTTCATTAAGAAATGCAAAATTGCGTGGATTCCTTTCATGCAGGAGAAATACAGCAAGCCAAGCAGTGATAAGGAGCTATCAGAGGCAGAGGTTAGTTATGCTCATGTGTGTTTGAGTTATCTGTCCATTGTGCTGTTCCTTATTGCTTTTATATTTGTGAGAACATTGTTCCCTGAAGTTTTCCATTGTCAGACTCTCAGTACAATAAATATAATACTTACAATGTGCAGACCAAGAAGTTTTGAGACTCAGGCTTTCTGTGTGCTTTAAGCTTCGTTTTTCTTTTGCTTGGTGTACTGCTGAGTTTGGGTTTTTTATTACATTTCCAATTGTTTCAAAAGAAATTGTGACGAGGATCCAATTTTGTTCTTGCATTGATGGAAAAAATCTCATAGGACTCAGATTCCTCCTTCCCACACAGCCCCTGTTTGCTCTTGATATCCACTGAGGAGGACAGAGAAACTATCTGGAGCAAAATTGTGACTGGTAACAGAAAGCTGGAAGCCAGAAAGAAGAAGAATGTTCTTTTGTGGGGACACAGGGCTGTGTCAGTGGAGGATATTACCTCCATATTTGTTGATGGAATTCTTCCATCAGTTCATGGATCCAGGTAGATTTGTTCTGTGATACCCAGTGGCAATTGAGGTCTACATTTGTTTTAGAAAAGCATTACTTGTGAGGGTCTCAGCTTCAGGTGGGATTCCTGCTACTTCTTCAGTACCAGCTGCCTAGTCCAAAATGTATATATAGGCTTGTTCTCTAATCAGATAAAGAGAGAGACTGTGTAAAAAAACACTGCTTTTAGCAATGTGATGTTGCTTTTGGATTACTGTGGATGTCCAGTGATTGGCATACCCCAGCTCTGTACAAAGGCTCCCCTTTGGCAAATGTACAGAATATTTTCAGCAACTAGCACTGAACAGGATTTGATGGTGAAAAGCTGTTTTCATTGTTTATATTGTAGAAAATCATGCTAAGCTTTCATGAGGAACAGGAAGTTCTGCCAGAAACATTCCTTGCCAATTTTCCATCACTGATAAAGATTGATATCCATAAAAAGGTGACTGATCCAAGTGTGGCTAAGAGCATGATGGCCTGTCTGCTTTCCTCTCTTAAGGCAAATGGTAAGTTCCTCCTGCTGACTCATCCAGCTACTGGGATATTAAGGGCAACCACAACATACCACATCTTTGTTCCCCTCTCCTTTAGAAGACATTTTGATGCTAAGTTTGCAGTGCAGATCACAAATACTTGATGCCTCTTTTTATACCTAATCAGACTATTATAGTCCACTCTATGTGGGGCTACATTTCAAAAGGATTCAGAAGTAGAAGCTGGTCCAGAATTCAGCAGCTAAGTTCCTTACTTTATAACTGTTATTAGTTTCTTGATGATTACTTCACTGTATTGCTTTTCCTAAGTCTTGGAAAGACACTTTGCGTGTCCTCACCACATAAATTCTGTAAAAAATTACAAGGGAAAGGTTGATAATGAATCATTTGGGACTTTGTACAAAGGCAGATCCACTGGTATCAGAAGGTTTCCCATTCTCAAACATGATCATATCTTTAATTAATAGTAGTACAGATCTGAATCACTACATGTTGCAAACACACTTTAGCAGCACATCATTGTGAGTTGCTATGTTGTTGGCACATCCAACAGCCTCAAAACTGAAGTTGGTTTAACCAGTCATTAGCAATAGCACATACTAGGTTTTTGAATTAAGAACAGAAAATTGTCGTTATTTGTGATGTACAAGAGTGTGTCACATGTATATACTAACCATTTTGCAGATTATAGCAAAATGTCCTAGAAAGCCATGTATTTGGAACTATTGTTGTGTATCAAGATGCTTTAAATCCTTGCTAGGGAAGCAAAAAAAGCATTTTTGGTTTTCTGTGATGTCTGAAGTGCTATGTCTTTGGCAGTGTAATTGGCTCGGGGAGTAAATTATCTGACTGAGTGTGCAACAACATCCATGATGTTGGCAATGTACACTTGGTTTTTATCTTCATTCAGAAATGAACAATAGGTTCTGACCAAATGAGAGAAGTCTATCAATAGCTGCAGAGCTTCAGTTTTATTATATTAATTATTTTCTTGTTCTATTCTTTCTCTTATATTTCCCCGTTCTTTAGGTTCCCGTGGGGCTTTCTGTGAAGTCAGACCAGATGATAAAAGAATCCTGGAATTTTACAGCAAGTTGGGGTGCTTTGAAATAGCTAAAATGGAAGGATTTCCGAAAGATGTTGTTATCCTTGGAAGGAGCTTGTAAGAAGATTGTCAATCAACATTTCATACTGTAATCACCTAACTGTTGGAGAGTGGTGAGCCTGAGGTTTATCTTAATGTCTGTCCATGCAAAGGCAGCAGTCAGCTGGCCTGACAGGAATTATATGAAAAAATCACCAATTACTCTCTCTCAGATGCTGCTCAAAACACAAACTGATGTGGTCATCCTCATTTCCTGGTCTTAAGCCAAGTGCCAAGGAATACTGCATATGATGTAGCCTTGGGAAAAGATCTGCATGAGTTCCCAAAGAGGTACTGGTGGCAGTTCATACCCCTGCCTCTGTATTCAACGGAATGGTTGTCTTCTCCATTTCCCCTGTGTCATGATGTGGGATTTTTCCTTTTACAGAGGGAAGTTGGTTGGCTAACAAAAGAGGAACGTGGACAACTCTGGGCTTTGTTGACTGTCATGTTTACTGATAGGGAAATGAATGGCCATTGCCTCTAAAGAATATTGGTTAAGCTTTGTGCTTTGTAGGGATAAACTGTGCATTTGTCTGTGGCAAAGTCACTCAGTGGCAGAAGTGTAAATTTTAGTGTGTAAATATATATATATATATAAACTTGCTGTATGCTAACACTTTGTGTTTAATCGTTTTATAATTATTTTGCTTTCCAAAGCAAAGTGGTATTGTTTTGAGACAGCACTTTTGAATAATGTTTAACCACAGAGGCTGAAGCCAACTTCACTACTGGCCTTTTCTGCCGTGCCTCATATCCTTCACTAGAAATGCCGGTTTGGGAAAAGAATAGTGCTGATCTGGAAGGGTCATTCCTTTAGAGGAATAAATTCTCAAAGGCAGAATCAACATTGTCTCCTACTGAGGGAAAACTGGCTGGAGGACAATCCAGGAAGATCATTATTGCCACTGACAACCAGCCAATTGGCCATCCACACTGGGTGAGAGGAAGAGGGGAGCACTGTGATTGCAGCTCCCCTTTCTCCTGATGCAAGTCACTCAGATTACATCAGGGTCTTCAAGTCATGCACGTTTGTGACAGACTTTTTTGTGGACTAAGTAAGCACATTTTACAAATAATTTAAGTAGTTAGCTAATGTTAACATTACTGCCTGTTCCAAACACATAAAGGTCTTATGAAAATCAGACAAGTGGAACCTGCATGGCTAGGAATTGTAGTAAGGAGGTAGATGAGAAGTTATTACTGCTCCATTTGATGCCGTGTTCCCACAAGGTAATCAGCCAACATCACACCTCATTTCTTTCACCTGCTGTATCAAGTGTATTTGCTTCCTTTGAAAATATTTCTTTCAGGAAGGACAGAAGTTGAATTGACCTTTTTTAAACCCCTCCCTCTCTGTAGACTTTGAAGAAAGTTTATATATTTTTTCAAATGGCAATTTATTGCCAGTGCAGTTTGCAGCCTCCTTTGAGAAGCTGGTGTTCGGCCTTGGCTATAGTTACCCTCACAGGTTGATTTTCACTGTATGAACAGTTTAAACATAGTCGATCCTTTTCATTCGGGGAGTGGTGCTAGATCTTAGGTAATCCCAAGATGACTGTTACAAGTTTGCTCTGGCTTTGGATTACATGCAGAGCACCTGGCCACTTCATTTGGTTTTAATTGGATGTTAAAAAGGAAAAAAAAATTTAAGGCATTACACATTTGGGGGGGAGATCTTGATTTTTCTACTGTTAACTTAAACTCTTATGAAATTATCACTGTTTTAAGTTACTTGTGTGACAGTCTTGAAAATGTGGGTCAGTCCCTTAGTCTGAAGTTGTAAAGCGATACATTGATACAGCTTTCAGGGCTATTAGGTTTCATTACATACAGTTGGAATACCACTTTCATGACTGTCTTTAGACCTACTGTATCTGTAGCAGAACAACAGACTGTGTAAAATTGTATTTGGAGACCATGTGAGAAATAGAATAAATTGCAAAGTGAATGTAAAGACATGTCTCTGTATAATGTTGCAGAATAAGGAAAGTGGGTGGAGGAGGATATTGCTCATGCTGTACTTCAGCACAGTCTCCTGGTTATGTAGCATAGGTGAGTGGTTCATAATGGGCTCAGCTCTTTAGGCCCGGGCCCTCAGGTATAGCAAATACGCTTCTGAATTGTGTTCACTGCTCTTTAAATGTGCTGTAAGTGTGGTGTTCTATAAATGTATTCTTTAATACAAAGGAAGTACATACAAATGTGAGGCCAGCCATGTTGACCACACAACAAAATAAATATGGACTTCAGAGGTCTAGAGGCTTTTTTTGAAGATGTCAAACTTAAGCTTATATCTAGAAATCACAAAATATATTTTGAAATAAAAAAAGGTTAGTCCAGGTAAAAGCCTGTGAAGCTAAAGTAGTGGTTCCTTCTAGCAAATTGTCTTGAAGGAAGGGGAAAGGAGACAGGAGAGCTACATAAGATCCTGAAAACTCTTGATTATTTTGTCAGTCCACACTGCACATTTTAAACTCCTGTAATCCACTCGGCATTTGCTTTTTAAAAATCTTTCTACAGGGTGGTTAGGTTTGTGTTCTTTTTAATCCTGCCTGCTCTAGCATGAGAATAGCATTTAACAGCATAACGAGCAGAACCAGTGACTGCTGTATTTATTTATGGGACTAATGGTAATATACTCAAATTTCCATGCACACACTGAGAAATAAGCACATAGGTCAAAGTGGTCAAGGGCTTTTGAAGTTCTGACAAGCCTTTTAGAAAAGCTCTTTTTACCTGTTCAGTTACAAAGCAATAAAGAGCATGATGAACACTAGTACATAGCTCCTCTGCAACACTGGTAACTGTAGGTAGTTCAGCGTGTCAGAATAACTGATCACCATGTAGACAAGATTATGAATGAGGATTAGAACCTTTTTTTTTTAGGCCATTGTTTGCCTGTTTCAGTGGCTTAACTCCCTATTACATACTGCTGCTTACAAGTAAATATCTGACATGAAGCTTCTCTTTATCCTAAGAATGCCAACTGTACATCTTCCTAGTTGTTGCAGGTGAACATGTCAAACCTCATATTTCTCCCAAACTCACAAGGTTTGTATTGTGATCCATTGTACAGGGAAAACTGCCATTTCCTAAACATCATCAGTGACCACTGCTAATCATGTGTAAGTTGACCTATTGTTAGGTTTTGTAAAATCTAAACTTCTTTTCTTTGATTGTCTGATCTTTCTTTTTATATTTTATCCCATATTTCTTACCTTAAATAAAATCTTCAGTTTGGAACCTGGGGATTGAGTGTTACTTTTGGGAGTGCCTTTGTCCAGATGTGGAAAGTGGGTTGGACTTAGCCACAGTGATTCATGCATTTATTATTTCTTAACTAAACTATTGTGCTGTTGTTGTGTGCTTCAAGCCACTTCCAACTTATGGCAGCCCTATCACAGGATCTTTCTGGCAAGATTTGTACAGAGGGAGTTTACCTCTGATGCTGAGAGAGTGTGACTTGCCCAAAGTCACCTAGTAGGTTTCTGTGGCTGAGCATGGATTTGAACCCTGGTCTCCCAGAGTCTTAGTCGATTACTCAAACCACTATACTACACTGGCTGTACTCACTTGCACTGCTATGTTGTGCTGCCCTTGAAAAATGTTAAGAACTTACTGTAAAATGCAGCAGACAGGCTGCTGTCCAGTGTCTGCTTTAGAGACCATACGTCACTGAACCTGACCCAAGTGGACACCAGCTTTCAGTTTGTTTCTGAGAGCCACTCAAGATGCTGGCTTTGCTTGGTAAAGTCCTAAATGGCTTGAGGCCAAAATATATGAAACACTTTTTCCTCTTGGATGATGAGCCTGCACAGGATTCACAATTTTGGAAGAAGCCTCATTGTGAGACTTGTCACCCTAAATGGTAGGATGAAAGAAGGCTTTCTCTGCAGCAGCTTCTTAACTGTGGGACTCCCTCCAGTGCAGTGGTTCTCAACCTTCCTAATGCCACGACCCTTTAATACAGTTCCTCATGTTGTGGTGACCCCCAACCATAAAATTATTTATTATTTACAATGCCTCCCCACCCCCCAGCAAAGGCCGCCTCGCCGGCCAGGAACAGGAGGGGCGGGCAGGGAGGGAAAGAGGAGCTGCACATCCCCTCCGGGAAAAAACTCCGAGACACCCCCCCGGGCTCTGCTTCTGCTTCACTCTCGTTTCCGCTGGGGGAGGCAGTGTGGGAAAAGTTTCCAGAGTGTCGACTCTGGCCGGGGGGAGGAGGAATCCCAGTGCCTTTGTCTTTTGCGCCGGGCGCAGCTCGCCCCCCCCCAGAAAAGCGACGCCAGAGAAGGGGAGCGATTTCAGTCCCTTCTGAACAGGGGGCAAGAGGACGCGAGTGCGTGGCTCGTGCTCGCGCATCACCACTCTTGCCGTGGTGACGCTGTGGCTGCACGTGCTCCCGCCAAAGGGGGCAGGGGGACGCGAGCGCGTGGCTTGCACTTGCGCACCACCACCGAGGAGGGAATGGAGCCTAAGACCATCGGAAATATGTATTTTCCGATGGTCTTAGGTGACCCCTGTGAAAGGGTCATTCGACTCCCAAAGGGGTTGCAACCCACAGGTTGAGAACCGCTGCTCCAGTGGATAGGCAGGTTGTGAACGTAGTTTTTGAGCTTTTGGAGAACAATCAAAACTTACTCTGGTGTTTGGTTTTTGAAATCGTTTTTATCTGTTCTTACAGAATGCTTTCTAAATATATTCTGTTTTGTGTTGCTTTCCACCTACTTTGTGATCTGCAGAAAAATGATTCTTCTTCGTGGTCTCTGTGCCTTCATACACTAGGAGCTTTAGCGCCTGCGCGGTAGCGTTCGGAAACTTCTAGAGCTTGTTCGCTTGGCGGGAACCCCTCCCCCACGCCGGTACTGCGCATGCTCCTCCCGCCGAGCAACGGTCTCTCCTCAGTTCTTTCTCGTCCGCCGCCGCGTACGGAAGGTTCTTCAGTTTGTTCCTCTCACGTCGTGCTTGGCTTGCTGTTTTTTCACGGTTTTACGGACTTTCGGACTGTCTTTGACCTCTCTTTCGGACTCCCCCTTCGGTTTTCGTCTTTTTGGATTTCGGAGTTTGGCGTTTCTTCGTCTTATGTCCGCGCTCTTTAAGAAGTGCGTGTCCTGCGGCCGCAAGGTTGCCCTCAACGACGGCCATAAGGAGTGTCTCTTCTGTTTGGGCGAGTCCCACAACATCCGGACTTGCCCAATTTGCCGGGATTTTACTCCCCAAACTCTTCGCAACCGCTCCGCGAGACTCAAATCTTATTGTTGGGAACAGTCTCTGCGGGCGATAGACGAGACCTCCACTTCCAAGATGGCCGACAAGAAGACGACCACGCCATCGACGGTATTGGCGGCTGCCGTTCCGTCCACCTCGTCGGTATCGGGCTCGGTACCGGCGAAAACGCCGATCTCGGCGTTACCGAGGATCCCGAAGCTGTCGGCGGCTGCCAAGTCAGCGAAAGGATCCTCGACGGCGAGGAAGGCTGAGGCTCCCCTTACGGAGACGCCTGCAAAAAAGCGCCCTGCTCCGGACGGAGGCAAGGGCAAGGAGGAGGAGAAGAAGAAGAAGAAGAAGGAAAAGAAGCGCTCCCCGGCTGGGGACGCTCAACCTCCTACTCCTCCTCCTACTCAGCAGCCTTCCAAAGGGCGAGGCGAGTCCGTCGACCTCTCGGAGGATGAGATCGAGGACGTTCCCCAACAGCGCCCGGACTCGCCTGTGGCAGACCCTCCAACCCTGGTGGAGGAGCGCCACCGCCCTCTTAGCCGTCGCAGGTCGGCCGACCTGCAGCAGAGAGAGCCCTCTGCTTCTCCGGAGCAGCGTTCGACCTCCTTCAGGTCCCGGTCCCGCTCTTCCGAGCGTCCGGTGGCCTCGCCGCCTCCGAGGGAGACAAGAGAGGAACAACCTCGCTCGTCTGCCTCCAGATACACCTCGGCGTCCTACGTGGCCAGGAACGCGAGGAATGTGAATGGAGAGAGCGCCCGACCTCCTATCGGTCGCATTCGCCATCGTACCGGGATCGGTACCATCGTGGCCCGAGTCGCTGGGAGACCTTCCGGAGGTCCCGGTCACCTCGTCAACAGCGCGAATCGCGCTCGCCTAGAGGGGACGAGGCTCGGTACCGTCGACGCCGAAGCCGATCTCCGTCGGACCGCCGCTCCTTCAGCCGCTCTCCCTCCCCTCGATATCATAGGGCGAGGGAGCCTTCACCACGGTATCGGGCGATATCGCCACCTCCTAGGGTCACGGCAACGGCGACGCGCCCTACGGAGTCGGTGGTGACTGAGCGGGCTACGACGACGTCAGCCTGCCAGACTACCCCGGTCACCACCAAGAGGGTGAAGTCAGTGGTCAGCCATCCCAAGCGGGACGCTGCTGCTACCACCGCCCCGGCTGCGGAGAAGCCTAGGAAGGCAACACCTGCAGCGACTACGAAGGAGCCGGAGAGCGAGCGGCGAGAGGACTCACCGAGCTCGGAGTCGTACGACTCGAGTGCGGAGTCTGAGGTGTCTGAGGCGGCCTCCCAGGAGTCTCCTCCGTTGGGATTCGGGGACCCGATCCCAGATTCTGCTCCAGAGGACGTCCACCAGTTCTCTGCGATGCTGCTCCGCATGGCCACTACCCTCGGCCTTAAGATCGCCGATGCGGAGCCGGAGGATGACGATCCAGCCTTCTCCGTTTTCGAGGAGAAGCGACCTTCCACGGCCCCGCTGCCTCTCCTGCCCCGGGTATCCAGACTGGTGAAGGCCGCCTGGGATAGACCGGCCTCGGCTCAGCCGATACCGCAGCGGTTAGAACACCTCTACAGGGTGCAGAAGGATAACGCCGGTTATCTATTTAATCACCCTGCACCGAACTCTGTGGTCGTCGAGTCCGCGCAGACGAAGGGCTCCGGCAGGCAACACACCACCCCGCCGGACAAAGAGGCAGGAAGTTGGACGCCTACGCAAGGAGGTTCTATTCAGCTGCCTCCTTGCAGATCAGGCTGTCCAACACTCAGGCTTGCCTCGCGGCATACCTGAAGAAAGTGCTCGATCGCCTGCAACCAGCGATGGAAGCGGTACCGGAGGACATCCGCCAAGCCTCCTCCGTGATCTTCAATGAGGCTATCTCCATCGCTCGGCACCAGATGGCCTCCTCCCGGCACGCAGTGGAGATCGCCTCCCGGGTCATGGCGGGATCCGTCGGCCTGCGCCGCCATGCTTGGCTGCGACCGGCCGACATCCAGGAGGACACCAGAAGGAGGATTGAAGATCTCCCCTTCGACGGTGAAGGCCTATTCAATTCGTCCACAGACGAAGCTTTGGACAATCTCGTCAAGGCGAGACTGACCGCAAAAAAGATCGGGCTGCAGCCGGCCACGCAGGCCCGCAGGGCCTCCACCTTCCGCCCATCCTGGCGACGATCTTCCACCTCGTCGTTCCAGCGTTCGGCCCAGTCTGGACAGTCGAGACCGTCCTCCGGCTCATCGGCCAGACGCACGATTAGGCGGCGCCCGCCTTCGTCGAAGAAGTCCTCCTCCGAGACAAAGTCTCGGTTTTGACGTGCCTGGCAGGACCCACCAATACCCACTCTTCAGCCTACCATCAGCGCTCGGAGACCGACCGACTCTCGCTCGACACCTAGCGGAGTGGCAGTATGTCACTACGGACTCTTGGGTGCTTTCCATCGTCCGTCTTGGCTACGCCATCGAGTTTCTCGATATTCCTCCTCGCGGCGTTTACTACTCCACGCCGTCGAGTCCGGCCCTCCTGGAAGAGATCCAATCCCTCCTCCAGAAAGGGGCGATCGAGCAGCTCCCGCAAGAGGCCAAGACCACCGGCTTCTTCTCCAGGTACTTCACGGTACCGAAAGCCGACGGTACCCTCCGGCCGATCCTAGACCTCAGAGGGGTGAACTACTACATCCGCCCCAAAAGGTTCAAGATGGTCACGATACCGTCGATCCTACCCTTCCTACATCGAGGGGACTGGTTCGCCTCCATCGATCTCCGAGACGCATACTTCCATATCGCCATTCGCCCGCAGCACAGACGGTACCTCCGCTTCGCAGTCGACGACACCTGTTACCAGTACAAGGTGCTGCCGTTCGGACTCTCGACTGCCCCAAGGGTCTTCACCAAGTGCATGGCCCCGGTGGTATCCTACCTGCGGACGAAGGGCGCTTCCGTCTTCCCCTACCTCGACGATTGGCTGTTGGTGGCGTCCTGCAAACAGAGACTTTACCACGACGTCCACATGACGTTGTCACTCCTGACCCGCCTTGGTCTACGAGTGAATCCGAAGAAGTCCCACCTCGAGCCGGCGAGGATCTTGGACTTCATCGGGGCGACGCTCGACTCGACCTCCGCCAGGGCGTACCTACCAGAGTCTCGAGCACAAACCTTGATCCGGGCCGCCGCTCACGCTCGTCGGCCCCGACGTTATCTGCGAGAAGCGTCCAGCAGCTCTTGGGCTACATGGCTGCGACGACCGCTGTGACATATCTCGCCAGGCTGAGAGCAAGACCTCTTCAACACTGGTTCGTCCGCATATTCGACCCCCTGCGAGACGAACAGACACTCCGACTGCAGCTGCCGGGAGACGTCCGCTCATCCCTCCGATGGTGGCAGTCGCGACGCAATCTCATGTCAGGGATGCCTTTCCAACAGCCGACACCGAAGGTGACGGTAACGACCGACGCCTCCCTGTATGGATGGGGTGCCCACTGCGGCGATCTCAGAGTCCGCGACAGATGGACCGACGACGAGACCGCTCTCCATATCAACGCGCTGGAGCTACTCGCCGTCTGGAAAGCCCTACGGGCGTTCCGCCATGCCGTGGCGGGGCGCACGGTCCTGATTCTGACGGACAACACCACCGCCGTCTGCTACATCAACAGACAAGGTGGGACTCATTCCACGACCCTGCTCGACATCGCGCTCGACCTGTGGGAATGGTGCATTCGCCTGCACACGCATCCCGTGGCGGTTCACCTGGCCGGGCAGGAGAACACCACGGCAGACGCCCTCAGCAGGGACACCTCATCCCATCACGAATGGTCTCTCTCCGGAGAGGCGTTCGAGACTGATTCGGGACCGCTGGGGCGAACCATCGATCGACCTCTTCGCGACCAGGGAAAACGCGAAGTGTCGCCGATTCTGTTCCAGAGCGGGCCACGATCGTGCCTCCATCGGGGACGCTTCCAGTTTCCGTGGACCGGGGAACTCCTCTACGCGTTCCCGCCGTTCCCGCTGCTCGGCCGGACGATATCGAAGATCCTCGCCGACCGAGCCGCGCGATCCTGGTAGCCCCGTACTGGCCGAGGCAACATTGGTTCGCACCCCTGCTACAAGCCGCGCGAGACGACCTGCTCCGGTTGCCACCGACACCGGACCTGCTCTCCCACTCCGGCGGCCGAGTCCTCCATCCGGACCTGCCACGCCTGGCCCTCCATGCCTGGAGGATATCGCACTAGACGATCCCGTGCTCGGTACCGTCCTCGTCGCGGCCAGGAAGGAATCCACCCGTCGCAACTATCAATACAAGTGGCGACGCTTCCTGACCTTCGCTAACGAGAGGAGTGAGCCGGTATCGCCCGCGGGGCTCTCGACCGTCCTGCACTTCCTCCTGCACCTCCGGCAACAGGGCCTGGCGTTTCCATCCCTAAAGGTGTATCTCTCCGCGATCGTGGCATACCAACCGCCACGATCTGCTGCCTCGGCCTTCTTCAGGAACAATACCGTTAAGCGGTTCCTGAAAGGACTTCATCATCTCTACCCGCCGGTATCGCCGCCGCTACCGCCGTGGTCCCTCTCGCTGGTGCTCTCGCAGCTGACGAAGCCGCCCTTCGAGCCAATGGCGACCTCGGATGACAGGCTCCTGACAATGAAAACTGCCTTCCTGGTAGCGGTGACCTCAGCGAGGCGAGCGGGTGAGATCACAGCTCTTCGTTCCGATGAGCCCTTCACGGTCTTCCACAGGGACAAGGTGGTCCTGAGACCTGACATCTCGTTCCTGCCAAAGGTGGTGTCCAGTTTCCATCTCAACCAGGACATCATCCTGCCTGCCTTCTTCCCGAACCCGACGACACCGTTGGAGCGGTCCCTCCACTCCCTGGACGTGCGTCGGGCATTGGCTTTCTACAAGGACAGGACTGCTTCCTTCCGACAGACGCCGCATCTCTTTGTTTGCTATGGGCGACGTCGGAGGGGCCTAAAAGTGTCCACCCAGCGCTTCTCCAAGTGGGTGGTGAGGACTATTGAACTGGCGTATGAGCTCGCGAGGAAGCCTCCGCCAGTCCTGCTTCGAGCCCACTCCACCAGAGCTGTGGCTACTTCTGCGGCCCTCCTGCGAGGAGTTGACCTGCATGAACTCTGCCGTGTGGCGACCTGGTCCCAACCATCGACCTTCGTGCGCCACTACAGGCTCGACTGCCGGTCGCGCAGAGATGCCCGGTTTGGACGTGAGGTGTTGGCTTCCGTGCTGTAGGACCTGACCCGCCGTCCGACCGGTAAGCTACACAGTCTCCTAGTGTATGAAGGCACAGAGACCACGAAGAAGAAGAACAGGTTGCTTACCTGTAACTGTGGTTCTTCGAGTGGTCATCTGTGCCATCATCACACCCGCCCTTCCTCCCCTCTTTCTCAGGTCCCTGTAGGTTCTACGGCGGACGACAGAACTGAGGAGAGACCGTTGCTCGGCGGGAGGAGCATGCGCAGTACCGGCGTGGGGGAGGGGTTCCCGCCAAGCGAACAAGCTCTAGAAGTTTCCGAACGCTACCGCGCAGGCGCTAAAGCTCCTAGTGTATGATGGCACAGATGACCACTCGAAGAACCACAGTTACAGGTAAGCAACCTGTTCTTCATAATCTTGATTCATTATTTTGAAAATCATGCTTTTAATACAATAATAACTCTTGCAACACTTTACTTGTTTTCCTGCAGTACTACAAGTGTAGACTTGGGCTGAGGGATTTTGAAGAGAACAGCTACCTCCTCTTTAGATATGGATATCATGCCTAATTCTGGTGCTGTAGCAATATTCTAAACCAGCGCTATCAAAATGGTGATCTGCTGCACATTTTCAGGAAAAAAAGAAATAGCTATAGCCACTGGACACAAATATGGTACTGTTCTCTGGAATATTAGAAGAAAAAATATTGGTCCCTCACTTCAGGTAGCCTGAGAAGTGCTGTTCTGAGCATACTTTGCTAAGTGTTTCATATTTATAGTTTTTGGCTGCAATGCATATGTGTACCCATGGGTCTTGCATCAGTTGTCAAGGTCATATTTGAAAGTAAGTTAAGTTTGGATTTTTCAAAGCCAAAAATAATCTTTAGGCAGTTCTAGAGTAGTCTGCTGAAAAAGTTACTCATTTGTTTCTTGCGTTGGGGAGTAATTCATTATATTTCAGATTGCTTACTGAGCAGCAAAGGAATTGTAGTTTATAGTGGCATGTATTCAAAAATTAAAAAACAGACTTCTTTTTGAAAATCTGGTTTAGTTTGTGGTCATAAGAATGAGTATATGAAAGGGATAGCCTTCTGTCAGAAAGCAGTGCAGGAAAGTAGTAGTGGGAAGCAGTCAAATATGCTTGAGTGAAATAATATGGAAATGTAATACAACTGTTCTCTGTGGTATCTTCCCCCATCATTTTCAAAGTAGAATGATGATGCTTGGATGAGAGATGGATTTCTTGGATATAACATGACTATTCCAGATGTCAATGGGCTATGCAGGAGAAACCTCTTGAATCAAAAAGGGACAGACCAGACTAGGCTGAGTGGAGAAGGCCGGTGGGGCTACCTAAGGTTAAAGTTACTTTGAAATTCCAATTTTGAGTATGTTTAGATCACGTTTCCTCCTTGTCTTTGATTAATCTGGACATTATCATGCAAGTAGTGGATATCTTAACATATTGGCTTGCCTCAGAGATCACGTCTTGTCATGAGGATTTTCACATCACTGTCTATTAGGTTATACAGAAGTTGTTTTCTTATGCAAACTGATGGAGTGTGGGTTCAGGATGGAGTGGAATAAACATGCTATGCAGATCATCTGGAGGTGGGAAAACCCAGTGCTTTGTTCTTCAAAACACTTAAGACTTTTCATCTGACAGAACAGGAAGGAAACTGCCTCAATGAAAAGAGGGGTATGATGTCTGCTTTGTCTTTGGTAGCTCTGGGACTGCTTGATCCCCAGCACTTTGTGAGTTCCCCTTCCATCTTTTAGTGTCTGACAGCAGAAACCAGCTACCAGGAAAACTCATCAGTATCCCACTGGGGTAATAACCCTTTTGTTTTTACTGCACAGAAATAAAATACTATAAATATGACATGCAGCAAGCTACCCCCTGCCTTTGCCCACAGCTGGGAAATCGACCAGGCCTCACCAAAAGCAGCCTTTCTGTGTGAGGCCAGTAGATACTCTGGTGAGTTGTGATAAGCTGCACCACTGGGCTTGATCAGTTGTTTAATCTTTTCTAAGGATTACTGTAACAAGCCTTAACCCTATAGGAAAATAAGTTTTGTGGTGCCTGGTGCTGATTGTCTTCAAAACTAATCAAAAGCCAAAGCAAAGATTCCAGGATGCCCTGTAGGCTGTGACAGGTGAGTTGAGTAATCATCACCTCAGGAGGGGAGCCTTGATGGTCTAAACAGATGGTTGCAAGGAGAGATGGGGCTGTTAATAACAGAAGGTAAGCCAATATATTAATGGACTATCCATTTGCAACCACTGTGTTGGGTCTGCATAGCCCCAAAAGGTTTGATCAGGTCTTGTCATCGGACACACAACCAGAAACTAACATTATTTAGGAAGGGATGGAGCATAATATTCTACTGCAGCCTCTTGAGATAAAGGCATATTCTATGTCATAAGACTGCCATTATACAAACTGAAAACATCAACCACATAACCTGTATAGGATACCCTGTCCCAGTGCTACTCAGAGGGATGCCCCATGGGCTGATCATGGTCACTGGGCCATTAGCTGTTGGTCCTGATTTTCCAAGAAAAGAAATTAAAAAACAGAGGGAGGGATGCAGGTCCCCCACATCAGTTTAGAGAGCACTGCCTTACCTGACACAAAAGTGGGCTAAATTATAATTACTCCCAACTACCCTACTCTTTGCACAATATTTATTGCAGATGGAGAAATGGGGTCCTTCTAGATGTTGGACTGCAGCTCCATTATCCTCTGAAGTCCAACATCTTGAAGAGGAGACCACCCATTTCCCTACCATTCATTGCATTTAATGAAGGGAGATTCTAATCTGGGTTGCATTTAACTGGGCACTATTCCACATGTGAAAAAACAACAGAAGCTTCCAGCTACCTTGTTTCCTAAAAATTCGAGGTTGCCTCCCCTCTCTTTCTCTCTCTCTCTCTCTTTTTTTTTTGGGGGGAAGAATGTTCTCTGGGGTTCAAAAATAACAGTTTCCGCGCCCACCGTTCTCTTGGAGGCCTTCCATGGCAACCCACATCTTGTTTAGATATTTTGTAGGGAAAATAAACACAAACCCAAAAACAGAATACTTAGGGATCCTCTTTGCTCGTCGAAAGGGGGTGGGATTTGCAGAGGGATGCCACCGTCCCTTCAGGTTTCCCTGGTTTGGGGGGCAAGCTGGGCGAGCCTCGAATCAGAGCAATCCCGAGAACATAGGATGCTGCTTCTTTTGGATTGGACCGTCTGAGGCCATTTACTACTGCAAACCCCAGGATTCCGTAAGATGTTGAAAGTGGAATAACTTTTTCTTTTCCATACCACAGGTATGTGTGCCAACCAAGTCTGATATCCGGGCGTTCTAGTTTTAGAATTTGTTCATTTGTTAAGGTTATCCAGTCTGCAATCCATGATAGTCCACTTGCATAGTCAAACAATTTCAGATCTGGAAGGCCGCATCCTCCTCTCCTTTTTAACTGTAAATAATAATAATAATAATAATAATAATAATAATAATAATAATAATAATAATATAAACGCTACACCAAAAAAAAGGGGGGAGGCGTGGAATAACAGCATTATAACAGTCTAGTGTGGAAATGGCCTGAATCCAGGACGGAGACTGAGCGGCAGCGACTTTCCGGGGTTTCAGTTTCCCGCCCTCTCTATCCCGAGATGGCGGGATCCGAACCTTTGCAGTGAGCGGTGGCACTTCTTGCAGCCTCCTCCCCCCACGCCCCACCAAGAGCTTTGGCTTGGTAGCTGCGGGGAGGACCACCGCAGCCCATTCAAAGACCTGCTACAGTGAGGATGGAGGGTGTGCGGGTTTGCGCTATTACAAACAGACGTCTTGCGAGGTGAGACGTCCCAGGTGACTTCCTCGGCCTGTCATGTTTCGCTTCGGATTCTTTTAACTCTTGTGACGAGCGCCACCGCTTGCTCCTTTCCCAGCGACCCTTTTGTGGCGGGAGACTTTTCAAGCCGCGTTACAGCCCCCCCCCCTCGGCCTCCGCGTTTCCCCGCTGGAGGGGCGGTCCCTCCTCCTACCCAAGCCGGGCAAGGACCTCCCATGGGGCGGAGGGATGGGCGGTCTTGGCCGGGCCGGGCGGGAGCCGATTTAAGCTCTTGCCTGCCCCGTCCTTGCTCTTTCGGTGCCGGCATGGCCGACTTCCTGGAGCTGGAGAGCGCGTCCGACGAGGGGAAGCCGGCGAGCTGCGCCAGCCACTTCGCGTTCGGTAGGTCAGGCGGCGCGGGGCTCCCCCAGCCCGGCGATTTGTTCGGGGAGGGTGTCGGGCAGGGCTCCGGAAGGCGAAGAGGCGCTTTGGGGAGGGGCGGCTGCGCGGCGGGTGTCCCCGTTGGGCATCGGTGTCGTCCGAGGCGAAGACTTTGGTTGGGACGGGACGCGTCTCCCGGAAGAGAGGGAGGGAGGAAAGCACGTGGCGCCGCACCGCCTCCCCGGCTCCCGCACCCGCGTGACGCGCTTCCACGTGGCTCGGCTCGGCGGAGCAAGCAAGTCGCCCTTTCCGCACTGGACTGTTGTGGCGCTATTATTCCACTTCCAACAGCCTATGGAATCCTGGGGTTTGCCACCCGGCCCCTCCCTAAACTGCAAACCCCAAGATCCCATAGGATGTTGAAAGTGGAATAATAGCGCCACAACAGTCCAGTGCGGCCTCTCGATCCTCCAAGATGAACCCTTTCCTCACTTTTCCCAGCATAAACGTCACTGAGCACCGTGGAAACCTTAAGCCCCGAATAAACGCAAGGAGAATCGGGCTGTAGACTAAATTTCAGGGCCTTTTTACTTCAGGCCTTTCCGCACTGCACTGTTATAGCGCTATTATTCCACCTCCTGTGGAATTCTGAGGCTTGTAGTTTACTGAGGCCCAAGAGCTTTCTGGCTGAGGATTCCAGAGGCATCTCCCTCAACTGCAAACCCCAGGATTCCACAGGATATTGAAAGTGGAATAATAGCACTATAATAGTGTAGAGCGGAAAGGACCTTCATTTTGCAGTCATAGCTGAGGGAAGAAGAGGAGGAATCTGTGGCTCCTTCGAAACTGGTCTGTTTTAGCCTGGGATGTCATAGATTTCAGCCTACTTGTTCAGATGTATACATACTAAGCAAATGCAGTACTATTTACTTAGCTAAATAATTGAACACTTTGAATGTCTTTTCAGTGATTTCTACATTTTGTCCTCTGGAATATGGGAGGGGATGTATAGCAGAAATGGGACATTTGGACTGTTTTAATACCATCTGTAAAAGCTGGGAAAGCGTTTTGTTAGAGATTGGAGCAAAATCTTAAAGACTGCCCGTAATTCTCTTTAACCAAATAGGAAAACAGAGAGGAAAAGAAGAGGGAAAGGGAAGGAATAGTAGTTATTGCTGGCTTACAGAAATGTGTTTCTCCACCTCTCCCATGTTAAATTGTTGGCACATTTTAATCAACAGAAAGCTATGTCTTTTGACACTACCTGTGTAAATCAAAAGCATGCTGATCCCTAACTCTCTGGTTATAAAAGACCACCTGGCATGATATCCTCTCTTTATGAGCTGGAGAACAGAGGTGGAATTCATGTTCCATGTGGATTTTTCCTGTGGGGGTCAAGGCATAGGAAAAGTTAGTGATCTGTACTGCTACTCCCAAGATTACAAGAGCTCTGCTGATGGAAGGATTCTGGGAGCTGTAGCCCAAAAAAGATCAACTTTTCCAAACTGCCAGTCTGCTGGTGCCCATGCTGGATTTTTGTATGGTTCTGTTGCTTATTTGAAGATCCTGTGAAATGAGACCATGCTGAGATGGAACACAGCTGCTTTTGAAGGAGCACAGAATTTCCTTAATAGTGTCAGTGAAGAAGGAAATTGTTTGGCTTCTCACAAAGATGTTACAGTTTTGCTTTTGCAGCTTACTCATCAGTTGCAATTTATCAGCTTGGTTTTTTCTGACTCCTAGGATGTGAGCTGAGCAGCACTACCCGCTCCTTCACTTTTCAAGTGAGTGAAGAGGATGACTCTGACCATTTCCTAGCTCTGAATACGGTAAGAGAGGCCCTGACCTAAGGTGGGGATACCAGCATATAACACGACTTTGTTGTAAACAGTTGGTGGAGAAGGAATGGATAGTTTCAGCTGTCTAACAGCCAGTCTTGTTTCTCTGGTAGCCACAGAGGAGGCAGAGATTTCTTTTTCCTGGGTGACTACCATGGAGAATAGAGAACAAGCCAAGTTTTGGCTGATCACTCTGTCTTCTGCCTGCCTTCCAGTCTTCAAGAGGCTAGAAGACTGGATTTTTATGTAAGATGGAGAGAGTCCTCCTGTTCCACAAGTAGTATGGGAATTCAGGACACTAGTCTCATAACAAGCTAGTAAAAAGAATATATATTGGTATGCTTGTAAATGTGCCCTCTTGTGTTTTTATGAAGCACCAGAAAAATGATTGTCTGTCCAGATGACTGCTTTTTCTGGTTTGTCTGCCAAGGGGGGGTGTATGTTTCCAAATCACAGAGCAGAAATTTGGAGTGTAACCTACAGGAAAAACAGTTCTTCTCTGCTTTTCCTTTTAAGTAGCTGTGGGCCACAGTTGCTTACCCTTGGTTTTGCAGTCAAGGGGGGTGGTCATTGAGTTTTTTCCCCAGGGATAACTTTATAACCAGGAGCCAGCCATTCCACGGGTGAAATCCCATACTTTGTATTTCTTGTTGGTAACTGGTTGGCATTGTGGGAATGGAAAGCTCAGCTAGAGGCCTTTGGTCTGATCCAGCATTAAATGAAGAGATGCTCTCCTCTCTTCATAATCCCCAAATCTGCTCCAGAGCATTCACCAGCCCCCTAAAGCACATTTTGAGTGGGGGAGTCTGCCAGGAACCACCCTTTTCCCTCTTCCAGTAAAACTGGAAGGAGCTGTTCCATTGGTGGAAGACCTTAAAAAGATCCTGCTGTAAACCTGCCCTGCCTCATGATCTTGGTTGACAAATGGAGGGCATTTAAGTTTGTTTTCTTTAACTTTTATCTTCAAGGTTTGCCTGTCAGCAAGTGCCAAAGATGAATACAACATTGTGGAGCTTGTGGGACGTGACTATCAGAATAAAGAGATTGCTGTACCAGTGGCCAACCTAAAGTGGTCATGCCAGCCCATGGTAAAATGATCTGCTTGGATTGAGGACTTAGGTGCCTTGGATAAGATGAGTGTATGGGAGCTACAAGGTGTTGATCTAAGAGAGCTAATTGGTAGTCCAGAACGGGCGAGATTGAGTTTGTTGGCCTGGCAATTGCTTCTCTGATGAGTTCAGTTTTGTAATACCTGCAGAAGGATTTTGTACACATTTTCTGGAGTCCTGAGGTTTTTCATCTTCCATATGTTCTCTCCAGGAAGTCTTTGATTATTCATACCAGTAGATTTGATTCAACCTAGAGGTGACTTCTTTAAACCATTCAGATTGGTAGCTCTGATGCAGCAGGTCCAGCTATGGCTATGCTGGTCTGAACTGAAAGACATTTAACAAGACAGCAGGCTGTTTCCTCGTTTGGTTGTATTGAGAGAATTTCATAGCTTGGACAAAAGTCAGGGAAGGTCCATAATGATCTGGAAAGAAGAAAGCCAGGAGTCCTGATGCTTTAGGTAGCATAGACAGTTCATGACGTGTGGCCTACCTTTTTTCTGCAGGTGGATTTGCAGAACTTTGAGTTGCAGCCCCCAGTGACGTTCCGTCTGCGCTCAGGATCTGGACCTGTTCACCTTTCAGGACGACACCAAATCTGTAAGAACATCTGAGTCTGAATAGCTCTTGAGAGAAAGAGGGAGGCTTGCCCTAGATATTAAGGGATGAGAAGAAGTAGATATTTTTGCTTAAGGAGCAATATTAAGGAATTTATATATGACTTTATGTATGACTTTTGGTGTCTCATCTGTGATCTTCATATTCATGATTTCTTTGTGTTTTATGCATAGCAGGAGTGGGCAGCTGTCAGGGGGCTGCATTACCCTATCCCTTCACAGTTAAACTAACTTGGGAGGGCTATGTTCCTCTTGCAAAAAAAAAAAAAGTCAAAACATTTTTCACACAGATACCCCTGCACACCTTCTAGAAGGCAAGGGTGGCATTTTACCACAATCCCCTACCCCCATCTGTTTTAGGTCCACTTTTGTGTAAAAGAGTGAAGCCTTTCAATGGTTATTTAGAACCCCTTAGTAGTTCTATGGTAGCGTGTTTTCTGTGTGTCTTTAAATACTGTATACCACTCAGCTGAGTCAGTATTTATAATAAGCTGTAATATTTATTAAAATAACATACAGAACAAAGTATTGGAGCCCATATGCAGATGAAAGCTGATACAGGTGTTCAGAGTTCTTGTAGAGAGTTTCTTATGTCTTTAAACTCTCGTATAAGCACAAACAGCACTTTGACTACACTCTAGCCAAAGGATCAACTTTCTAACTAGATTCTGTAATGATTTAATTACTCTTCTGCCTTTCTCTAGGCTTTCCCTGAGAATTAAATCCTTCCCACACAGACAACCTCTCTGGCTGACTGAGGAACTTCACTCCAAAGTTCTTTCTCACTGAAGAGCTGCAAATGACAAACCCCTATTTGCCTTTCTATATCTTTTCCTCTCAGCTGCCAGCCCTTTCCTCACACTACTGGGCTGAGTTTCTCCTGATGAGCTATTCTGGTTGCTTAGCAACCTGTTTTTAGGTTGTTCTGGCACTCAGGATAGCCACACCCCCAGAATTTTGTCACAAAGACCTTTTTTTTTAACAACAGGAAGTAACTCAGAAGTAACTTCTGGGTCTTGTCCTGTTGTATTTTAATGCCCCTCCAGGTGGTTAAGTGATCCAATGGAGCAAAAAGTAGCAAAAATGCTTCTCAGGAGTCATTGGGGAGAAAACTTGAATTATTTTTTAACCCTGGGTTTTTCTGGAAGCCACATGCAACCTGTAGGCTGCATTTTGCCCATCCCGCTATACAGCTTGGTCATCTGTATTGCAAGTATACCTGTATTGTAGGTGCTGATGTATGGAGAAGGGCTATCCATAGAGAGCTATCGTCTGCAGTAAGGCAGGAGGGCTGGGGAGTTTTGTGCAGACACATTTTGCTGAAGGTGGGTACTCTACCACCTGCCAGAAAGGAGAGGAGCTGGAGGCATAAATAAACAGGACTGGCTGTTTCTCAGTTCACAGAAATGATCTCTCAGAGTTCAGTGAGGAGGAGGAAGAGGTCAGTGAGGAAGATGAATCCGTTGAAGAGGAGGAAGAGCTCTCCCCTATCAAGCCAGCCAAGAAGCAACGGACATTGTAGTTTGGAGGTACATGTTGGTGGAGAACTCAAAGCCTGAGATGAAAAAGAATGCCCGCCATAAGTAGAATGCTGTCTTTTCCTTTTGGGGATCTAAATATAGATTTCCCTGCAGTTTTGAAGGACACATTTTCACAGTTCTTATGGCAGTGTCATGAAGTTTCCAAATATTAAATGTACCCTTTTCAAACAAACTTCCAGGACATGAAAGCAATGTTTGATGATCTCGGAATCATACAGTCCTCTTGATGTTGTTGGACGTCAACAACCAGCAGCCCTAGTCAGCATAATTGATAATGCAGAGTACTGAGAGTTGCAGTCCAACAACAGCTGGAGAACGACATGATTCTCAGCTTTGTATACAGCTCCTCCTACCTTGTGTCATCCCAGGCACCAGTGCATGGAGAGTTTGCTTGCTTTTTTGGTGGAGACTAGTGAGTTGAACTTGCTACAAGAAATAGAAAGAGAGAGTGGCCAATTGTGCCAGTGCACTGCTTGATGGTTGAGCTGTGTGTGCGAAGGTTACAGAGGAAGCAGTTTAGGTCTGCTCTTCCTCCTTTTGTCCCTCTTCCTTTTTTGGTCCTCCCCACCGTAAAAGAAAAAAGAAAGAAAGAAAAGAAACACCTACCACCCCACAAATAGCAGCCTTGTTTCCAAGCTCTGTTGAGACTATTTTTACTTTTTTACTTTTCCTACCAGGTACTGCAGATTTTATTTTTCTTGAAAAGAAATTTGACTGTTCTCCAGCGGAATTTTTTGAAGTATTTGTGTGTGTTTTCTGCCCCAAGAAACTGGTGCTGCTGATTTTTTGATGAAAGCTGCTGTTTGTGGAATCACTGGACAGTGATGCATTCAGTTCAAGAACACAGTTCCTTCCCCTTCTTAGAAAAACTGGTATTCACTGTGCAGTCAGGTTTCTGTCTCCCCTCCCAGGCTACACAGAAGAGTGAAAAACATAAGCAGAGTACTGCTGTTTATGTCTCCTAAGTTTTCTTCAGGAATTAACTATCAATTTTTTCTAAGCATTTTTTTTAAATTTATTTTGAAGGACATGTTTCTTCAGAAATGGGTGGCACCCTGTGTCCATTCTTAGAACATGCCTCTTTGGAGCATGTTTTTCTATGCATCAGTTTGACTCTGCAGGGTATTCTTTCTTTCCTAGTCACTTCAGAATTTTGGAGGATTAATTTTTTGATAGACTTTATTTTCTTGCTGTGTCACTCCGAATAATGAGGGTATTTAAAATTTGGACTTTTAAAAAGCATCTTAAGAGTGTGTATAACTTCAGGCTGTGCCAGTGAGAGAATGAAAATGAGTATGTTTATTAAGGCTTGCTTTTCCTCACCTGAGTCCCATTCTTTTATTGAAAATAACTTTGTGTGAATTTGTCATAGGGTATGGATTACAAATGTCTGTACTGCATTTAGTTGTTTTATACCTTGCACCTTAATTGTTTTACATTCTTTTAGAAGGGTGACTTGGAATAAACATGCTTGTAATATTTTGGGTTGCTCTGAGTTGTAATTTGTTCAATAGACTTGTTTGTTTATTTCTGGTTCAATAGACTGGGCAAAGAATTCACAGAACACATAATACATTAATATTTAATGGAAGATATTTAAAGAAGTTACACTTGGTCCTCCACATTCACTAGGGCTCACAAAAGTGGGAAAATTACAAATACCAAAGTGTGGGGGGGATGGGGGCAAGGTATGATGGGGAGAATAGGTACCCAAGGTCTAAGGTAGGTTGGGGAAAGGGGAGGGAAGCGGAGAGTGGGTTTGGCATAGTGTCCCTATACCTCTCTCTTGCCCATCTCCTTCCTTGGGTGTCTGGGAATATTGGGAGATGGTTTGTTGTGCTGAGAAACTGGGCTGTGATCCATCCTGAGCTGTCCAGGAAGCAGCTGGTGGAGGAAGAAGAGGAAGAGGAGCTGGACCAGTGGCAGGTTTTTAAAAGGTTGCACAGCCTGATTGGAGCCACCGAGAAGGAAGGATCTCCAGGAAAATAATAAGAGTCCTAAGTCTATTGAATGGTGAATTGCCAGAGGTGAGGGGGGCAGGGGTTGAAGAACTTCTCAAATAATGAAATCCATGAAAGTCAAACCTGCAAATGTGGAGGGCCAACTGTATTTGTGCACACAATTTCACACAGGGTTCCCAGCTTGGACCATCTTGGGAGAGTTCAGGCGAGCTGGTAAAAGGGGTTATATTCAATAAGGAGATGAGCTCCAGTGAGGAATAAGGGAGACTACCCTTAAATCTTTGATGTCTTAGATAGCAAG
Organism: Ctenosaura bakeri; assembly: GCA_948474755.1. Taxonomy (NCBI): domain Eukaryota; kingdom Metazoa; phylum Chordata; class Lepidosauria; order Squamata; family Iguanidae; genus Ctenosaura; species Ctenosaura bakeri. The sequence continues at coordinate 304,182 of CAOLHI010001767.1, forward strand.
ATCCCAAATTCCAGGGACAAAAAAGTTTATCCATATTGACATCTAAATTCACCTTCTCCCTGCTGGTGACTCTTGATAGCTAATTCATATAAGGTAAGTCTGCAGGGAAAGACCATACACACTACAAAGTTATAGCCTGTCAATATCACCTAAAATGCCATGTGCACATCCTGTGGAATCTTAGGAATTGTAATTTCATGAGATATTTAGAATTCTTTCCCAGAGTGCACTATTGCCTCCCCAGGCTACAACCCTAAGATGTAGCCATGGCAATTAAAGTGGTATCAGAGTGGTATAACTGTCAAGAGTCCTAAGTATATTGAACGGTGAATTGCAGAAGTAAGATGCCTAAGTACCCTAAACAGACTAGATCCTGTCTCGACTTGGAAACTAAGCAGCGTCAGCCCTGCTCATACTGCTGCAGCAGTGCTGTATTATTTTTATTATGCCCCAGCAGAACTCTGGAATATGCCTTTTTTGGACAGAATCACTTCAAGATTCTGAACAAAGATGTAAAGCAATATTTGTCCCCCAACAAACAGGGTATTGAAAGGAGGGCTTTTTGGGTTGTTAGCATCTTTGCCTAAACATCCTAGAGGCACCAGATCCTATCTGGCCTTGCAAGCTAAGTGGGATCAGCCCTGCTCAGTCCTTGGACACTGCCAATGAATAGCAGGGGCTGTAGGCTATATTTCAGAGGAAGGAACTAACAAAACCACTTCTGAATATTTCTTGTCTAAGAATGCTTCATGAAATTCATAAGGCCACCATAAGTGAACAGGTAACTTGAAGAAGCACACTCATCCACACACAATCGTTCCATTTAGATGTTAAGATTTACTGAATAGATATGATTTATATCTTCTTCCAATGGCTATGATGCAAATATGAAAGCAAAGCTCATCTATTTAAAACTCTCTGTCCATACCTGTTAGTTGCTGAATAGGAAAGCATAACCTGCTGGTAAGAGGACAATGAGGAACGACAGGGATAGCCTTCCTTAGACGAGAGTTCTGTTGTCTAGAATCAACTGTTGGAAAGGCCATCTCTTGTATCCTTGTTCTGTCTAAACATGCCTCTGAAGTTGGTGGGATTGAGGGAAGGGCCTCTATTTCAGATCCTAACTTGGGCAAGACAAAGATACTCATGATCCTTCACCATTGTTTAGGGCAGCTGGGAGTTGCAGTCCAGCATGTAGAACTCCATAGTTGCCTGATGGAAGTTGCAGTCTAGCATGTAGAACTCCAGAGTTGCCTGATCCTGGTATATTCCCATGTCCCTTCCCATCATAGCAATCATGGCATTTTACACTTGCCAACATGCACTTTTTCCTTCACAGAAGTGACTTCTTTCTATGTGAGCTGAAAGGGACCTCTCTCTTTTTTAATATTTATTTTTAGCTTTATTAACATAATAGCAAAGAACAAAAAGATAAAAAGCATTAGAAAAAACTACATAGAAGAAAAGGACAAAAGAGAAAAAAAGAAAAGAAAAAGAGATTTAAAGTAAACCACGTTACACAAAGACCACATGCTTCCTTCCTTCTTCACCCACACTTCTTGACATCAGTTGTTTAACAAGGACCAATTATTTCCCCTCTTGACTATTTCCTTCTTATATAAAATCTTATTTCTCTGATTCTTCAGAGATAAGTGTATACTTTTTATCAAGAACTAATTCTATCTTGTCACCAAATCTTTCCTTCATATATAATGTATAAGGTTGCCAAAATTTTAAATAAGATTGTATTGAGACCTCTCTTAACTGTGAACTCACTCAACTGTTTGTGTCAGAGATGATTTCTGGGACTGATTGAAGCATCTGACTATCTGAAGTACTGGCGAATCTTCCACATGCCCCAAATGGGAGCAGTATAGTCAATAGGATGCTATAGAGAGGTACTTTTTTTCACAGTCCCAAACTGGCTGTACTTGTGCCTTTATGAGAAAAAAAAGTCCCAATGATGCCACAAGATGGCAGTCTTAGCAACATGATGTGCATGTTCACCTGTCCACTTAGGGTCACCCAATGAATTTTCCATAGAATTTTCTTAGGCAAAGAATAATCAGAGGTGGTTTTGCCAGTTCCATCCTCTGGAATATAGCCTACAGAACTTGGTATTCATTGGTGTTCTCCTATCTAAGTACTGACTACTAGGGCTGATCCTGCTTAGCTTCCAAGATCAGGCAGAAATCTGACTATTTAGGCAGACATGGTAGCAACCTAAGAAGCCCTCCTTTTCAATGACCTGGTTGTTGAGGGACAAATAATGTTTTACACCTTTGCTCAGATTCTTGGAGTGATCCCCTAAGTTGTTATATATGTCAGAAAAAGGCACATTCTGGAGTTCTGCTAGGGCATAATAAAAATAGCACAGTACCGTTGCAGCAGTACAAGTAGTAGACGTTGCTTTGAATGAATCTTGAAGAAATAATTTGCAGGCTATTCCAAATCCTTCATTGGCCTGACACATTGCCATGCAAGGGGAGGTCTGGCAAATGCTACTGCTAAATGTGTTTGTGAGAGCCGCATGGATGTGAATGTTCATTCTTTCATTGCCTGCCTTCCCAGCACATTTGATATCTTTTAAAGCTGCTTCTCTTTCCACTGCCTCCACTCTGAAGTGTCATTTAGGAAAATCCTGCTGAGTTGAATGAATAGGACTTTGGGGCATATCTTATATCAATGAAAGTCTTGCATTAAAGCTAGAGAATGGTTTTACAAAGATGAGGTCCGATGAGGAACCCACATCCATAACCTTCTTTCAAGAGTATCCTGTTCCCAGTATTATAAGAGAGACTCAGTAATAATACAGTATGCTAAACAGAATACTGTAGTGCCTCTGTCTGCTGTTTTGAGTGGTGATCTGCTCAGCAGGAAGTTTATTTCTTTCATCTGTGTAACTAGCTTATTGAGTATATCCATTTAGGGTGGGAGGAACTAGCCAGTTTAGGACTTTATCTCTTTCCTTACACTTTGGCTGCTTCTCAGTGTTTTCTCCTATAATTCTTTTCTATTTTATCTCAGCTGTTGTCATCTACTCCCCCTTCCCTGCTACATAAGCTCCTCTCTCCTTTACCTGCTGGAAATGCTCTACTGTTGGCCAGGTGTGGCAACCTAGTAGCCAGATGTGTCCAGCTGGTGGACTTACATATGGACCTCAATGCCATTTTAGTCCATCCTGCTCTCTTGGACTATATTGGATGACATGTTCTACTTCTGGCCAGGTATAATGCAGAAATACCAACTCTTGAAATGAAGATTTACGAAATGTTAACAGAAGGTCCTCGAAAATCTTTTGTGTATGGTTTTCAAGCTTATGGTATTAAAATACAGCATATCTGTATAAATCTCCACTCTTGGCTACTGCCAGATGAGCTTTGTTCATGTATGATACTAGGTTGCCACAGATGTGCAAGGTCCAGGAAACAACTGTACCACATACACAAAGCAAGAAATAAAGTGAATGCTAAGCAGAGAGTGCAAGCCACTAAGCAGGAGACTGTACACCAAGTAAAATATGAATGCATGTGTGAAGTGCAGTGCATTATTAAGGACTTTAGAGGCACTTCAATTTTACAGTTGGACAATGCTGAACCAAGATTAATGCTGGCAATGGTGAGGGAGTCTGTGGCACAGAATTTAAAATGCAAGTAGAGGAGATAAGGCCAAACTAGTGTTGCATATATAACTTTACATGTGATGACATGGGAATGGCATACACTCATGCAGTTTCATAAGCCATACATAAAGCAGAATAAGATCCAGGGATGACATATTTCACTTAGTCTTTTATGCACTTGCAAGCACAGACTGGAGAGGGAAAGAACAACATGGTTTGCAAATGGGAGGGCTCTTGTAGGCTGCAATTACTGTTCCCCATCACGGTCCATCATTTGGGACGAGATGGACTGAAAGGAGCACATGCTTATTTGAAACCTCACAATTTATCCACCATTATCCTATTCAGTTTCTGAAGACCCACAGACCTGAAGTCCCACTGATTTCATAGTTTCTCTTCCCCAGTCTTAGAAAACTCAAACCTCAGCAGTATGAATGGGGAGGGAAGGAAATGCCAGATGCCACTCATAACTTTGTTCTTACAAATGTAAGAGAAAGACTAATGCAACACCTGGGAAGATTTCTAAAAGCAAGGCAATGGGTATCTTCTGTTCCTGGGACCATAGGTAAGCCTTGATGTGATCTGTGTGAAGACAAATAGTTGCCTTCTTTTAAAAAAAACACCTCAAATCAAAAGAAAAAAAAATACAGGAAGAACAAGCACAAGAATAAACAAAATTTTCATTCCCAATGTCCTCAAGAATACAACCTTAATATTGATATCTGTAGACAACAAAGAGCCAGTGTGATGAAGCAGTCTGAGTGCTGATGGACTCTGGGAATCCAAGGTTTGAATCTCTGCTCAGACACAGAAACACAGTGAGTGGTCTTGAGCAAGTCTCAGCCTCAGAGGAATTCAACCCCCCTTTGAACAAATCTTGCCACAAAAACCTTGTGATAGGTTCATCTTGAGCTCACCTGGTATAGTGGTTTGAGTGTTGGATTTCAGCTCTGGAGAACAGGGTTTGAATCCTTGCTCCTTGGAAACCCACTGAGTGGCCTTAGAAAGTCACACTCTTTCAGACTCAGAGGAGGGCAAAGGCAAATCCTCTCTCTTCAGATCTTCCAAAAAAAAAAAAGTGATAGATTCACCTTCAGGTCACTGTAAGTTGGAAATGACTTGAAGGCACACAACAACAAGATTAACAACGAGGTTCTTCTCAGGGTCTCTATAAGTCAGAGATGACTTGAAAGTCCACAGCAACAACTGACATCTGAATGTTGACAGTGTGGGACAACAACCAAATGTCTGTTCAGAGTTCCACAGCTGGGCTACTACCATTCCAAATGCCAAATTGGGTCAGTTGGGCGGTATGGGGGATAATTTGGGGTGGAGAGGTCTGTGCAGGAGACCAAAAATGTGGGCGGGGTTTGGTACTCAACATATATAAGGCCAATTTTTTTCTCAAAAAAATGGAAGGGGTGCCAGAGGTCAGTGGGGATCCCCAAAGGCCAGTCTGAGACATGCAAAGGGGTACATGTATCCCACAGGCCAGACAATTCCCTCTCCCTATATAAATGGTGCCACCCCAAAACTTTTTTTCTTTCTTTTCATATGCTAGCCAAGGTTTTGATCCTCTGGGTTATGACCTGAATAGAACTGAATGCAGTATAGGACTGTCTGTCTTATGCCTGAAAACTGCTCACAACAGAGCATGAAAATTTGTAGGAAATCAGTGAAGTTATGCTTCAGTCTCTTGGGACTACTGTGTGTGTGTGTGTGTGTGTGTGAGAGAGAGAGAGAGAGAGAGAGAGAGAGACGCGAGAGCGAGAGCGAGAGCGAGAGAGAGCATTATTTCCATGCATCCCCCTTACCTCTAGCTGCTCCCAGTGTATTTGGTATAGCACAGGTTATATTTGACCCCTGTGGATTAAAGCATCCATGTTAAGATTGTCATCAGCACGGGTAAAAGAGAGATCGAGACATATAGAGCGTGTCTAAGGGGGAAGAATAGGATTAGAAGGTCAGGCCAGGGCAATGGGTTCTCCTCTGGAAATGATGTTATCAAAACGGATTCAAATACTTTGTGCGAGCAAACAGGATTGTCTCAGAAAAGAAGAGCTTGCTGTCAGAGATTTCCTTTGGAGAGCCTTTCCATGACAGGGGGCTGTTCATTTGTTTCCCCAGTCAGAGAGAGAGAGGGAGGAGAGGGAGAGGGAGAGGGAGAAGGTAGTCGTGTATGTATGCGTTCCCTTTATGGAAGACCAAGAAAAACAAAAGGGGGATCAAAGTACACTTTTCACAAGTGAGTGCGGATCGGCTGCAGAGAGCTTCCAGTGTAAATGCCATGGCACAAAAAGGGAATGCAATCCCAAGGTGTGTTAACAGGTTCAGGGAAGAGGTTTGTAACCTCCTCTCTTTGGAGAGCTGCTACCAGGGCCTCTGATATTAACATCTTTTGGTAAGGATGGAGACAAAGACTAGAATAATATCTTGGAAGTTTGCTTGTCCATCTAGAAGCAAGAGATGTGAGAGGATCACCCTAAAACAGGACAATCTTCAAAGGGCAGATATTAAATTTTGCAGAGGTACGTACCAGGTACAGTAGGTTTCAAAGGAAAGAAGTCAGGAAACAACCTATGAGTATTCCTTGCCTAAGAAAACTCTCTGAAATTCATGGGGTTGATATAACTTGACATGCAGTTTGAAGGTACATGCACACACACAGAGGGAGAACAAGAGTGAAGTGCCAACAATTTTGAATTCTTATCGGCAACCACTATGAACAATTGGCACATTCAGGTAGGAATAATTTTTAAGCACTTCTGACTTGCAAAGGAAAATTGCTTCTCCCCCATCCCAAAGGCTATGGATTCTACACTAAATTCCAAACTCTTTAGTCAGAATAAATCAAGCCAATAAGATATATAATTGAATTGCTCACAGCTGTGCTTGTATGTTGATATCAGCAGAAATTCTGCAGAGGGATTGCCTTCTGTGAAGAGTTCAGTTTTTTTGCCTTCCTGCAGAAAATTCTCAACAATGCTATTTTCACTCTCCTCTTATACCAGAGGCTGCTTGCACATATTCAGTCTCTTTTCTGTGTTCGTGAGAGCTAATGGGTTGCTCCAAGAAATAAACACTCACGTGTTCATGATTTGGCATGGTGTATTTACTGATTTAAAATGTATTTTTAAGGTGTAAATTGCAGGTCACACGCATCAATCTTAGAAGAGCAAGAATATATAAATGAGTCAACAGTTAAACGTACACAACCCAACACACTTACTTTCATCTGAATGGCTAAATTCCATATATGCCCGAGGCAGACTTTGCAGCTTTAACATGACCATATGCAGTGCAAGAGGTTGACAATGGGAGGATACTAGGCTTTCCCTAGGGTCTAGAAGACGGTAGGTTGCATTACCTCTAAATTCCTTGTATCATGCTTAGAAGTCAGTGGGAGGGCTTGTATTTGCTAAGTTTATTTGAGGCTTGTAACTTTCTTAATTTGCTTGGTTTATTTGGAAGTTCTCTGGAAATGCACAAATGAGATAGCTCAGGAAGCATGTTATTATTATAGGTATCCATCCTTCCTGCATTCTTTTTCTCTGGTTGTGGCTGCCTGGGAGTTGTTCCTTTTTATCTGTTTCCAGGACACATGAGGTGCTTATTGTCACCAAGTTAAAACTGAAGCACTTAGTTTTGTAGGGGAAGCCATGGTTCAGTCAATGGTAGGCATTGTACAGCTATTATTCTATTCAGTTCTGGCTGGCTTCAGCATTGCTTACATTCATTCTTCTTAAAAATAACTTGGGTGGAAGATACAATCTGTGGGGTAAGAGGGAACTGAAATACATAAAGAACCAACATTTGTCATTACTTAACCATTAACAAATGGTAGTTGTGTATTAACACAGATATAACATAGAGGATGAGAAATCTTACCAGTGCACCACTGCTGAATCAGCTATTATCTACTGTACTTTTATTGCTGTTGTTTGCCTTCAAGTCATTTCCAACTTATGCCGACCCTAAGGAGAACCTATAACAGGGTTTTCTTGGCAAGATTTGTTCCAAGCGGGGTTAACTTTGCTGTCCTTTGAGGCTGAGAGAGAGTGGTTTGCCCAAAGTCACCCATAGAGATTCAAACCCTGTTCTCTAGAGTCGTAGCCCAATGCTCAAACATCTGCCTTCTTCTTCGTGGTCTCTGTGCCTTCATACACTAGGAGCTTTAGCGCCTGCGCGGTAGCGTTCGGAAACTTCTAGAGCTTGTTCGCTTGGCGGGAACCCCTCCCCCACGCCGGTACTGCGCATGCTCCTCCCGCCGAGCAACGGTCTCTCCTCAGTTCTTTCTCGTCCGCCGTCGCGTACGGAAGGTTCTTTGGTTTGTTCCTCTCACTCTTGTGCTTGGCTTGCTGTTTCATGGTTTTACGGACTTTTGGACTGTCTCTGACCTCTCTTTCGGACTCCCCCTTCGGCTTTTGGTCTTTTCGGATTTCGCAGTTTGGCGTTCTTCGTCTTATGTCCGTGCTCTTTAAGAAGTGCGTGTCCTGCGGGCGCAAAGTTGCCCTCAACGACGGCCACAAGGAGTGTCTTTTCTGTTTGGGTGAGTCCCACAACATTCGGACTTGCCCAATTTGCCGGGATTTTACTCCCCAAACTCTCCGCAACCGGTCCGCGAGACTTAAGTCTTATTGTTGGGAACAGTCTCTGCGGGCGATAGACGAGACCTCCACTTCCAAGATGGCCGACAAGAAGACGACCATGCCATCGACGGTATCGGCGGCTGCCGTTCCGTCCACCTCGTCGGTATCGGGCTCGGTACCGGCGAAAACGCCGATCTCGGCGTTACCGAGGATCCCGAAGCTGTCGGCGGCTGCCAAGTCAGCGAAAGGATCCTCGACGGCGAGGAAGGCTGAGGCTCCCCTGACGGAGACGCCTGCTAAAAAGCGCCCTGCTCTGGACGGAGGCAAGGGCAAGGAGAAGGAGAAGAAGAAGAAGAAGAAGGAGAAGAAGCGCTCCCCGGCTGGGGACGTTCAACCTCCTACTCCTCCTCCTACTCAGCAGCCTTCCAAAGGGCGAGGCGAGTCCGTCGATCTCTCGGAGGATGAGATCGAGGACGTTCCCCAACAGCGCCCGGACTCGCCTGTGGCAGACCCTCCAACCCTGGTGGAGGAGCGCCACCGCCCTCCTAGCCGTCGCAGGTCGGCCGACCTGCAGCAGAGAGAGCCCTCTGCTTCTCCGGAGCGGCGTTCGACCTCCTTCCGGTCCCGGTCCCGCTCTTCCGAGCGTCCGGTGGCCTCGCCGCCTCCTAGGGAGACAAGAGAGGAACAACCTCGCTCGTCTGCCTCCAGATACACCTCGGCGTCCTACGTGGCCAGGTACGCGAGGGAATCTGAATGGAGAGAGCGCCCGGCCTCTTATCGGTCACATTCGCCATCGTACCGGGATCGGTACCATCGTGGCCCGAGTCGCTGGGAGACCTTCCGGAGGTCCCGGTCACCTCGTCGACAGCGCAAATCGCGCTCGCCTAGAGGGGACGAGGCTCGGTACCGTCGACGCCGAAGCCGATCTCCGTCGGACCGCCGCTCCTTCAGCCGCTCTCCCTCTCCTCGATATCATAGGACGAGGGAGCCTTCACCTCGGTATCGGGCGATATCGCCACCTCCTAGGGTCACGGCAACGGCGACGCGCCCTACGGAGTCGGTGGTGACTGAGCGGGCTACGACGACGTCAGCCTGCCAGACTACCCCTGTCACCACTAAGAAGGTGAAGTCAGTAGTCAGCCAGCCCAAGCGGGACGCTGCTACTACCACCGCCCCGGCTGCAGAGAAGCCTAGGAAGGCAACACCTGTGGCGACTACGAAGGAGCCGGCAAGCGAGCGGCGAGAGGACTCACCGACCTCAGAGTCGTACGACTCGAGTGCGGAATCAGAGGTGTCTGAGGCGGCCTCCCAGGAGTCTCCTCCGCTGGGATTCGGGACCCGATCCCAGATTCTGCTCCAGAGGACGTCCACCAGTTCTCTGCGATGCTGCTCCGCATGGCTACTACCCTCGGCCTGAAGATCGCCGATGCGGAGCCGGAGGACGACGATCCAGTCTTCTCCGTCTTTGAAGGGAAGCAACCTGCCACGGCCCCGCTGCCTCTCCTGCCCCGGGTATCCAGACTGGTGAAGGCTACCTGGGATAGGCCGGCCTCGGCTCAGCCGATACCGCAGCGGTTGGAACACCTCTACAGGGTGCAGAAGGATAACGCCGGTTATCTCTTTAATCACCCTGCACCGAACTCTGTGGTGGTCGAGTCGGCACAGACGAAAGGCTCCGGCAGGCAACACACCACCCCGCCGGACAAAGAGGCGGGAAAGTTGGACGCCTATGCAAGAAGGTTCTACTCCGCCGCCTCCTTGCAGATCAGGCTGTCCAACACTCAGGCTTGCCTCGCGGCATACCTGAAAAAGGTGCTCGATCGCCTGCAACCGGCGATGGAGGCGGTACCGGAGGACATCCGCCAAGCCTCCTCCGTGATCTTCAACGAGGCCATCTCCATCGCTCGGCAGCAGATGGCCTCCTCCAGGCACGCAGTGGAGATTGCCTCCCGGGTCATGGCGGGATCCATCGGCCTGCGCCGCCATGCTTGGCTGCGGCCGGCCGACATCCAGGAGGACACCAGAAGGAGGATTGAAGATCTCCCCTTCGACGGTGAGGGTCTATTCAATTCGTCCACAGACGAAGCTTTGGACAATCTAGTTAAGGCGAGGCTGACTGCCAAGAAGATCGGGCTACAGCCGGCCACGCAAGCCCGCAGGGCCTCCACCTCCGCCCATCCTGGCGACGATCTTCCACCTCGTCGTTCCAGCGTTCGGCCCAGTCTGGACAGTCGAGACCGTCCTCCGGCTCATCGGCCAGACGCACGATTAGACGACGCCCGGCTTCGTCCAAGAAGTCCTCCTCCGAGACAAAGTCTCGGTTTTGACGTGCCTGGCAGGACCTACCAATACCCACTCTTCAGCCTACCATCAGCGCTCGGAGACCGACCGACTCTGGCTCGACATCTCGCGGAGTGGCAATGTGTCACTACGGACTCTTGGGTGCTTTCCATCGTCCGTCTTGGCTACGCCATCGAGTTTCTCGATATTCCTCCTCGAGGCGTTTACTATTCCACGCCGTCGAGTCCGGCCCTCCTGGAAGAGATCCAATCCCTCCTCCAGAAAGGGGCGATCGAGCAGCTCCCGCAAGAGGCCAAGACCACCGGCTTCTTCTCCAGGTACTTCACGGTACCGAAAGCCGACGGTACCCTCCGGCCGATCCTAGACCTCAGAGGGGTGAACTACTACATCCGCCCCAAAAGGTTCAAGATGGTCACGATACCGTCGATCCTGCCCTTCCTACATCGAGGGAACTGGTTCGCCTCCATCGATCTCCGAGACGCATACTTCCATATCGCCATTCGCCCGCAGCACAGACGGTACCTCCGCTTCGCGGTCGACGACACCTGTTACCAGTACAAGGTGCTGCCGTTCGGACTCTCGACTGCCCCAAGGGTCTTCACCAAGTGCATGGCCCCGGTGGTATCCTTCCTGTGGACGAAGGGTGCTTCTGTCTTCCCTTACCTTGACGATTGGCTGTTGGTGGCGTCCTGCAAACAGAGACTTTACCACGACGTCCACATGACGTTGTCACTCCTGACCCGCCTTGGTCTACGGGTGAATCCGAAGAAGTCCCACCTCGAGCCGGCGAGGATCTTGGACTTCATCGGGGCGACGCTCGACTCGACCTCCGCCAGGGCGTACCTACCAGAGTCTCGAGCCCAAACCCTGATCTGGGCCGCCGCTCACGCTCGTACGGCCCCGACGTTATCTGCGAGAAGCGTCCAGCAGCTCTTGGGCTACATGGCTGCGACCACCGCTGTGACATATCTCGCCAGGCTGAGAGCGAGACCTCTTCAACACTGGTTCGTCCGCATATTCGACCCCCTGCGAGACGAACAGACACTCCGACTGCAGCTGCCGGAAGACGTCCGCTCATCCCTCCGATGGTGGCAGTCGCGACGCAATCTCATGTCAGGGATGCCTTTCCAACAGCCGACACCGAAGGTGACGGTAACGACCGACGCCTCCCTGTATGGATGGGGTGCCCACTGCGGCGATCTCAGAGTCCGCGACAGATGGACCGACGACGAGACCGCTCTCCATATCAACGCGCTGGAGCTGCTCGCCGTCTTGAAAGCGCTACGGGCGTTCCGCCACGTCGTAGCGGGGCGGACGGTCCTGGTTCTGACGGACAATACCACCGCCGTCTGTTACATCAACAGACAAGGAGGGACTCACTCCACAACCCTGCTCAACATTGCACTCGACTTGTGGGAATGGTACATTTGCCTGCATACGCATCCCGTGGCAGTTCACCTGGCCGGGCAGGAGAACACCACGGCAGACGCCCTCAGCAGGGACACCTCATCCCATCACGAATGGTCTCTCTCCGGAGAGGCGTTCAGACTCGATTCGGGACCGCTGGGGGGAACCATCGATCGACCTCTTCGCGACCAGGGAAAACGCGAAGTGTCGCCGATTCTGTTCCAGAGCGGGCCACGATCGTGCCTCCATCGGGGACGCTTTCCAGTTTCCGTGGACCGGGGAACTCCTCTACGCGTTCCCGCCGTTCCCGCTGCTCGGCCGGACGATATCGAAGATCCTCGCCGACCGAGCCGACGCGATCCTGGTAGCCCCGTACTGGCCGAGGCAACATTGGTTCGCACCCCTGCTACAAGCCGCACGAGACGACCTGCTCCGGTTGCCACCGACACCGGACCTGCTCTCCCACTCCGGCGGCCGAGTCCTCCATCCGGACCTGCCACGCCTGGCCCTCCATGCCTGGAGGATATCGCACTAGACGATCCCGTGCTCGGTACCATCCTCGTCGCGGCCAGGAAGGAATCCACCCGTCGCAACTATCAATACAAGTGGCGACGCTTCCTGACCTTTGCTAACGAGAGGAGTGAGCCGGTATCGCCCGCGGGGCTCTCTACCGTCCTGCATTTCCTCCTGCACCTCCGGCAACAGGGGCTGGCGTTTCCATCCCTGAAGGTGTATCTCTCCGCGATCGTGGCATACCAACCGCCACGGTCGGCTGCCTCGGCCTTCTTCAGGAACGATACCGTTAAGCGGTTCCTGAAAGGACTTCATCATCTCTACCCGCCGGTATCGCCGCCGCTACCGCCGTGGTCCCTCTCGCTGGTGCTCTCGCAGCTGACAAAGCCGCCCTTCGAGCCGATGGCGACCTCGGATGATAGGCTCCTCACCATGAAAACTGCCTTCTTGGTAGCGGTGACCTCAGCGAGGCGAGCGGGTGAGATCACAGCTCTTCGATCCGATGAGCCCTTCACGGTCTTCCACAGAGACAAGGTGGTCCTGAGACCTGACATCTCGTTCCTGCCTAAGGTGGTGTCCAGTTTCCATCTCAACCAGGACATCATCCTGCCTGCCTTCTTCCCGAACCCGACGACACCGTTGGAGCGGTCTCTCCACTCCCTGGACGTGCGTCGGGCCGTGGCCTTCTACATGGACAGGACTGCTTCCTTCCGACAGACGCCGCATCTCTTCGTTTGCTATGGGCGACATCGGAAGGGCCTCAAAGTGTCCACCCAGCGCTTCTCCAAATGGGTGGTGAGGACTATTCAACTGGCGTATGAGCTCGCGAGGAAGCCTCCGCCAGTCCTGCTTCGAGCCCACTCCACCAGAGCGGTGGCTACTTCTGCGGCCCTCCTGCGAGGAGTTGACCTGCATGAACTCTGCCGTGTGGCGACCTGGTCCCAACCATCGACCTTCGTGCGCCACTACAGGCTCGACTGCCGGTCGCGCAGAGATGCCCGGTTTGGACGTGAGGTGTTGGCTTCCGTGCTGTAGGACCTGACCCGCCGTCCGACCGGTAAGCTACACAGTCTCCTAGTGTATGAAGGCACAGAGACCACGAAGAAGAAGAACAGGTTGCTTACCTGTAACTGTGGTTCTTCGAGTGGTCATCTGTGCCATCATACACACCCGCCCTTCCTCCCCTCTTTCTCAGGTCCCTGTAGGTTCTACGGTGGACGACAGAACTGAGGAGAGACCGTTGCTCGGCGGGAGGAGCATGCGCAGTACCGGCGTGGGGGAGGGGTTCCCGCCAAGCGAACAAGCTCTAGAAGTTTCCGAACGCTACCGCGCAGGCGCTAAAGCTCCTAGTGTATGATGGCACAGATGACCACTCGAAGAACCACAGTTACAGGTAAGCAACCTGTTCATCTTGGCCGTCATATACTGTACATATATTCCTCCATTTTTCATTGTTTTACAAGTGTCAGATGGATATGTGAACTGAATCCTATGAAAACCATTGAATCTGAGGTGACTGCCAGTGATACAAGAATTCTCTCCGCTGTTAGATCTGCGAGGTTTTGTTCACACATGAACAGCATGACATTAGAGGAAAAGATGTGCACATGTCAACTAGCACTGAAACTGATTGCCTTAGTGTCTGAGATCATAGCAGAAAATCATAAAAGTTTGAAGAGATCCTTTGACTAACAATCAAACAAGGAGCCCCTAAGATTATAGCATCATGTGGCCCTGAGTCAGATATATTTGGATCCTCAAATCTTCTTAACAAGAATCTTTCAAGAACACCTGCTAGTGTGCTTCACTTTGAGAGAGACTTGACTTTTAGTGTTAAGAACAGTGTTTCTCACATAGCCTGGAGGGTTAGGAACATGGTTGTTGTGCGTCTGAATATAAGACTCCATTTTTTTGCTTTCACTGGCTTCCACTGATACGGGACAAGAATGGCTGAGTTGTGGGTATTGAGAACTCCTGCTTGTGCCTTCCTTTTAACCTTTGCCTTGGTTTTGTTCCAGAAGAGGCAGCTAGTGATGAGGAGGGAAAGGGGGAGCTGGCTGAATGGATGCAAAAAATCTTTATAAAACAGGCTTTGCTGTCAGAGGCTTTGTTAATGGAGGAATGCCTGTATTTAAATTTCTAACTTGCACATTGGCAGTGGTCAGAGTAACTAATACTGAATAAATAGAACTAAACCACTATAAGCTGAACCCAAACAGTCTTGAAAACAGTTTCTGAAGGAACACTAGTCACTAGTACCACTTTTGGTGCCACTGAGAGCAGGTTTGTGCCCTAGTTATTTTTTTCCCAGTAGCTTCCCCTCCAGCTATTTGCCAGCAGCAGTTCTGTGTGATGGGGTCAGGGCCAGTCAGTCAACCAGGCAACCTCTCTTAGGCCAGAGGGCTGCTTTGGGCCAAGTTGCTGGGACTGGGCATGATGGGAGGGAGCTGAGGAAGTAGCTATTCTCCAGTTCCCCGCCCTCCCTGCCTTCCTATGGGCTGGAAAAAGACTCGAGAAACCAGCTGCTCAGAGGCAGGGTCCGAGGTCTCCTTGTGGACATTGCCACAGCGTACCAAGCAGCAAAGGAAGGTGGAAGTGAAAAGAGCATCAGGGAGAACAAAGTGACCATTTGGTGCAGCCAGCAGAGAGGGTCTTTGATGCCTGGCTCAGCCAAGATCCTCCCTCAGCTGAGGGTTGGGAAGATTTTCTTCCTTTGTTTCTATGGTCAAGTTGCTTCACTTGGCAGCTGTGTGAGTGACTCCTGAGGACTCCAAATTCCTTTCCTGGCTGAAGCTGGATCCAAGCACGTCAAGCCTTTGAATCCACTTGGGCTTCCAGTGGCAAAGATGGATTTAGGAGTACTTCCAAGCCCAGCACTTGCTCTTTCAGGGGGAGTGCAGCTGGGGCAGCTCACTTACCCAGTTCCTGGATCTGGGAATCACCAATTCATAGAGTCTCCGGGATTCATCTTCAGCTTACTAGTCCCCATCCAGCCCATCACAGCATCCAGGCACTGTTCCAGCACCTGCCCAACTCCAGCCAACTCTGACAATAAGAAGTAGAGCTGAGTGCCATCTGCATACTGATGAAACCCAGTCCCCAAACTCCTAATGGCCATATCCAATCACTTCATCTAAATATTGAACAACATGGGGGACAGAATGGAACTCAGTGGCACCCCACAACTTAATAGCCATGGGGAAGAGCCAGAATCCATAATGCTATTTTCTGCTATTTCTACACAGGCAACATGGGCCATTTCCACACTAGCCTGTTATAGCGCGATGGAGCTGGTTCCTCCCCAAACTGCAAACCCCAGGATTCCAGAGGATGTTGAAAGTGGAATCATCGTGCTATAACAGGCTAGTGTGGAAATGGCCATAGTTGAGCCCTTGGCCCTCTTCTGAATTACTGGGTCCCAGTAATATGTACCAGCTCCCCCTATTGACACTGATCAATTCACCATTCTCAAAGGCAAAATGGCAACAGAGATTATGCTCTTCTAAGCCCATTTGCACACAGTGTGGTCAAATTTGGTCTGGATCAATGCAACTTTATAGGCAGTCTTCAATCTCCTATCCCCAAGGGCAAGGGAGGCAGGCATTTGGAAACAGCTGCCCAAGTTCAGCTAAGAACCCAATCCACTGGCTACATCCTTCAGAGAGATAGGAAATCATCTGGTAATTTTCCTCCTAGCGCTGGTTCTACCATGAGGCAAAGAATCAACTGCCTCAGATAGGTGAGGGAAGGGCAGCAGTGTCGGACTCCTGTATGTTCCTCATAAATTCTATGCCCTCCTCTGTCAGAGGGCAAAGCTGTGTGTACCACCCAACCCATCCCAAGTCCCTTAATTAGCCTGCTCCTTCTGGTATAGTGGAGGATACAGTGTCATTGCCATTCCTGTCAGCTTCTGCATGTGAACTGGGAAGGAGGAAAGAAGTAAACTAACTGCCTCAGGCAGTGCAGCATCTTAGCTCATCTTTTTTGCCTCTCCTATAAACACCTTCCCAGAGGGTGCAATAACAGCAGATTTGTATCTGAAGCAAGGAGGGCACTTGGGGTGAAAATGGAGCCTGGTTAATGGAAACAGCAAACTCAGTGTTCACAGCAGAGGCACATCCTCTCCCACCCAGCCAGCCCTGCCCCAGCCCACTCTCCGCAGAGAGAAACCCAATTTATGCAACACGTTAGTGACAACAGTGCCTTTGCCACAGCTGGGTAACTCCAGTTTGCCCCAGGCAAGGCTGTGGGACCCAATTAATGTCCCTTCTCTCCCAGGCTCAGAGTCCTCCTTCTCCCAGCCTGCCAGGGCATGTGCCGTGGGAATGCCTTTGTTGTTTATACCCCACAGCACAAATTTGGCCTAGGGGCAATGGCAGCAGCCATCCATGGGAGCAGCCCTTGCTTACAGCTCTTTGATTATCAGGAGGAGAACACAAGAACCATGATTTCCAAGCAAAGGCCTCATCAGCCACCTGGAATGGCACCACTGCTTGCTTTCTCTCATCATGCTGAATACCAGTAATAAGGGCCCTACCACAACATGAACCAGTATCATTAACTGAGGTGGGATGCTGCAGCACTAGGCAAAACTATTTGCTGTGGTGGATTGCTTCCCACGTGACTTTTTCCTGTTTGCATTCCCAAAACAAAGTCAGAGCAGCACCCAGAAAATGAGTGCAGGCACACACTCCCATCTAATGGAGGGAGCTGGAGAAAATTGCTTTTTTGAATGACAACTGCAAAACTTCCCCCATCTACCATACTTGCTGGCTGTGTTGGCTGGGGGTTTAGGTAGTTAAAGTCCCCCCAAATAATATTTCCAACATCTGATGAAAACCTTGTATCAACATTGGACAAAGCTATAGAAGCATCTTTGCTATTCATTCACTTTTTCAGAAGAAGGAATGCCTTGTGCTTTCAGGTCAGTGGCCACAGACCTGCTTCATACATACAATGTGCACTATGGTAGCTTTACACAGAGTCACTCCCTGGGGCAACCTTTGCACAGGGGGAGGGGCATGGAAGGAGGACAGAGATTGTGCTGATATGGTTTAAAATGTGAGTTCTTTCAGCAATGCTGGCTCCAAGTTTTTTTGGTGGGGCAGATATACTGGCAAAGAAGCTCCCAGTGGACCTCTCCTCATTCCTTGTAGGCCTAATCTGTCACAGCTGACCAGAGAGAAAGCACACAGCAAGCAGAAAGTGTTGCTGCTCCTTTTCCTCACTTTCTTCTCTACTTGCATGTTTAGAAGAAGACTGGTAAACAGGCTGAGTCAGTAAGGAGGAAGAGGAGGAAAAGTAGCAGCAGCAGCAGCTGGGCTAGCAGGCCCCAGTGATTTGTCAGTGAAGCACCTGGGACTGGGTTTTGGCAGATGCTCAGTGGTGCTTTAGCTTTGCATTTCAGATAAATGACTTATTATCTGGAACAAGTCTCTTCCAGGTCTGTCTATGGTTTATTGCAGTGTAGTAGCTCTCCTGAGAACTTCTTTTGCGTACACACATAGATGGTTTGTGTTCTTTTGAAGCACAGAGACTGGCAGAAGCGTTCAGCTATATTCCAGCTGGATTCGTTCTTGAGAATCACAAGGAACACTTTCCATTCCCTCCATTTCTCCCAGTTTGGCAGGGAACACATTTATGTTGCTTGGCCACATATGTCCCAAATTTTCATTTTTCTGGTGAATTCTGGGTTCTGGTGAATGTTCCTCACTGCAGTTCACTTGTTCTCTCTTGACACATAAGGATCTATACTTCAGGAACCGATTTTCATTGGGGAGAAAATGCCCATTTCCTTCTACTGCCTCCCACCTGGCTTTCTACCCTCACCCCTGCTGTTTTTCCATCTGTTCTCCCCATGGCAATCCTTAAGTCCCTATTTTACTTTATATAATTTTTGGTAGCTCCTTCCTAAACTGCAAGCCCCAGGATTCCATAAGATGTTGAAAGTGGAATGATAGCACTATAACAGTCAAGTGCGGAAATAGCTATAGTCTGAAAATGCTTGATTCCATATGAATATACATAGTGAAATTTTACAAAGTTGTCAATTTAAAAAAAAATGAAATGGTCCACATCAGAAAACTTGAACACAGAGAAAACAATCTCAACAAATGTCAGCTCTAAATCTGTCCAGCGACCCCTATAGAACCACTAAAGGAACAGAGGAATTTTGAAGACCCCTCCACAAGGATAACTGAACCATGTCTCATCCCATGATCCTGAAATAATTAAAGGATATAACAGTGAGCTGAATGATCATATTGTTACTCCCTCCACATTCATTTCTGGGCAGTCCAGAAGTAGTTCAGAGGTACTTTTGTAGCACAAGCATATGAAACCAATTTAAATTCATCTCACAGAATCAGCAGCCAAATTGATATTTACAGCAGCTATCTTGATAGCAACTGAAAGCACTGCATGATAATTGTATCATCATCAACATGACAATATTTGTGTATGTAAAGGACACTGAATCTGGAATTGAGGGTGGCTCAGGTAAACTTCAGAGCAGGGCAAGCTGTAACTTTAGATATGTTTGTTTACTTACCAGTAGGCTTGAGCACCCTTTACCATACAGCCTTCAGGGCTCTTGCCACAGCAATGGCTGAACTACTGACCCTGGGAGTTGGCAAAACAATAGGCTTACACTCTTGACAGCCTAGCCTCAAGGTGACACTGCTTCTCCTGGAAATAGCCCCCTGCCAACTGATTAATAGTGCTTGCACCTATTCCTTACATCAAAGCAACAGAACTGCTGAGTGTGGAGTGGAGGTGGGGAGGTACTCAGAGTCTCCAGGCACAGCCATGTTTCATTTAAGGACAGTATTTACTTACTTACTTACTTGTATATATACCCAGCGTTGCCTGGGATTTTATTTTCTCATCAGTAATACTTGTTAGAAAGATTTGAGATCCTGTGTCTCTAATTCCCCAAACTGTTTTATCCAGTACCTGTAACTTTTCCTCATATTCCCTAATCCAATCTGTATTCAGAGTTATTAACATACAGAGGTTGGGTTCTTGAGGGAAATAGGCTTCCCTCCTCCTTGCTGCTAGGCCTCATCTCCATAGTAACTAGCCAGGCCCAAGAGCTCTCTGGCTGAGAATTCTAAAGGCCCCTCCCTAAACTGCAAACCCCAGGATTCCACAGAATCTTCACAGGCAGCCAATCGTGTGAGGTCTTCGCCTCGCACAGCCATTCAGATGAAGTCTTCGCTTGACACAGACAAACAATCTTTGACTTTTATATATTAGATTTTAAATGTATATCCTGCCTCAGTATGAGACCCAAAGCTACTTACAATGCAAGTTAAGACAAAATAGCTAACGAACCAAATTAACTTACCAGTAGGCTTGAGCAATACTTACCATATGCCGTTCGTGGGTCTTGGCACAGCAGTGACTAAACTACTGACTCTATATATTTTTTAACCTTTGTTTTGATACAGCACAAACAGGTTCAATTATCAGACCTGACCTATTCACTGACATTGTCTCCCATCCTTACATATAAGAGCATAACTACAGTCAGTTCTACAGTTTAATTAATTCATCCTTACTTCTATACATTTATAGACGGCAAACCCTTATCTGCTTCCCTCCCACAGAACAGTTTTCTCTCTCATTGTGAGCTTCACCAGGTCTTCTGGGAAACATTGTGTATTTGTCAGGGTCTTGGATTTCCATCTTTGAAAGATAATGTTTTTTGACAATTAAGTTTATAAAAAGGAAGGTGCTTGGAAAATCCATAAGCTGTGTCCACATCTAATGCTTCATTCTGGTGGCAGGTGCCTTGTAGCAAGTTGTACACAGAAAAGGTCAGTACTGCCCCTAGTATGAAGTTAACTTGTTTCATTGCATCCTATTTGCTAGAATACAGTTCTTAGAGAAGCATCTGTGAGTTCTTCTAGATGGTGGCCCATTTATTCTGCAGCTCATCCAAACCGGGGCTCTAACACATGTGTTTGTGGGGACTCTTCTGCTGTGTATAAGAATAATGTTTAGGAGTCTTCCAGGGCATCTGGACAAATTTGTGGCCATAACACTATGCAGTTTTGTGTGACTGAACAAGACAAGTAAGAGGAAGATATCTATAATGTAAAGCCCAAATACGTATAAGTAGGATCTGCATAAGCTCTGTATAAGTGCAGTGTTTTCTATGGTGACTGCTGTTTTCTTTGTTACATTTGTATCCTGCCTTTCCTCCAAAAAGCTCAAGGTGGCATGCATGGCTTTCTTTCTGGAGGGAAAGTCAGGCTGAGAGAAAGTGATTGAGTCAAGGTCACCCAGTGACTTTCATGGCTCATAGACCCTCCAACTGTCCTGATTTAGTAATTTAGTAATCCCCCCTTGACTAAAGTATGTTTTTGCATTTTTTTCCCAATTGTATACATTTTGGCAGTTCACCTGTTTGAAAAGTGTGCACTGTTTGGTGCATACCCTTCAACTGGCCTTTTTTGGCAGGGACAGTCCCAAGGAATCCCACTTTTTCAACTGTTTTTAAAATGTTCCAATTTCTATCTCCTCCTCCTCCTCCTTTCCCCCTCAGCTTACCTCAATGGCTGCAAATTGAGGTCAAAGTGCAAAAATTAACTAAGCAGTCAGGAGAGAAGGTACAGAATCTTGCCCTTCCCAGTAGGCTCAGGCAAAAACAAAGTGTTATAACTTCTCCTGGTGGTTTATTCTTCCTTATTAAAAACTTTTGCCACCTTGACCATGCTCTGATGTTCCTTGGCCACATGTGTCCTCATTTTCATCTGTGAAAAGTTGAAGGTTTGGCCTCAGGGAACTACGATCTGGATCTGCCAAGTCCCAGACTAATACTCTTACACCATTACACCAGGTGTTGTTAAACAGCAAGTCCCAGCATTCTTGGCCATTGGCTATGCTGGCTAGGGCTGCTGGAGTTCCATCCAGAGGGTGATGCAGGTCTTATTCATGCATACCACAAACTGGCTGGAAGTTAATCACAATGCACCAGATATAATGTCATCTCAGAGCATTATGGGAAATTTAAATGGTAGATACATCACAGGCCGAGGAGAGGAGATGCCAGTGATCAGTATCTTCTAGAGTGCTTGGTGCTGATATCATGAAAATAATTTTAAAAAAACAACAACTCCTGCGAGAACAAAAATCAAAGCTTCCCCTCCTCGAGAAATAGTTCTTCTTGAGACCAGAGGTGGAAGGCTTCTGTGAGTTACAATTAAGTATGTACCGTAAAGATAGCCAGTGTGGAGCTCTGGTCTAGCATTGGGCTAAGAATCTGGGAGGGTTTGAATCCCCACTCAGCCATGGAAACCCACAGGGTGACCTTGGGCAAGTCACACTTTCTCAGCCTTAAAGTAAGGCAATGACAAACCTTCTCTGAATACATCTTGCTATGAAAATCCTATGATGGGGTTGCTATAAGTCAGAGTCAACTAGAAGACATCTAACAACAAATATACCTTGGAAAGGATTTACTTGAAGAAGAATGTTTTTATACTTTACAAATCCTGAAGTAAGAAAAAAGTGTAACTGTGGATAAATGCAGTATTGAAATGAGTATAAATATAGTAATGAAGCAAGTATAAGGAAGAGATGAGAAAGGAGCTTTTAAAAAATCCAACAAAGTTTGATTGGGCTGGAGTCCATAAAACTTATAATTGTTAGTCTTTGAGGTGGCACAAAACACATTGGCCATTTCCACACTAGCTTGTTTTAGTGCTATTATTCTACTTTCAACATTCTGTGGAGTTGCCCCTTCCTAAACTGCAAACCCCAGGATTCCGTAGGATGTGGAAAGTGGAATAAAAGCACAATAACAGGCTAGTGTGGAAATGACCTTTGTTGTTTCTGCTACTATCATGGCCATTTCTTTACAAATAATTTGGATTTGTGGTCTTGCCTCTACTTTCACAATGTATTCAGAGTGTTATGAGTGCCACCTTGTGGGCATAGATTGAATTTACAACTGGTGTTTTGTGCTTCTAGGATAGACCATTTCCGCACTAGACTGTTATAGAGCTATTATCCCATTTTCAACATCCTCTGGCCCCTCCCATAACTGCAAACCCCAGAATTCCATAGGATGTTGAAAGTGGGATAGTAGCACTATTACAGTCTAGTGTGGAAATGGCCATAGTCTCACAATGACACTGATCTTCATGAGTTCATAAAGTTTGACATCCTGTTAGTGAAATAACAGATTCAAACATCACACCCTTAAAACTCACCTTCCCCCTGAAGAATGCTTCAACATGATCATATAGTGCCTGGAAGAGAGTGAAGAGTGGAAGTAATGGCCAGCTATGTCCCTGTAGTGGATACACAATAGTGATGCCATCCCCTGGGATTTCCAAAAGATCCCCGGAAGGTCCAAGAGGATAACATAGTCAATGTGCAGCCAAATATAGGGACAGCTGCCTCTCTGCTAGCCAACTATTCCTATGCCAGCCCCAGCTATCCTTTGATCACTAAATAGCTGTGTTGTAGGAGGCAATGTGAATCCACTGAGGGCCACTAAAAGTGAAGCACCATCTCGAAATAAAATGAAAGTGTCATAGTATCTTAGAAGACATTGTTGAGGAGTTCTGGGATTTGTAGTCCAAACAGGTAACCTTTTCAGGTAACTCTGGAAGAATTTCCTGTAAGCAAATCCTTTGAAAGAACTAAACAAATAGGTATGATGCCCATGGACCCTTCCTTTAGGGAGATCTAGCAAGCTGCATAACTGAAGGTTTTAATCTTGCTTAGATAGGAGAGTTATACAGGGCTTGGTAATTTCTCTTTGACTAGTGAATGCCCCCTGCCAAAAAAATAGTCCAGGGATTTGGAACTGTCATATTTCTTCCTTTCTCTGCCACCTGGCCATCCAAGATGTTTTGCTGTCTGAGGGAAAAGACAAGATGGTGGCGCTACCATTCCATTTTACTTCAGCACTGGTGACACAATGGTGTCTCTGACTGCCCTTGAAAACAGCAGTGTAGGAGGTGCAAGCCATATGGTGGAGACAGCTCAGGCATCCAACAGAAGGGAAAATTTGAAGCAAGGGAGGGTTCTCTCACATCAGCTGCCTGAGGCACTTGCCTCATTTGCCTAATGATAGGACTGCTTTGCAGAACTTGATGGAAGAGAAAGGAAGCTTGAACATGAGAAGCAATTGTGCATGTGTGTCTTCAAGTTGCCTGTCAACTTATCACAACCCCTTGAATTTCATAAGTTTTCTTAGGCAAGGAATATTCAGAGGTGGTTTTGCCAGTTCTTTTGTTCTTTTGAAATATAGCCTACAGCACCTAGTATTCATTGGTGGTCTCCCATCCAAGTACTAATGAGGGCTGACCCTGATTAGCTTCCATGACTAGACAGGATCTGGTGCCATAAGGATATTTGCTGCCCACTAAACTTTAGAAAGAAGAGCCAGTGTGGCATTGTGGTTTAAGACTCTGTGGACAAGGGTTTGAATACAAGCTCAGCCATGGAAACACATCAGGTGACCTTGAGCAGGTCACTTTATATCAGCCTCAGAGAAAGGCAATGACATACCTCCTCTGAACAAATCTTGCCAAGAAAATCCTGTGATAGGGTCACCATAAGTCAAAAATGACGTGAAGGCACATAACAACAAACATTAGAAAGTGCATTAGATAAGTTAGAGTTGCCAACTTTTCTTCTGCCATGTTTTGGTGCCTTTAACAGATGAGCAGAAAGTCATCATTCCTAAAAAGCCATCACCAATAGTATACTGCTTGTCACAGAACTGAGAAAAAACACAAGAGCCCTACAAAGTGGAGGGAAGCTCGTATTCCTACTATGAATATTTACTTTTCTAGAGTTTAATGTTTTGATGACATAGTTTGCTTGTGCGACTTTAAAATGGCTTTACAAAATCACCAGTAATAATGAATGTGAATTGATATACCATTCAGTCATTGAGCTGTATATCTGGAAATGTCATGACTGAAAATACATATATGAATACAGGGGGAAAGAAGTTGGCATTCATTAAGGCAGCACAAACTACGTAAAATGTTGGCCAGAAATGTTTACAATACTAGTTTACAGAACTAGCCCAAACCTGCAAGTTCCTTCAGAGCACCAATGGGGAAATGGTTGTCCTTCAAATGTTGCCTGACTCCAGCTCTCAGCATCTCTTTCCATTGGCCATATTAACTAGGAATGCCAACATGGTAGTTGGAGTGTAGCATGATGTGGAGGCCACAGGTATCTTGTTTCTGAATCAGGTCTCCTGACTTTTTGGCACATATCTAAGTGGGACTCTTTCCAGCTACTAAAGTATCTGCATTGATTACTAGCAAAGAAAGACAGCTGGGCAGGGACTTTGGGACTTTGTAATGGAACAGAGAAGTTAAAGGCATGAAGAGGCCAAAAAAGCCAGTGCTCAGAGCAAGGGGAGAAGAGAGGGCACTAGCCTGGTGAGAAACAAACCTGCAATATGAAGGGAAAGAACTCCAAAGTTGCGAAGAGAGCAAGCAATCCTTGGCTTTATCCAGTCCAGAAGGATAGCTGATGAATATTCTTCAGCAACTACTTCCCTAATTCCCACCTCTACTTGCATTGGGTTTCTTTGTTTCTTTCTATGGGCCATGTGAGGTAGTGGCACACTCTGAAATGTAGGGACTCAATGGGACAGGCATGGCCCCAAGGAGAATTTGAAAATGCATAAAGCTGAGTATGTATCTATCTACCCATTTAAAAAAACAAACAGTTCCAACAGTTTTTATCTCCACCTGGAAAAGGTTTTGTTCGGTTAAATGGGTCTTAATGGGCTATTCTGAATTATTTCGTATAGGGGAATAGCAACAAAAACAACAACAATAATAGAGTAGTAGAGAGCCAGTGTGGTGTTGTGGCAGGCCATTTCCACACTAGGCTGTTATAGCACTATTATTCCACTTGCAACATCCTATGGAATCCTGGGGTTTGCAGTTTCGGGAGGGGCCGGGCAGCCCCTCCCATCCCCTCCCTAAACTGCAAACCCCAGAATTCCATAGAATGTTGCAAGTGGAATAATAGTGCTATAACAGCCTAGTGTGGAAAGCATTTTAGACTTCTACTCTGAAGACCAGGGTTTGAATCCTTGCTCAGCTGTGGAAACCCACTTGGTGACCCTGGGCAAGTCATACTCTCTCAGCCTCAGAAGAAGGCAAAGGCATCCCCTTCTGAATAAATCTTGCCAAGAAACCTGTGATAGGTTCACTTTATTTATTTATTTATTTCTAAAATAATGTTTATTAAGGTATTGCTGTACAACAAAAAATAGTAACAAAACAAGAATCCCAATACACAAAGCCAATTAAAAAACAAAACAAAAACAAAAAAATAAAAAAGCTCAGTTTTGATTAAACATATAACATGATCAAATGTTTATGCACAACTGTTGTTTATACTCCTTTTCTATGCTTCCGCTGTATATTTCCCTCAATCCTAATCTCTTCTATTACCATATCTGTCAAAGTATGTTTTATAAATATACATATATTTCTCTTTATATTATGAAGATGTTATTCTTATACCATTCTCTCACTTGTACCACCTACCCTCCTATACCTTATACATATAATATACTGTTCCATTATTTCGTTTATTCTTTACCCACATAAGAACATCTCTCCATTCCCTTTCCAATTTCTGTGTGGAATCATTTTGTAATGCTCCAGCAAGTTTGTCTGATTTCATCATATCTAATATTTTTAATTTCCAGTCTTCCAAAGTTGTTATTTTTTTCTCTTTCCAATACTGAGCATATATTATTCTGGCTGCTGTCACCAAATAAAGAATTATCTTTTTATTTCTCTTTATTACTGGATTTTGGTCCAGTATAGTTAATAAGTACAGTTGCGACTTCATTTCAAAATTATACTTGATTATTTTTTGAATTGCTTCATGAATTTCTTTCCAGATTTTTTTTGTAATTTTGCATGTCCACCACATATGGTAATGAGTACTGATCATGACCTCACATTTCCAACATACTGCATTACATTTTTTTGTAATTTTTTATAACTTCTCAGGTGTCATGTACCATTTGTGTAGCATCTTAAAATAGTTTTCTCTGAGATTTAGGTTTGGGGTAAACTTTATGTCCTCTTCCAAACTCTCAACCACTTTACAAGTTCTATTTGATGTCCTATGTTTTGGGCCCATTTTACCATTGTATCTTTAACAATTTCCTGCTCCATGTCTCTATCTAATAACAATTTATAAATTTTTGCATGAATTTTTGTGGGTCCCTTTCAAGATTTGATCTAATTTGTTATCTTTTCTTTCGAATCCTAATAACTTTAGATCTATACTAAATCTTTCTTTTAGTTGTCTCATCGGGAACCAGTTCAATTCATGTCCCATCTGCTTCAATTCTTCCACTGTCTTGATTCTTGCTTTGTCCTTATCCCAAACAATTAAATCTTTATAGTTTAATAATTTGCCTTCTCTGGTACTACTTATCTTGAAAGCCTCTTGTGGAGCCATCCAATTATGGAGTTCTCTATAGAATTTTGTTTTTATTTTCTGCCATACCTTTAATAATGGCCTTCGCATGCAATGATTGTTGAAATCGCGGTTTACTGTAATTTTGTTATAGCACAGATAGCCATGCCACCCGAATCTTATATCATCTTTTTCTAATTCCATCAGTGTGGAATTTTCTAGTTGGATCCATTCTTTTATCCAGTCAAGGCAGCAGGCATAATAGTAAAGTTTCAGCATCGGTAGCCGTATTCCTCCTCTCTCTTTGGTATCCTGAAGTGTCTTTATCTTAATTCTTGGTTTTTTTCTCACCCAAATAAATTTTGAGATTTCTTTTTCCCACTCCTGAAAGGGCTTTTCATCTACTATTATTGGCAAGTTTTGAAATAAAATATAAACTTTGGAAGTACTGACATCTTAATTGCATTAATTCTTCCTAATAAGGAGATTTTGAGCTTGTTCCATTTTATCAGATCATTCCTTATCTGTTTCCAAACTTTTTGATAGTTGTTTTCAAATAGCTCTTTGTTTTTCTTTGTAATTATAATGCCCAAATATTTTACTTTTTTTGCAATTTGGAAGCTGGAAATTCCTTTCAATTTTTCTTCCTCATATTCCTGCATATTCATTGTTAACATTGTTGTCTTTTCCTTGTTTATTTTATAACCAGCTACGTGTCCAGATTCTTGAAGTGTTACTAACAATGTATGCATTGAGTCCTGGGGTTCTTCTAAAATAATAACCACGTCATCTGCGAATGCTTTTATTTTTAATTCCTTTTTCCTAATCTTCAGATCTCTTAATTGTTGATATTCCCTTATCTTTTCAATCAGAATTTCTAACACTGTAATAAAGGTCAGAGGGGATAATGTGCAGTCTTGTCTTACCCCTTTAGAGATATTGACTGTTTTTGACATTTCTCTGTTAATTATTATTCTGGCTGATTGTCCTTGATAAATGGAGTCAATCCATTCAATAAAATTTTCCCCAAAATTAGCTTCTTCCAAGACCTTTAGAAAGAACTTCCATGATACATTATCAAACACTTTTTCAGCGTCAAGGAATATCATTGTGGCTCTTTTTCTGGGGTTTTTATTACAGTATTCTACAACGTCCAATATAGTTCTTATGCTCTGCTTCTTGAATCTACCCACTAGAAAGCCTGATTGATCTTATTTGTGTCATGGGCCTGGCTGGGCCCACCGCCACCTCGGAGGCCGCCACCGACACAGGGGGAGGCCCGGACACTGCGGAGGCCGCTGCCGCCGATGTGGGGGGAGGTCTGGACACCACAGAGGCCGACGCCGATGTGGACGGGCCCGTTAGTGGTGCCGGGGCCAGCGCGGGCCTCGTCCTGGCGGGCCGGGCGCCTGCAGGCTCACCGAGGATGGCAGGCCCCGGCTTCAGTCCGGGGGCTCTGCCCCCCACGGCTCCGATTCAGAGGAGACTGCCGCCCCTCCTCCCACATTCCGGCAACGGCGGCAGGGGAAGGAGGCAGTCCGCCGGTCCCGGCGGCTGCTGGAGAAGCGGCTGCGGGCTGAGAGCTCTCAGCTGTGAGGCCAGGCAGCAGGCTGAGGGCTCTCAGCTGTGAGCCCGGACCTGATTGGTTGCCGCTGGGCCAGGGAGCTACTTAGGACGGGCGCTGGGAGGGGAGGACCACGGAGCAACAACCGTTGGTCTTCCGCGTCCTCCTCTTCTGGTGTCCGGATCCAGCCCCTCCCTCCAGAGACCGCATCCAGCCTCTCTGGTGGCCGAGCACTTGGTCTTTGCTTGGGTGAAGTAACCCTTTCTTTGCTTTAGGAAGTAGCTTGCATTTACTTTGGGACTTAGCCTTTGCTTTGAGACTGATTTACATTTGTGCTGGGGCTTGCCTGTGGGGGTGCTGTAACCCTCTGTTTACTGACTGCCAATAAACGCTGTCAGCTCCAGCCGCTGGCCCCGCGTCTGCTTGGCCTCTGCCTGTCGCCGACAATTTGTTTCTTGTAATATCATTTTCAGTTTTTTAGCTAGTATTGATGTAAATATTTTGTAATCGACATTTAATAATAATATAGGTCTGTAATTATTCACCTCTCTTTTGTCCTGTCCTTCTTTTGGCATCATCATAATATTTATTTCTCCCCATGTTTGGGGTCTTCCTTGTTTTTTGATTTCTGCAGTAGTAGCTAATAGTGGTTTTGATAATTCTTGTTGAAAAGTCTTATAATAAAATGCAGTGAACCCGTCCTGACCCGGTGCTTTTCTTTGTTTTAATTCTTTAATAGCTTCCAGAATTTCCATTAATGTTATAGGCTTGTTCAATTGTTTTTGTTTGTCATCTGAGCTTCTCAATATTTTCTGATTTTTCAGGAATTCCACTATTTTTTTTATATGAGTTTATGGAAGTATTTTTTTCCCCCTGAAATAGATTTGCCAGATATTTTTCAAATATCTTTTTTATTTTTTCTTGGTTGGTGACGGTCTTCTTTCCTTCCTTTATTTCTGTTATTATATTTCTTTCTTTCTTTTTCCATAGTCTATATGCCAACTATCTCCCTATTTTATTTGCCTGTTCAAAGTGACTTTGTTTTAAAAAATTCAGTTTTTTCTCTGTGTCTTCTATTGTCAATTGGGAGATTTCTTTCTGGAGTACCTTAATCTCTTGCTGCACTGTTTTCTTGTGGGGGTTCTTCTTTAGCTCTTTTTCTTTTTCCTGTAATTCTAAGAGTAACTTTTGCTGTTTTTTATTTCTTTTTTTGTTTGTTTGTTTAATTGTTGTTGTTGCTGCATAAAAAACCCCACATCACTGCTTTGGACGTGTCCCAAATTATATGCATCTTTGTTTTTCCATTCATGTTTTCTTTAAAAAAATAATTCAATGTCTTGCTAGCTCGCTTGACAATGTCTTCATCATTCAGCAAATTATCATTCAATCACCAGTTGTATTGTTTTCTTCTTTCTTTTAAAGTTAGTAATACCAGATGGTGATCTGAAAAATTTTTAGACAATATTTCCGCTTGTTTAGCATCTTTTAACATATGATTTGAGAGGAAAATCATATCTATTCGCTTCCATTCGCTTATTATGCCAGAATAAAAAGTATAGTCCTCCCCACATCCGTAATCGACAGGTGATCACATAATTCAAAAAATACTTTAGGTAGTTTTCCATGTGTTGTTTCTTTCCTCCGTTTGGACATTGATTTGTCTAATTTAATATCTTGTACTCCATTCCAGTCACCAATTAAAATTCAATTTTCATATTCTTGTATTGCCAATTTTTCCAATAGGTCAGTATAAATTTTTTCTTTTTTGTTTTTTGGTGCATACACTCCAACAACTAATATCTGCTTTCCTTTACTCTGTATTTCCACACCTAACATCCTTCCTTCCTTATCTTTAAATATTTCTTTTGTGGGTATCTTCTTGTAGATATATAATGCTACCCCTCTCTTTTTCTTTTCATAAGATGACGTAAAGCATTCTCCTAATTTTGAGTTTGTCAAATATTTTTTCT